>JAEOAD010000032.1:2685000-3102500 GCA_036365145.1 Orientallactaga sibirica
GAGGCACAGCGTGGGGCATAGCCGCAGAGTGGAGCGAGACCACAGCTGACCTCCAGCCCACATGAGTCAGGTGTTCTCAGGAGTCTGTGTGGTTCCAAGTCACAGAGATCAAACACTGTTGGTGCAGCATAGCTGACTAAAATACTTCACCATGTAATGTCTATTCCTTCATGTTGTGATAGAACTCATTCATAATAATTTTGCAAATTGAGGTTTGAATTCTCGCTGATAATTATTTTTAATTTGGCATTTATGTGTTCCCAGCTGTACTGCAATTTTCATTGCATTTTGAAAAAAATTGGTTACATTACAATGAATTGTAATTTATTTTTTGATTTCTATGAAGCCAATTTTAAAATAAATCTTTATGTGTATAAAATACATTTATTCTACTTTGGAGAATCTTAGTGAAATATATGTGCATTCATACATATGTATATATCAAAACTTTTATATTTATTCCGCTATTTCAGGTTTCTATTGTTTTTCTACATACTTTTTCTTCCAAGTGCTGAAAGTAAAGTATACCAGTCTAAAACAATCAAGAAAGACCTGTAATGCATCTTCATAAAGAACTGCATAATTTTCAACAAGAAATTATTCCAATTCTAATTTTATTTGACTTTAATATCACAACTTTGATATTTATTTGCAAAGACCTCTGTCCCTTTATGGATCATTTTCTTTCTCTCTCTCTTTTTTTATTGCATGTGAATGTGTGTGGTTTGCCTGTGCATGAAAGCCACAGTTTGATGCCTTTCTAGACACTCTCCAGTTTATTTGCTGAGATAGGGTCTCTCAATGAGCCAGTTTCCTGATTCAGCTAGTCTGGATAGCCAGCATGGCCCAGGGACTCTCTGTGTTCACCTCCCAAGTGCTGGGATTATAGTGAGGCCACCACACTTATCTATCATTTACATGGGTGCTAAAAATGAGACCTCAGTTCTCGGGCTTACATAGCAAGCACTTTGCCCACTGGGACAGCCCCCAGCCCTTATTCTTTTCTTTCAAAAGTTCTTTTGTTTCATGATGTTTTTGTATAATTTTTCCATGGTATATTCTTTAAGCTTCATTTAAAAATTTTTTTTTATTATTTTTATTTTTTGGAGAGAGACACAGAGAGAGAGGGAGAGGAAGACAGAGATGGGCCCGCCAGCAGTATCTCAGCTGCTGTGAACGAAATCCAGATGCGTGCGTCCCCTTGTGGTCAAGTGTGGCATTGCGCCCTTGCGTCACTTTGCATCTGGCTAAACGTGGGACCTGGAGATTGGAACCGCTGGAGATTGGAACCAGTGTTCTTAGGCTTAGGAGGCAGGCGCCTTAACCCCTAAGGCATCTCTCCAGTCCTAAGCTTCATTTTTATTTATACATAATAAAATGTTTGATATTATTTCTATCATTTTCAGTTACTTGCATATTTTATTGTTAATTTTCTTTTAATGTGGAGGTGAACTATGGGAATGAGCTTTAAGAACAAACTATGGCAATGAAATGTGAGAATGAAATGTGTGAGGGAACCATGGGAAAGAACTGCAGGAATATTTCTTAGGGACTTACAAATAATTTTTCCGAGATTACTCGTGTGAAATGCAAAATTTCTTTCCTATTTTAATTTATTTATTCTATTCTGGACTTGCCCTAAGTTAATCTTACAGCTGTATAATCTACCCACTTAAAGCAACATGACTATGCTTTCTCTGCCTTGGTGTTCCTTTGGTCTGGTTACCATAGTTAACTAATATCAACAAGCAGTGCTTAGAGATGCGGACAGATTTTTTTTTTTTTATTGACAACTTCTATACTTACAGACAATAAACCATGATATTTCCTTCCCCTCCCATACTCCCCTTCAGAACTGAACTCTCCATCATATCCCCTCCTCTCTCCATTAGACTCTGTTTTATTTTGATGTCATCATCTTTTGCTCCTATTATGAGGGTCTTGCGAAGGTATTGCTAGGCACTGGGAGATCATGGATATCAAGGCCAATTTCTGTCAGGACAGTTGTATTGTAAGGAGTCGTACCCTTCCTTTGGCTCTTACATTCTTTACACCACCTATTCCACAATGGAACCTGAGCCTTGGAGGGTGTGATAGAGATGTTTCAGGGCTGGACACTCCTCTGTCCCTTCTTCTCAGCACTATGTTGGCTTTTGGGTCATCCCAGTAGTCATCACCATCTGAAAAGAGAAGCTTCTCTTACCATAAGTAAGAGTAAGGAGCTTTATACACTTAAGGCTCATGACCTCCCCTGCCATAGACTTTTGATTAGTTTTTTTCAGTACCAGGCATATATTAGCCCCACTTCCCCCACAGAGAGGGCCTTCAGTCCAATTAGGGAGCAGTTGGTTTCCCCAAGACCAGACATGCCACTATTGCACCTGTTCAGTCATTTGGCCTGTCTGGCCAACTTGAGGTCTCCACTGTCCACAGTTTTCACTGCTGATAATTTTTGTCTCCCATATGGCTGGGTGCCATGCAGCTTTTTCCACTTTGCAGTTGGCTGGTCTACAGGGAGAAATTTTTCTGCTCAGCACCAGCTTGATTTCTCAGTGTCCTTGCCACTCAGACAAGTGAGGTCTTGAGCAATAGGGTTTTACCATCTGTTTCTCAAGGGAAACCAAGGGCCTTGGCAGTAGCCTGTAATGTTTTGGAGGCAACAGGGACCTCCCTGGCCAACAATTCACTGGAAGGCATCCCATCCCAGGCAATGAAAAATTTCTACTAACAATCTATAGCTTTTGGATGTGCCATTATTCAAAAAAGTAGGTCTACATAAATCTTATTCAGAATATCTTGAACTTTGATTGACCATCCTGCCCTGACATGGAAAGAGAGATTAGCACTTCCAATGCAGGCCTATGTACATTTTATTTTATTTTATTTTATTTTATTTTATTTTATTTTATTTTATTTTATTTTATTTTATTTTATTTTATTTTATTTTATTTTATTTTTGTCAGTCAGCCTCGTTACCTTTTGGTGTGGCTTCCAATCTCACCAATGCTGAGTACCCACCTTGCTCCCTCCAGGTTGTGCTGTGGAGCTTGAGCTCAGCTCAGCTGTGCTGGATGTGCTGCTGCAGGGAGCTTAATGCTGGAGGTTCACGGTTCTGATGGTTGGGGAATGGGAGAGTCCAGGAAGCCCGTAGTTGCTCACACTGTTCCCCTGTATCTCTTTCAGTAGCTCAATAGACTTTTCTTTAGATTTCTGCACTCTGCAAGGAAGCTAATGAGGTTGGAAAGTCCCCTTGTTTGGTCTCTTCTGCTAGGCACACCTAGCAGGTGATACTGGGAGCACAGATGGCACAGGTTGGACCACCATGGATCGGGGCCGCCACAGATCAGGACCACAGCTCCTCAGTGGGAATTCTGGCCATTTTCCTCCTTTTTGGTCGATCTTGGTCTCTCCTGCTTCTCTGCTGTATCTAAGTAAAACCTATTCTCCTGCACTTTTCAGAAGGAGAGTGCATTTTGCTGTAGTTTTGCTTAAATCCCTCCCTGGTCTGGTTTGGTGTGGCTCCTATGCCACCATCTTACCTGGAAGTCCTCAGACAGATCTTAAGATCTCCTCTTTGCCCATTTTTCACAGTGACCTGATTGGAGTCTCGACCCAAAACAAACATACATGCATTAGAAGTGCAGATCATAGTGTTGAAGATAACAATGCCAGTAACTACAGGCCCACAGTTCTGTTGAAGGAAACAAGAGGACTTAATGTGATTGCATCTGTGATCAGAGTGTATGTGTGTTCTGGATCAGTGGAGTCCAGCAGGTCATGCCTGTAAATCCCTGTCTTTAACAAATGTTTAAGCATTATCCACAGTCCAAAATTCCTTACCCTTTGCTCATACAATGTACTATTGGTTCATGTATTGTGTTTTCTTTTTCCTGATCGATAGCAATGCCAAGGAACACCTGTATGCAGAAGAAGGCGCAGCTGTGGTAACATCAGAGCAATGGTGACAACAAATTCAGCACGCTTACACTACACTTCTCTTCAGTTTCTTTTTCCCTCAGGCTGCTGCTAGAGGCAGCTAGCCCACTCTTGGTTGTCCCAGGAGTTAGTTCTTTCACTTCTCAGGTTCTACTTCAGAAGTCTGTCTTCTCTAAATTCAAGCCTGTATCTTCTAAATACAACATACAAAAAAATTAAATTTATTTGTGTGTGTGTTTGTGAGAGAGAGAGAGAGAGAGCACCAGAATCTTTTGCTATCCCATACAAATGCCAGTGAAATGCACCATTTTATATGCTTGGCTTATGTGGGTACTGGGGAATCAATCTCAGTCAAGCAGGCTTTGCAAGTAAGCTGTGAGCCACCTCCCCAGTCATATTTTATTTTTGATTCTTTGATGCAGGATCTCATGTAGCGTAGGCTGGCCTCAAACTCACTGTGAAGCAGAAGACCTTGATCTTCTTCTGCCTCCATCTTTCAAGCACTAAAGTTAAAGGAATTCACCACCATGCTTGTTCATTTTTGTTATGTTTTCCATGTTGTTTTCCATGTTATGTTTTCTCCTTTTTTTTTGATGTTAGAGTGTTTTAACTATGTAGTCTCAGGGTGACCTTTTTTTAATTTGAGAGAGACAGGCGTGCACCAGACTTTTTAATTTGAGAGAGAAAGAAAGAGAGAGAGGAAGAGACAGAGAGAGAATGAGTGTGCCAGGGTCTTTCAGCCACTGTGAATGAACTCCAGACACATGCACCTTCTTGTGCACATGTGCAACATTTCACACTTGTGTCACTTTTGCATCTGGCTACATGTGGGACCTAGGGATTCTAGCAAATATTCTTAGGCTTTGCAGGCAGGCGCCTTAACTGCTGAGCCATTTCTCTATCCCTTCGCCTTATTTTTAGTAGTACAGAAGCCACCAGTTACTGTAGTTTCATTTAATTTGTTTTCAGTTATTTGTAGTCAACTATGGTCTGATAATAACAAATGGAAAAGTTCTGAAATAAGACACTTGTGATTGGGATATCTTTCACTGTAGCAAATAGTCATAAGGCTTCTATTTTGCGTTAATTATGGTTGTTAATATCTTACTGTGCCTAACTTATAAATTAAACTTTATCATGAGTGTGTAGAGATAGGACAATATAAAATTTATGTAGGAGCCAGTATACAAGGCTTTAGAATACTCTGAATGTCCTGAATGTGTATAGCTGCAGATAGGGGCCTACTGCATATATAGCTCTTTTTGGTATTTACAGAACTTATATCCCTTTTGCTTTTGTTGGCAGCTGAAAAATTTACAGACAAACCCACATGTGACAACACATACACACACACAGAATCATTAACTGAAAGATTATGTCTCTACCCAATTCCTGTGTCGAAAGCAGTTATGGTCTCTAGGAGGTAATTTAGTAAGAAGTCCTCATGAACAGGATCAATACTTCTTCCCTTCCTGTCACTTAAGAAAACAGCACAGACACTGCCTTCTTTGAAACAAAATGTGAATTCCTACCAGATACAGGATCTGCCAAGCCTTCTTGCATATGACATGTATTAGACACAACAATCTTTTCATTGATGTTTTTAACACAAGAATGGAATTGCTAGGGTGTATGATATGTGAAATGTCATCATTGCCAAAAGAGAACTAGATAAATTCCTGAGGCAAATAATCAGATGATCTCTCTAGAAACCTTAAACCTATTCTGATATGTTTTCAATGCCATAAGTTTTCCTCAGAGCATTTTGTCAGATGATGCTTTTCTTTGCATGAGTGTGCATGTGTGATGAGTATACATATGTGTGTGGGCACACATGCATATATGTGAGGATGTGAGTGTGCATGCATGCAGAAAAAACAGGTTAATGTCAGAAGTCTTTCTTAGTCATTTTCCTCCTTATTCTTTTAGATCAGGTCTCTATAGAATATAGAGTGTTGCAGTCAGGTTTGCATTGCTGGCAGAAATCACCCAACCAAGAGCAGATTGTAGGAAAAAAAAAGAGGTTTGTTTTGGCTTACAGGCTCGAGGGGGAAGCTGCATGATGTCAGAGAAAATGATGGCGTGAGCGGAGGGTGGACATCATTTCTGTGCAACATCAGGTCGACAACAGGAACAGAGGAGTGTATGCCAAACATTGGCATGGTATAGGGAAATTGGCTATAACACCCATAAGTCCACCTCCAACAATGCACTGACCCAGGAGGCATTAATTCCCAAATGTCCATCAGCTGGGAACCTAGCATTCAGAACACCTAAGTTTATGGGGAACACCTGAATCAAACCACCACATTCCGCCCCTGGCCCCCATAAACACCCATGATATAAAATGCAATGCATCCAGTCCAGCTTTCAAAGTCCCCACATTTTTTATCAATCCTAATGATGTTCAAACATCTCCATAATCCAAGGTCTTTTAACTGAGCCATCATACCAAAAAAAAAAATCCCCCCAAAACCCATAATGGTACAGAATAAACATTCACACTGCAAAAGATGGTATTGGGCATAGTAAAGAAATATTCAACCAATACAAGATTTAACCAGGGCAAACCTCAAATTCTGTAGCTCCAAGTCCAACAACTCTAGTCAGTGACAAATCTCCAAGTCTGATAATTCTAACCAGCAACAAGTCTCTGGACTTCCAATTCTGCCCCTCCAGCTAGGATACTCACAGTCCTGGAAAACTTCATCAGGGACCGGCAGCTCTCCTTAACAGCATCTCCACTGCAATCCATGGTTCATCCTTGCGGCTCCACGGGATCTCCATGCAGGCATGCAGCAAACCTGCTTCACACTGCCCATGGCCATTTCAAAACACAAGATGGTGTTGCAACTCAGTGACCCTCTCATTCCTGCATTTCTTATACTCCACAATACCAGGTGGGGTGCCAATTTGTTAATCCAGGAGGGAATAAAGCAGGCTTTGAAGAACAGGACACTTCTTGAGCACTCAGTCCCCTTCAAAAGAGTCTAAGTCTTCCTGTTGCCCCAGTGCAGGTCAGCTGGCCCAATCTCAAAGGCTGTAATCTCTCAATTGCAGCTGAATGTGCAACAGTTCACCCAAAGATTTCATTGTTTTTCTGTGCCACATCCCTCTTCTCACACCAGTCCATTTACATGCAATGCAACCCTGTACAACTTCTCAGGACCTGGCTATAACACTAAGCCTCTCACACAAAGTGCTTCTAGCCCAGTCCAGGCAAGGCTCTTTCTCACCCTCATAAGCCAAACCTCACGGTCCATAGTTCTTACTGCATTCAGGTTTTTCAACTCTGACCAGAACAGTCCATCACACTGTACTTACAGCACTGCAAGGCTTCTGTTAGGCCAATGTTTCAAACCCTTCCACATCCCTCTTGAAAATCAGCTCCAGAAGGCCAAAGCCACAGTCAGGTGTCTAGCAGCAAATGACACCACTCCTTGGTAGCATTCTGCTGTTGCAGTCAGGTTTGCATTGTTGGCAGAAATCACCCAACCAAGAGCAGCTTGTGGGGAAAAAAAGAGGTTTATTTTGGCTTACAGGCTCAAGGGGGAAACTCACATTAGGTGGACAACAGGAACAGGAGAGTGTGCCAAACACTGGCATGTGGAAACTGGCTATAACACCCATAAGCCTGCCCCTAACAATACACAGCCTCCAGGGAGCATTAATTCCCAAATGTCCATCAGCTGGGAACCTAGCATTCAGAACACCTAACTTTATGGGGGGACACCTGAATAAAACTACGCTTGGCAGTGAGTCCCGGAAGTCCCATTCTCTGCTTCCCCAACACTGTGTTTAACGTTGCATCACACCACTCCCAGCACTGTGGGGATCCATGCTCAGTTCTTCTGCCCTTCGTGATAAGTACTTTTTCCTTTGAGCTGTCTCCCAACCCCTCACATACTGTCTCATGTGCTGTGTCTTTATTTATATTTGGTTCAGTATATTTTTCCAATTCCCTTGAAATTTTCTAATTCATGTATGGATTATATAAGCAGCATATTGGTGTTTTTCTGTTATCTTTATGTTAAATCCTTTTATTTATTTGGACAGAGGGAGGGGGGAGGGAGAGAATGACTGTGCCAGGACCTTCTGCCACTGCAAACAAACTCCAGATACATGCACCCTTTTATGCATCTGGTTTATGTAGGTACTTGAGAATCAAACCTGGGCCAATCAGGCTTTGTAAACAAGAGCCTATAGCAGCTGAGCTAATCTCCCTATTCCTTTTGGTTATCAATTATAGTTTGACTCCATAGCATTTAAAAATCATTTTGCATTTATTTTTTAGTTAACTTTTTTATTTTTGCTGAGATTTGACAGTATATTGTACTATATGTCCTATGAATGTAAGGATGTACTGTACATTCCGCTGATTTTTAAAAATATATTTTATTTTTATTTATTCGAGAGAGAGAGAAAGAGATAGAGAATGAGAGAGAGAGAGAGAGAGAGAGAGAGAGAGAGAGAGAGAGAAAGACTGGTCATACCAGGGCCTCTACCTACTGCAAATGAATTCCAGACATATGCACCACCTTTTACATCTGATTTTCATGGGTACTGGGGAATCGAACCTGGGTCCTTAGGCTTCATAGGCAAGCATCTTAACTGCTAAGTCATCTATTCAGCCCCTTTCTGCCGATTTTAAGTGAAGTCTTCAGTCCGTTGGTTATATTCTCTTGATATGTTATGTCTTGATGGGTTATACTGTGGAGATTTTCTTTGGTCTTTGCTTATTTTCAGTCTAGTTGTATTACTGACTCTGTAGATGGATATTGAAGTCACTGAGTGTGGATTTGTGTCTTATTCCCTCCAGTTATAACTTTTCTTCACATTTTGTGATTCTGCTGCTGGTTGTCATATCTTTAATACTATGTTGTACAATTCCCTCTCAACCTGGAATATTTTTTTCTTGTTCTAAGATTATCAATATATCATATTCATTTAAAATCCTTTTTATGTTTGATAAATATCTTTCATCCTTTTACTTTGAGCCTGCCTACATCAATATATTTGAAGTAATTTTTTTTAAAAAATAGCATACAGTTGGGTCACAATTTAAACTCTATTGGTCTCAGTTTTTTATTGATAATGTTTACATGATGTACATTTAGTACAATTATTGACATGTGGAGACAATTTTTTAAAATTTTATTTGTTGAGCCATGACTATGCTGCCAAGGGGAGTTTTTTAGAAACTCAAGATTGAGTTTCTCCTGGGCTGCGGGTGGCTTAGCTGGAGGGGCAGAATTGGAATCCCAGAGATTTCCTTGCTGGTTACAAATGTTGGACTTGGAGCTACACAATTTGATGTTTGCTCTGTCTGTTTTAGATCTTGCATTGGGGTCAATATTTAACTTTGCTTTACTCAGTGCTATATTTTGAAGTGAGAGTGTTTATCTTGTGCTATCATGTCTTTGGTGTTTTAAAGGCTCACAGTTAAAAAAAAAAAACTGAATTATGGGAATGTTTCAGTGGTGTTGGGATCAATAAAAACTATGGAGGATTTACAAGTTGAACTGAATGCATTGCATTTTACATCATGGATGGTTATCAGATCATGGGGGCCAGTGGTGGAATGTGGTGGTTTGAATTAGATTATCCCACTTAAACTCACTCGGTTCCAGTGTTTTGTCCCAAGATGGTGGCTATTTGGGAGGTGGAGCCTTGCTGGAGGAGGTGTGGTTTTGAGGATGGGTTTAGGGGTTACAGCCAGCACCCCTTTTGCCAGTGTTTGGCTCACTCTCCTGCTGCTACTTTCTACCTGCTGTGGCAGAGGTGATGTCCTGCCTCTGTTAATACCATGCTTCTTCCTGTTATTATGGACCTTCTCCCTGAGAAAGCCAAAATAAATACTTTCCTCCCATTGGCCACTTTTGATTGGGTGTTTTATCCAAGCAACAAGAAGGTAGCCACACAGATACATTTTCTACATTCAGGTAGAATCACTGAGGCACTTGACAACAAAATAATTTGCAAAATCCAAGAGAGAAAAAGTCAATTGCATATACATATTTTTGGTTAGCATAATTTTTCTTTATTGATGTTCCAAAGTGCCTTCTTTCTTAATTTTCTTTATATTTAGAGAAAGTCATGTCATTTTCTGTCTGGGTTGAACTTCAGATAACAAACCCTCTTAGTTTTCTCTCAACTCAGAATGTCTTGATTGTCTCTGGTGAAGGATATTTTGTGGATAAAGGACACTGGGTTAGCACTTCTTTTCTTTCAGTTCCTTTATTTTGTTTTGTTTTATTGAGGTGGGGTCTGACTCTAGCACTCTAGACCAAGGTGATCTGAAATTCATGATGCAGTCTCAGGGTAATCTCTAACTCACAGAGGTCCTCCTCCCTCAGCGTCCTGAGCTCTGGGATTAAAGGTGAGTGCTACCATGCATTCCTGGTTTATTTAGTTCTTAAAAGGTGTAATGCCACTGCCTTCTAACCTTGATGGCTTCTGATGACAAGTCCACTTTCACTGGCTGTGTATTTCTGCCAATTGGAACACATCATTTCTGTCCTTCTGCTTCCAAGAATTATTATATTTCTTTGAATCTGACACTCCTGCCTCTGTCTTACAAGGAACACTATGTTATACCCAGATAATCCAGGGCAATCTTCCTGTGCCTAGGTCCTTAATTCATTAAATCTGTAAAGTGATTTCTGGCATGTGAAAACCTTGTTCACTGGGTCTGAGGGTTTGCATATAAACATTTTTCAGGAGAATTTATTTTCCATCCATAACACTGTCTAAATTATTTGATGAGAGAAGCAGTTTCCTCATTCTCAGTGTAAAGGGTAGGTGAAGGAACAACAAATTATTAGCTAATTACAACTAATATATATATATATATATATATATATATATATATATATATATATATATGTGTGTGTGTGTGTGTGTGTGTGTGTGTGTGTGTGCATATATATAATATATATATATATATATCATATATATAATATATATATATATATAAAATTACCACCAAGCGTAGTGGTGCATGCCTTTAATCGCAGCACTTGGGAGGCAGAGGTAGGAGGATCACCATGAGTTTGAGGCCACCCTGAGACTACATAGTAAATTTCAGGTCAGCCTGGGCTAGAGTGAGACCCTACCTTGAAAAACAAAACAAAACAAAACAAGTGCAATAACCAAGTAGCTCTTTCCCAGACTGGTAATGATAATTTTGACTCAATGTCCAATAACCAATCAATCTAATATGACATGTAAAATATTGAAGAACAAAAACAAAATGATCAGGCTAGGGTCATAACTCAGTGGAAGAGTGCTTGCCTAACATGTGTGAGGTCCTAGGTTGGATTCACAGCATTACAAGAAAGTAAAATGAAATAGTAAATTTATTAAAATTTTATACTAAGAAGAATTTTAAAAATTGATATTAGTATAAGTAAGCAATAAAACAACAGCACATTAGTGGAATCCATGTCATTTTTAAACATAGAAGACAAAAATACAGTATATTTTGTGCCATATAAGATATAAATTTAACATTTGATCTTGTAAAAACAAATACAATATTTAAATGGATAAAAGATTTAAAGGTGAAGACAGGCACCGTTCTCATTTTTTCATTGTGATAACAACATAAAATTGATTAAATACGTGGTTGGGTCAGTGGCTGTGTTGGTAAAGTGTTTGCTGGCCAAGCATGATGAAGGGCATTTGGATGAAGAGCCACACGAATGCCAGGTGGCTATGGCAGCCTGCCTTTAATCTCAGGACTCAGGACGCACAGACAGAAAATCTGCAGGGCACGCTGGCTAGCTAGGCTCACGGTGTAGGTGAACTCTCAGTTGAACTGAGAGACCCTAGCTCAGTTAATAAGGGGGAGTTATGTGACATCAACCTCTGTGCTCCATGCCCAAATGGACAAATGATGTGTGTCCACACTTGTATGAACTCACATGCACATCACACAGACATAATGCACACATAGGAATTCACTAAATATGGCATATAAGAAGTAGGCAGTTTAAGTTCACTATTCAAGTGTATACAAGTCAAATAAATGAAAAGCAATACTAATATAACTAAGAAATATGAGTATTTAGAGAGAAAAACTACTGAAAGATTAGAAGAGGATGGATTTCATTGTTTTTTTTTTTCTGTTGTTTTTAGTTTAGAGTAAATAAACATTGACTAAACTGAAGAAATGAAGACGTTGATATGTGAATGTCTTAGTATGCTCCCGTAGCTACCACACACTGGATTGTCTCCAAACAGCAAAGATTTGTTTTGTGCAGTTCGGAGACTGAGAGGTCCAAGTTGAGGTGCTGGTGGTGAGAATGGCTATTTTCAAAGAAGCAAAAGTAACTCTCATAGTCAACTCCACGTGGCTGCGAGGAACGTCCAAGCCAGACACAGCTTAAGGGAAGGAGGGATTCATTTCAAGCTCACAGATCCAAGGAAAGTTCCCTAATGGTGGGAAAAGCTGTTTCCCATTCTTAAATCCAAACAGAGAGGATACCACCTGACAGCCAGCACCACAAACAAGCACAAATGGACAGCAATCAGCAGGAGGGCTCCAGGCAGAACAGTTCTTCATGCCTTTGAGCTGGGACTCCAGATCTTTCCCCAAACACACCTTAGAGCTGGACCCCAGGACCCACCACAGTGACACATTTTCCAGTCAGGCTGCTGGAAACCCAAGTAACAAGCATTAATAAAACACCTGATTCTATTGGGGTCTGCATTCAAACTACCACAACAACCAATGATGAAAATGGAAAAAAGATAGGATTCATATGTCCCTTGTCAGGAATATAAATTCAGGTAGCCTTCATGTTAAACAGTATGAAATAGCCTCAAGAAAAAAAAAAAGTCTACCACAGGACCCAGATGAGTAGCTGTCAGATTGTGTGGCAAGGGTATAAGAGAAGGAAAACTTTAAGAGGGCAACATAAGGAATGTTCCTGCTGATGGAAAAGCTTTGTGTCCTGTCTTGACTATCAGTGTTAGACACTAGCTGTTGTATTGTAAACTGTTGTTATAAAAAAACTTACCATTAACGGATACTAAGGAAAAGGTACTTGGGATTCCTTTATATTTTTCTTATAATTACATGTGAATCTTCAATATCTCAAAATAAAAATATTAATATAGTGATAGCAGATATTTTATACATTAGAACTGATGATTTAAATGAAATTTTCATATAAAAAATTTAACTCAAGGATGGAGAGATGGCTTGGCGGTTAAGGCGCCTGCCTGCTAAGCCTAAGATCACTGGTTCCAATCTCCAGGTCCCACGTTTAGCCAGACACAAAAAGTGATGCAAGGGTGCAATGTCGCACTTGCCCACAAGGGGGAGGATGATTCTGGAGTTCGTTCACAGTGGCTGAGAGGCTGCTGGTGTGCCTGTTCTCTCTCTTTCTCCATCTATCTCCCTGTCTCTCTCAAAAGAAAAAAAAAAGTTCAACTCAATTCCACTCAAACTTATGTTTAAAATGTGAAATTTCTTGTACCTTTCCAAAAAACTGAGTTTTGAGGCTGGAGAGATGGCTCAGCAATTTAAGTGATTCTCTAAAGAGTCTAATTGCCAGAGTTTGATTCTCCAGTGCCCACATAAAGCCAGATGCACAAAGTGGTACATACATCTGGAGTTTGTTTTCAGAGGCATAAGCCCTGGTGCAACCATTCTCCTTGTCTCTTCTCTCTATCTTTTTCAGCTTGAGAATAAATAAATAAAATGTTTTAAAAAACAAAAAAACCAACCAGGGCTGGAGATATTGCTTAGTGGTTAAGGCACTTGCCTGCAAAGCCAAAGGACTCAGGTTCAGTTCCCCAGGACCCATGTAAGCCAGATGCACAAGGTGGCGCATGCATCTGGAGTTTGTTTGATGTGGTTAGAGGCCCTTGCATATCCATTCTCTCTCTTTCTGTCTACTTCCCCCCCACAATAAAATTAAAAATTAATTAATTAATGAATTAAAAATCAACTAACTGGATGTGGGTATGGTGGTACATGCCTTTAATCCTAGCAATCAGGAGGCTGAGGTAGGAGGATTACTGTGAGTTCAAAGTGGCCTGAGACTACATAGTGAATTCTAGATCTACCTGGGCTAGACTAAGACCCTACCTCAGAAAACACAACCCCCCAAAAAAACAGTGAGTTGAATTTAGAATAGTTTCTATGAGACTGAAGAAGAAACAAGTCACCCATTTAATAGAAGCTGCAGATATTGGACAAGAGGAAACATCCCATTTGTGCGTCCCTGAGGGCTGCCGTCACACCATGTCCTGTTAGTGTCTTAGGACCATGTCAGATGTCTCAGTACAACTCAGATCTCCTTTCTCGCAGCTGTGCATGCAGTCAGCACAAAGTGACAGCTGTGACATGCCCAACTGTGTCTGTGAAGGAGAGACTCCTTCCTGCCCTGCCCATTTGCCTTCCTAACTCCAGGAGTTCCTTGAATTATGCCAGTGTTACTCATTCCGTCATGGCCTTTGGCTCCCATGGGTCTCCTGAGAATCTGTTTCTCAAATCTCTTGTCTTTCTCTTTTATGGACAACTGCTATTGCTTATAGAATCCACACTGACTTGAGAATGGTTGCATTTTTTTGATGCAGGGTCTCATTCAAATCCAGGCTGACCTGGATGGAGCTAGCCTCAAAGTCACAGGGATCATCTTGTCTCAGCTGGGATTAAAGGCGTGAACCACCACACCTGTCTTTATCTTAACATTTCAAGGACCCTTTTTCCAAATAATGACCCCTTCACAGCTCTGAGGTATAAGGATTTTTATTTTTATTTTTTTGGTGGTGGGGACACGATGCAATCCACTGTACTTCCCAATATTTTCTGGGTTCTTCATAAGGTTCTTCATAAAGATATTACAAGAAAATTATAGGTCAATTACTTATGAAATTCAATCACATTTTCTAAAGGAAATATTTGCAAATCAAATACAACATAATTAAAGAACAAGATATCATATTAAACTGTTTCTTCCAAAAGACAGAAATTAGCTTAAAATATAAAAGAAAATCATAATATTTGCTGTAGTAACAGCAAAATAGAAATCACACGATCACCACAAAAACTGTTTATCATAAATTTTTTCATAAGCTATAAATCAAAGAGAAATTCCTTGCTATAATAAGGGATAACTTAATTAAAACATACTGCAGGCTTTTCTACTGCTGTTACAAGCACTGTCAACAATCCAGTAGAGCTACTTGCTGGCATGATAAAACAGAAACAAATGAATGACACAAATAAGAAATGAGTCTGTAATTATATACAGATGACATGAGTGGGAATGAAAAAAATTCCCAAATATATACAGTTATAATTTAGGATGTACTAAGAAAATTGACAAGGTAGCTGGATAAAAACTGATCAATGCAAGAATTAAATCTGCTATAAATCAACAAATAAAAAATAACTTTACAAAGATGTTACTTAAAAGTAGCATTAGCCGGGCGTGGTGGCACACGCCTTTAATCCCAGCACTCGGGAGGCAGAGGTAGGAGGATCACTGTGAGCTCAAGGCCACCCTGAAATGACATAGTTAATTCTAGGTCAGCCTGGGCCAGAGTGAGACCCTACCTCAAAAACCAAAAAAAAAAAAAAAAAAAAAAAAAAGTAGCATTAAAAATACTCAAGGCAGGGGGTGGAGAGATGGCTTAATGGTTAATATACTTGCCTGCAAAGCCTAAGAAATCAGGTTTGATTCGCCACAACCCACAAAATGTATGCATCTGGAGTTCATTTGCTGTGGCTAGAGGCCCTGGCATGCCCATTTTCTCTCTCTCTCTCTCTTTCTCTCATAAATAAATAAATAAAATACTAAAAATAAAAGAAAAACTACTCAGGATAAACAAACAAACAAACAAAGAAAAAAACTACCAAAAGATTGATTTCCTTTTGAAAGATTTCATTTGTAAAAGGAATTCTGAGAAAGGACTTTATCCAAAACACATGAAAAATGCAATTGGAAATCAATTAAAAATAGCCAACCATATGGAGAAAAAAAGGCAAAAGCTTTGGAAGCATTTCACAAAAAGACCATCAAAATGTCTGATAAACTAACAGAGTGGAACATGCTTTATTATCACAGAGATACAAATTGACATCACAGAGCCATATGTGTAAAACAAAATGATCCCCATCCATATTAGTGAGGACTTAACACATCAGCTAAGGGACAAAGTCACATTCTGACTCAATATTTCCATTCCCACAACAGTATGAATTGATGATTTATTTATTTGTATGCTTCATGTGTATTTATGTGGTATGTGTGGACATGCATGCATTTGTGCTTGCATGTGAGTACACGTGTACATGCAGGTATGCTTGTATGCATGTACTTGTGTGTGTGTGGAAGCCAGAGGTCTGTACTGGGTGTCTTCCTCAATTGTCAACCACCTTTTTTTTTAAGTTGACTTCTGTCACTGAACCCAGAATTCATTGATTTGCCTAGACTAGCTAGCCCGTAAGCCCCAGGGATTCTCCTGTCTCCACCCCATCTCTTGAATTACAGGCGCACACACCATCAAACCCAGCTTTTAATATGGTTTACATGGATCCAAACTCAGGCCCTCATACTTGGGCGGCAAGCAATTACTGAATGAGCCATCTTCCCAGTCCTCAATATTATATATCTAAGAATAATGTGACTGTGTTTTTTCAAGATGGGTGATACTACTCATAGGAAAACCAGAACAGTATTATAACAGATGAAAACTTTAGTGTGATATTACCTAGAAAGGATGCTTTTTACCACAAAGAATCTTGAAATTATTATGTTTGAGCTAATAGATCATGGTGTAAGAGAATAGGTTATAGACATTACCTACTTGCTATTAAATATGTTGTAAATGGTGTCGGATCACTAGGCGTTATTCTGGGACAGGGACAGTTACTGAGAGGATCTGGGACACACTGAGGGAAGGGGAATTGTCACCTGTGCTGTAGATTCTGAAGTCCACTAAATGACCTCTTACATTCCCATGCTTTAGACCTGTTAAACGCTTTGAAATATGACAATAATCACATTAACTTCTTTGAATGTCACAAAATTATTTTGATCCTCACATGAGAATAATATATGTCCTAGGCTGGTCATTGTACTTATGTCTTTAATCTCAGCACTCAGGATGCAGTGATATGAGGATGGCTACGAGTTCGAAGTCAACCTTAGACAACATAGTGAATTCAAGGTCAGCCTGGGCTAAAGTGAGACCCTTCCTCAAAAACCAAAACACAAAAAAGAATATTCTAGAAATATAGAATCTTTCACATAAGCAAGGAACTTACAGACTTACTGATGAATGATACGGGAGTGTATATTTGTCAGAGTGTAATTTTGTTGTTGTTAACCTTAAATCATAGAAACATATACTACAGATGACTCAGAGGGAAAAAAAGGAATACCCACAAAAATTAAAAAATGTAAGAGAACAGATCACTATCATTCTGAGATGAAGGAAGAATTTCTGAGTAAGAAGGAAAATATTATAATTAAAAGGAAGAATGCATAGATTTAACTATATTTAACATAAATTTTGGCATGGTTAATGAGTTGTATAAAACAAAATTTGAAGGGTTAGGGCTTAGGCTTAATGGAAAAATACTTTGTTGTTTTGTTCTTTTATTATTTATATTTTCTTAGTTTTGAGTTCAGTCCCCAGCAGCATAAAAAATGAATAATTGTAACACAAATAATTTATTCATCAGCCATAAGATCAATAACATTTAAGAGTGTTCTCTCAAAATATTTGAAGCTTAATCATGTATGATTATTTAGGTTAAGAAAAGCATTGAGAGGATAATATCTTAAAGCAACAAAATATTACTATAACAAACATGAGAAAATATTCACTTTTTTGAGATGATGTCTCACTATGTATTACTGTATAGTCTACACTGGCCTCCAACTTTGTAATCCTTCTGCCTCAACCTCTTTGACTACTAGAATTGAAGACTTGTACTTTACTAAATATTTATTTTGTGAAATCAAAAAATGCAAAATAATGCAAGATACTCGTAATAAACTCAAAAGTTTTTGTACCCCTACACTGTTAATAGTGATCTTTTCATTTATTAATTAGGATGGTTTTATATAATGACATATTCATCCCTAGCATCTGATCACCTGAAGGCATGATTCATATATTATAGCAGGGATAGTGGCTGGTCTTTTCATGGAACTACTGTATTTTTTTAAAATCATCTTGTTTAATTTGCTATAATATTATTATATATTTACATATTTAAACACATTTGCTATATAAGAAACATCAAAATTATTATGAAAAAATCAAAATTATCCTTTTTATAATGTTTATACCCTCCCTTCTTCAGCCAACAAAAATCTCTTTCACTCTTTGCATCATCAGGCTAGTTTTTAAAATTTTAAAATATATATATTTGTAAGCAGAGACAAGGAGAGATAGATAGATAGATAGATAGATAGATAGATAGATGAAAGATAGGAAGAGAGGGAGAGAGAGAGAGAGAGTGCAAAAAAGAAGGTGCACACCAGGGCCTCCAGACACTGCCAATGAACTCCAGATGCATACACCACTTTATGCACCTGATTTTATGTAGGTACCAGGAAATAGAATCTGGATTTTTTTTTTTTTCAGCAAGTATCTTAAACACTGATCCATCTCTCTAGCCCTAACGCTAGCTTTTGAATTTGATATAACTTTCTGTTATATCAAAATGTACCCTTCCTACCTTAGACATGAAACCACCAAGTCTATCTTTACAGAAGTGCACTGATTTGTTTTCAAATGAGACTTGATATTTTATGTTCATAATTTGGGCACTAAAATTAATCACCACTCCTGGGTTTTTGACTAGTGTTTTGTGTTGTTTGAATCAGTTGTTCTCCATAAACTCATGTGTTTTGACTTCTTGGACCCCAGCTGATGGTAAATTGGGTGGGGGTGGCTTGCTGGAGGAAGTGTGTTGCCGAGGGCAGGCTTAGGGGTGTTATAGCCAGCTCCCTTTTGCTAGAGTTTGGCACACTCTCCTGCTGTTGTTTTCTATATGTCCAGCTTCTGCTCATTAAAAAAAAAAAAATTATTAGATATGGACCTATTTAGTATGTAAACAACACATGTTGGTACCATCCTTTCCCTCCTCCCTGCCCCTTTTCTGAAGAGGCCTTTCTCGTTGGGGATGCAGGTCAACCCCATGGGGATTGTGAGTCATACATTATGATGTGGGGAGGGGAGGAATGTCTCTGTGCAAATGTCCCAACTTGTGGATCTAACAATCTTTCCACCCCCCCTCTTCTGAAAAATTCCCTGAGCCATGCTGGGAGCATTTTAAGTCTACTTCAGTGATGGGCACTCAGGAGTCTCTGGATCTCTGCTTTGGGAGGTGTTGAGTGTCCTCAGTGTCTGTCTCTTTCATCCTTGTGCTGATATCAGATTCACTGAGAAAGCAGCTCTCTTGCTCATTTCCCCAATTCCTCTGTGGTTTCAGCTGGGGCCAGGGTGGAGTACACTGAGTCATTTATCTCCTCAGGTCCAGCTTCTATCTGAAAGAGAGAAGCAGTTTCTCCAGCAGAGAATGAAGTCAGCACTAGTTAAATGGGATAACCATTATTAGTTTAGAGAGAATTAAAAGGATGTAGACCCTCTTATAGTCTACAGTTAGTGGGAGCGTGGCAATGGAAAGCAGAATCATTATCTGGATATGATTCTGACTTGTTTCCCAGTTCCAGATATGGTTTTATTTCCACTGAGTGGATCTGTTAGCCAATCCAAGAGCAGTTGGTTACCCACCATGGCTGTGTGCCACTATTGCACTTGTGTGATCATGCCATGTTTTCCTCTGTCATCATGGTCCTTATCCTCTAAATTGTAATCCAAAATAAATACTTTCCTCCCATCAGCTGCTTTGGGTCCAGTACTTTATTGCAGCAATGAGAAGCTGACTGCAACATGGTTTAAGCCCTCCTCTGTTGAAAGAACATGTAAGTTACACATGCTAAATAAGCATGCGTGCATATATATCAAGTCATGAAGTCACATCACTTCAAATTCATATTGAGGACCAGTTTTCCTTCTGAGATCTTGAGTAAGTACTATGAATGATAGACTTAAAATATCGTGTAACCACAAAAGTATTCTGTGAAAACTATACACACATTCTATACAGAATAACATCATAAATCTGTGACCAAGAATGTGTCAAAAGATTTAAAAGTTACTTTCTTACACTTGTCCCACTGTTATCCAATGTTTACTTGAATAATATTCTACTGATGTATCCTATGTTGTAGCAAACTCTGTGCTCTTGAGATGGTTTATCAGTTAAGGCGCTTGCCTGCAAAGCCCAAGGACCCACGTTCAACTCTCCAGATCTTATGTAAGTCAGATGCACAAAAGAGAGGCAAATGCAAGGTCACATGTGCCTAGTAGGTGGAGCAAGCATCTGGAGTTCAATTTCAGTGGCTGAGGGCCTGGCGTGCCAATTCTCTCTCTGTGTATCTCTCTTAAAAAAAAGAAAAATAAAGAATCTGATCCTATTCTTAGCTCTACACGTAACTATATGATTGATAATGATGACCAGTTCTTATAACTGTTTGCCTAAGCTTTTGATCTAGTAAATATTTTAGTAGGCATTATGGTGACAATATTCAAATATATTTATATGCTCATTAATAAAGCCTTTGGGTATGTGGCTTTTAGATTTGAAAGTCAGATTTGCTGGATATTAAATCCTGGACCCACCTTTTTTTTTTTTTCTTTAAATATACCAGCACATTGATCTTTACTCTTGCCTTAGAAATATATGAAGGTCACATGAATTTTTGTTCCTTGAATAAATATTTTGGTCCTCTTTCCACTCCAGCCATTGGGTGGCAAATAACTTCTTCTCTGAAGCTTATCAATTTTACTGCATTTCATATTGGTAGCATCAATACACAGTATGTTCTTTAATATAAATTTCACACACATGCACACACATATACATGTATATGCATAATTCTTTTGTATTTTAAGAAAGTTTTGTGCATTATAGATTTGGTATTTGGTTGTTTTATTTTTGCTTTTTTACTTCCATAATTCTAATTCTCCACTGTCTAGAATTTATTTGCTAGTTTCAAATTTTGTATTATTATTCCTTTTTTTTTTTTTTTTTTTTTTGGTTTTTCGAGGTAGGGTCTCACTCTGGTCCAGGCTGACCTGGAATTCATTATGTAGTCTCAGGGTGGCCTCAAACCTCCCGAGTGCTGGGATTAAAGGCGCGCGCCACTATGCCCAGCTATTATTCCTTTTTTAAAAAAATATTTTATTCATTATTTGCAAGGACAGAGTGAAAGAGAGATAGCGATAGACAGATATTGATAATGGGCACACCAGGACATCTTGCCACTTGACACAAATCCCAGATACATGCACCACTTTGTGCATCTGGCTCTATGTGGGTACTGAAGAATTAAACCCAGCTGTCAAGCTTTGCAAACAAGTTCCTTTAGACAAGGAGCCATCTTTTCAGCCCTATTCCTTTCTTTTCCTATTTTAAGGTACTATCTGTTGTGCTTATTCTCTTGTGTTATTTCTAATTCAAACTCCATTTAAACAAATCCATTATTTCTAATGACTGCCTGACTTCTGTTGTTGCATTTGAAGCTTTAGTAACTTGGATGCTTCTTGTTCTGTTGTTGCTATAATGGTTTTGTAACACCTTCAGCTCACTTTCAAGGTATAGATTTTGATCAATCTTGGGATGCATGTTTCTGGTGTACTTTCCTCCAATAAGAGTATTGCTAATCTCCCTCTATTCACCCTTTAAAATTAACTTTGTATAGAAATTGATCTCAAACCATGTCAGTGGCTCATTGTTCATAAAACTGTCCTGGCCTCTTGGGGTGGGGGTTGTGATTCTGGGTAGCTTCACATGTCCCAGACCTTCCTCTTCTGTCCTTTCCCTGCAGAATTAAGATGGATGGCTTTATAAAATGTCCAGGCTTTCTTCCTCTCTCCACCTAAACATAGACCTTCCCCTTATGTTTCATAATTAATCTTGACCTGCTCAAGTTCAACATAACCCTTGATAATGCATTTTTCCAGTTTAGTCCTAGCATCTTATCCTAGATGGGGCTCTAGGAAGTTGCTTCTGAGAGCTCCTGGGTGGAGGGAGGGCATAATTGCCCAGCCTTCTCAACCCTCTTCTCACCTTTCTGGTAACCAGTCTCTATCTCACTTCCAGTTCAACCACTAATCTCACATTGGTTAGGCATGCTAGCCATTAATATTATATGGGCCGTTGTATGAGTCAGTTGTCTCATTGCTATGACAAAACACCTGACAAAACTTAAAGAGGAAGGGTTTATTTCGGCCTATGGTTTTAGTGGATACAGACTGAGAGGGAGTCAGGTGGCTTTGTAGGCAGATAGGGTGACTGGGACCCTGAAAGTAAAAATGCAGGGTGTTCTGCACTTGCTAGAGATCCAAAGATGATCTGACTTCTTATCTCTTGCCTCATTTCCTAGACTTGTTTTTCCATACTTGAGCCCCTCCCTGGGAGGGAGGTCTTTTTCTGGAAACCTGACTTCATGGTTGGTCAAGCTTAGACCCCAGAACTTGGCATCATGACTGGCCTCTTTCTGAGCCAGCATCTAGCAAACACCAACCAGCTCTCTCTGTGTGTCTCACCTGAGTCAGAAGGTGAAACCCCAAACCGTAAATTTATAAATATGTTTTCCCAGGGGAAGGCAATCTCTCTCTCTCTCTCTCTCTCTCTCTCTCTTTGTCTCTCCCTCTCTCTCTTTCGAACCTCCAGCTTCTAGTGAGTTTCTCCTTAGCTTGGCCCAGTGGTCAAGGCCTGGGGAGAACTCCCTAACCCCTACTTCCCACATGGGCTCTTCACCCCTCACGCTCTCCACATGGCAGGAGCTCTCTGTACTTTCTCTTCTGTTTTCTGCATAGGTTTTCCGGGGCCACCACGTGCGCTCTCAACCCATATGGGGGGTATTCATTTTCTTCCCTTGTTTCCGTTCTTCTCTAAATAAATATAATAATTTAATAATTATCCTTCTTAGACTTATTTTATTCAATTCTTTGCTTAAAAGTAGATACAAATCCAGGGTTTGGGGTTAAGGACTTTCCTGAGCCCCTCACACCTGGTTTCAAGCCCTTCATGGCAGCGAAGTCATGGTGGCAGGCACTGAAGATAGCTGATTGCGCTGCATCTATGTTCAGAAAGCAAGGAGTTATGAATGCTGGTGCTCACCTCACTTCTCTTCACACACTCCAGGATTCTCGTCCATGGAAGGGTCATCACTCATCAATTAACCCAATCTAGAAACTCCCACATAGACGTGCCTAGACCTTTCCCCAAAGCGAATCTAACCCACATTAAGTTCACAGCCAAGATTAATGGTCACAGCTATTTTAAGACTCCATTGATTAACAGAATAATTACATGTTACCCCCTTCCTAGTTTTCATTTGTGATGTTCCCCATGGATTTTTACTAGGTAGATCATGTGGCAATTGGAAATTGTCCTCGTCTGTTACTAATGTGAAGTCTGTATGTATATAATTTGGAAGCAAGTTTTATTAAACTCTCCACCTATCTTCTCTTTTTTACTGTCTTTATGTATAGATTTGAAGAGTTTCAGAATCTATGTCATTGTTTCTACTATCTCATAGTTGAAGCAGGAACTTCATAGGTGGAATTATAATTAATTAGTAACTAGTCATTGCATTTACTAATTTAATTAATTCAGTTTAGTTATTGCATTCTAGTTTGGCAATGTTTGCACAGCCTTGGGTACATATCAGTATCCAACTGATTTTACTTCTTAAAATTCATCCAAAGGATGTAATTCTATCAAACTACAAAGATTATTTGGCGAGAGTTTTCAGTGGAGTACCTTTATAATTGCCAAATCTAGGAACCATGAAAATTTATCATTAGAGTCACTTGGTTCAATAACAGATGAATTAAATACCATCTAGCCATGGAGAATCTGATACTTAACATATTAATATTGGACTATGGAAAGAAGAAATCAAACTTTATAAATAGTTTGGACAAGTGCTGGAGAGATGGCTCAGTGATTAAGGCAATTGCCTATAAAACCTAATGAGCCAGGTTCGAATCCCTAGTACCCATGTAAAGTCAGATGCACAAAGCGGCACATGTGTGTGGAGTTTATTTGCAGTGAATAGAGACCCTGGGGTGTCTATTCTCTCTCTCTCCTTGAAAATAAACAAATAATATATATATATATATATACATATATATATATGCCATGGAGGCTGATAGGCAAAACATTGTTAAACCAGAAGCACCAATTAATTACTTTATTGGACCATTAAACATCTGGCTTTTTTTTTTAAGCAATATATTTTTATACCTTACATAGATATAGACATCTCTGTTGGCACAGATATATCCGTGGATATCAATGATATTCTACAGTGATTTATTACTCTGATGGAACTTTAGCACTTATTTACATCATTAGTGTATGTATGTATGATTGTATGCATATGCATGTTTAAAATGAACTCAAGATCCTATTCATTCTGTGCCCTTATGGTTTTATAGAATAACTTGAAAGAAAGGTTGTTGAGAAGAGCCATGATCAGAGTTGTAAATAAATGCCTTAAGGACTATCGCTAATACATATCATAAGAAAGATTTTTATTTTCTACTTCTGCAACTTGGTTTATCTGCCTTCATTAAGGAATTACCAGTTAGTGATTTCCGGTTTTAGTCTGGAGCATTGAATTTCCCAGCACTTGGCAAAGTCTGTGACTTCCCATGATTCTTGGAAACCAGACTTAAGGAAATCAAATCTAATCCATAGGTAAACCTAAAGGAAATAGGAAAACAAAGCCTCTAATTTTTTTCTGTCATGTTTCATTGGTTTTTAATGAACTGTTTAAGTTTATTGAGTAACAAAGAAAGCCAGATGTTTAATGGTCCAATAAAGTAATTAATTGGTGCTTCTGGTTTAACAATGTTTTGCCTATCAGCCTCCATGGCACAATTTCAAATATACTGGATCATTTAATTGCATTAAGCAAGACCAGTTAACCCTTTATAAACAACTAATAGCAACAGATTCCTTTTTCATTTATTTTACCATATTCTTGTTGTTGTTGTTTTTTATTTGTTTTTATTGCTTCTCCTTTACTTTGTTGGACTCTGTTGCAGTCAGGTTTACATTGCTGGCAGAAATCATCCAACCAAGAGGAGCTTTGGAAAAAAAAAAAAGATTTATTTTGGCTTACAGACTTGAGGGGGAAGCTCCATGAAGGCAGGGGAAAATGATGGCATGATCAGAGGGTAGACATTGCCCCCTGGCCAACATCAGATGGACAACAGATACAGGAGACTGCCAAACACTGGCATGGGAAAACTGGCTACAACACCCATAAGCCTGCCCCCAACAATACACCATATCCAGGAAGCTATAATTTCCAATTGCCATCAACTAGGTAACCTAGCATCCAGAATAACTAAGTTTATGGGGGACACCTGAATCAAACCACCACAGACTCCATATGTTTGCATGAATTTAGAACTAGAAATTTCTATAAATTTCCCCATTCCTATTGCAATTACTCTTATACCTTGTCCATTCTACCTCAGATGTTTTTCTTTATCTATTTGTTTTCCCATAGTTCTACCCAATGTAAATATTGTCTCTCGTCTGTAAATTTGTCTCACCATGTATTTTTTATGTATTTATTTTATTTATTTGTTTGCAAGGAGAGAGTGGGGGGTGGGTGGGCAGGAGAGAGAATGTGGGTGTGCCAGGGCCTCTATCCACTGCAAACAAACTCACTTTGTGCATCTGGCTATATGTAGGTACGGAGGAATCAAACCCAGGTCATTAGGCATTGTAGGCAGGCAACTTAACTGCTGAGTCATCTCACCAGCCTCCCCTCACCATGTTGTAATACTTGTTTCCATATTGTGGGTCTTCCAGTTGCTGAGATTCAGTGTTTGATGGATCGCTATGTCTCCCAACAGTGTTGACTCCAAATGCTATTGGGCTCCAAGCAGGTCTATGCGAAACATGACCAAAATTGCTTGAAGTACGCCAATGGAGGGGAGTGGGCATAAGAGTGCTGGGCAGCCCACAGATGTAAATGCATTCTCCTCATCGAAAGGCATTCATCTGGATTCTTATTCCTGCACCGTGGTTCTTACAATCTTTCCACCCCATCTTCTGAAATGTTTCTCTGAGCCTTGGTGATCATGTTGTAAGACTCTTTGAGGGTTTAACTCTCTGCATCCTCTGGATTTCTGCTTTTATGATGTTTTTATTTTTATTTTTGTTTATTTATTAGCAACAGACAGAGAGAGAAAGAGGCCCATGTTTGCACGTGCAAGAGAGAGAGAGAGAATGGGCACTCCAGGGCCTCCAGCCACTGCAAACGAACTCCAGATGCATGTGCCACCTTGTGCATCTGGCTTTCATGGGTCCTGGGGAATCGAGCCTCAAACTGGGGTCCTTAGGCTTCACAGGCAAGCGCTTAACTGTTAAGCCATCTCTCCAGTCCTGCTTTTATGATTTTTGAGTCTCCTCACTGACTGGTGCGTTCGTGACCCCAGGGTTAATATCAAAAACATCAATGAGGAGGGGCCTCAGAAGAACTGGGGCATGGGACAGGCGATGTAAGAGTATAACCTGAATTGAATATGACCAATATGTGATATGCAAAATGTTCATACAGTAAAGTTCATAATTAATATAAAATAAAAAACAGTGTAAGAAAAGAATTCATCTAGAAGGTAAAACTCCACTTGCTATCTCTAGCTTAGAAAAATACATCTCCAAATTCAGATGTAAGCAAAGCAAACACTAATACCATGCCATCCTCGTTTTCTTGTATGTCACTTTCCTCATTTAATGCCAGGCACTACTTATATGTGAACAGAGGCCCATGCTCTTCCTTGCCCTTGTTCCCAGGACAAACACACAGTTGAGATGACACCTGATCACTTTTCAGTATTCAAATCATATTTTCTTCTTTTGTGAAGAATTATCTGGCATCTTCACATCTTCTCCAGCTGATTAAGCATACTTTGAGCTTCTCTGTTGTTCCCCATTCATTATGCAGTCTTCATGCATACATTATCCCTGCACCACAGTGATTTATTGACATGAGCTTCTTAGGAGATGCTCGGTGCTTCATGGCTGTGGGATCCTCCTCTGTGTGCCCATGGAACCTCTCTCAGTGCCAAGTTCATGTATAATGAACGCATCTGAATAAATTTATTCTGCTCCTTGATTTGTTCATAAGTAAATCAGTAACACTAAATTGGGCTTAATTTTGTTCAAAACTCTGGCCTCCCATGCGTAGCTCAGACAAAACAGAGTGGTCACCTGCTTGACACAGGTATTATGCATTTGCTGGTAGCATTAAAAGTATTGAACATCTTCTATGGACTTTAGATTATTGTAGTATTGAATGAGCCTGTGGGTTGTGTTGGAGTTAAAATAAAGACTTCTGGCTTAGTGGGAGAATTTCCCAAGTTCACAGTTTGTGGCAATCCTTATCTATTTCACTTACTGCAAGATTTTTGGAAAAATAATTTTCCTTCATTTATTTTTTCCCTGTCAGTATGTTCAGAGGGGTCAACAATGCCTACTTCATCAAGCTGTTGTCAAAGTAAAATTCAGTATCGGATATAAACAAGTGGTTGCTGAGCACATTGTGAGTATTGACCTCACTCAAGAGCAGGAAAATGGCTTCTTTTTCGTTCAATGCCCCCATCTTGGTATAACCTGCTGATCTAAGAACATTCATACTCATCAGATCCTAATAAATTCTGCCTCAGACATCATGCTCACTGTGCAATATTCTTGAGATCAAAGCCAGATATGGACTTTTGTCAAAGTTTCAGAGAAAGAATTTCAAACGTATTGCTTGTCTTAAATTCCATTTTCCAGTTAGAGCTTATCATAATTCCAGTGCAGTTCTCTTTGAAATCCCACATGTGATTTTCAGGACCAAAGTGAGGATATCAGTGTCACCTTGGAGTCTCTTTTATGGAAAAGGGAAGCATTGGATGTGCACAAGCAATGTAATGACACTGCAGCTACACTCAGAGTGGGCACACCACTGGAGGCAAGATGCCCAGGTGAGTTTAGGGCAAAAAGCAAGATGATATGCATGTTTAGTTGTGGGTATGCATTGAACTTCTGCAGATGGAGAAGAACTTCGGGTCCACGCCTTGTGGAGAATAATATGACAGAGGAAAGAACTTATCTAAAAGAGCACGGCTCATAAACCCAAACCAACCACCTCAGCTCCACTGGTCTGAGTTTTTCTGCTCCTGGAAAATCAAGGGGAGCATTTTGACAATAAATAACAAACCCTTGTAAACAAAATTAAACCAACAAACCACCAACAACAACAACAAACCCCCCAGCTGCCAGCTGCTTTTATGGTAAGGCAAGCAACTGGGTGCTGGGCAAGCATAAGCAGAGCCTAAATTTAACCCGCTGAAATGCAGTCATCCTGTGCCTTTGTGGAATCTGACTGCCCTACGTGCTGAAACACTTTCAAGGCATCCACGCCAATGGAAAAGTAGACCATGCATCTAAGATGCCCGAGAGATCGTGAATAGTTCTGCCCTTGTTTTTTGCTTCCCTGTCACAGGGGCTAGCAGTTCTTCATCAAAATGAATCTATATCCTTGAGCAAGAATTTTGCTCTCTACATTCCTGTGACCCATGTTCCAAATCCAGCCTTATATTGTCCCCCAAATACTGGTGCCCTCAGAGTGACTTCTCCATCTCATTTCTGACTCCCGTGTTCAATATATAGTATTTCAACCCAGTCTCCCTCTTAAAATATCTGAAAATGAAAATCTATTGCCAAACACGAATATGAGATGAAAGTGTATTAGATGTCAGGAATATATCTTCATTCAATCTATTGACTTGTTGAGAGCAGCCACCATGAAGAACAAGTCAAATCCCCTGAGCATCCACATGGGCGATCTTAGAAGAAATCTATTCCAATGCATCACCTTTGCTGTGGCTTAATGGGCTGAGTTAGTATGCCTGCACAGCTCCTGAGGACTCCTCAGACTTACGCGGGAACAAAGCCTCTGACTCCATCGGGGTTTACGCCGTTCTCCATTCCTCAGCTTCCCTGACTATTGCACCAGATTAGAATTAAGCTGTTTCACCCCCACTTGATATTTGAGTTGTAGCTAACATGTTTTCCTATAATCAAAATCAGCCGCATAAGCACCAAATTCCTCAGCTTGGAAGGAAGGTGTAAAGGGTACATTTCCCTCCTGACATTTGGAGACCATAAATTGGAAACACTGGCAAGGCATGTGTCAAGGGCCTTTGCAAATCAAATCAGATGTGCTTTTTAATAAAATTAGAAACTTAATTAGGTAGAAGAGATTACATTTTCGTTTCCTTAGTGTTCTGTGGAGAATACAGGAGCAGTGGCTGACGTTTATCTTGCCGTGTGCATCTTAACAATGCGGTCACCTCAGGTTTTAAATAAGTGTTCAACACAATATTTAAGTTGGGTACTAAGATAGTCCTCAAAGATAGCCAGTTCCTCATTTTAAAGTGAAGATATTGAAAGTCTCTGTCACTGAAAATGTGAGTGCCAAAATTGGTGACAGGAAACACTCTGCTCAGGATTAGAGCCCGCATGATTATGAACACTGAGAAAACCATTTTCCAGTGCAGAGCACACTAGACAAACGGGAACGCACAAAGATTCCTATTTATTATCTCCTAAAAATGTGGCATTGCATCACTTGTTTAAATTATGAAAGGGAAAATGCACACACGCCTATATTTACATGCATACATGTAGAGATATGTTTATAAATATGTATGAGCTTATGCATCTACACATGTACATTTCCATATGTGCTTACCTAGACGAGTGTACATATATGTGCATGTACGTTCAAACATGCTTATGTGCATACACGTTTATATGCATGCATATGTATATATGTTTATATCTATGCTCATATGTTGACATAGGTACATATGCATGCATGAATACATAGGTATGTGTGCATATGTTCATACAGGTACATGTGCATATATGTGTACATCTATATTTGTGCATATATGCTCAGATGTCATCTCTACAATGAGGTAACTAATAATTGTGGCTTGAAGATTTCCATAGTTAAAAGTTAATGAAGGGGGCTGGCGATATGGCTCGACATTTAAAGGCGCTTCCTTGCCAAGGCTGACAGCCTGGGTTTGATTCCACAGTGCCCACCTAAAGCCAGATACAGAGTTTGTTTACTTAGTGGCTTTAGATCCTGGCATGCAAACACACTCTTTCTTTCCCTCTCTCTCTAATTTCAAATAAATAATAAATAAAAATATTTTTTAAAAAAACTATCTTGAAAAAATATTGATAAAGTGGGTGGGGGTGAGTGTGGCTTAGTGAAAGAGTGCTTGCTTAGGAAGCAGACTATCCTGGGTTCAATTCCAAGCACTGGAGAAAAAAGTTAATAATGAACATTTTTACATATAGATGCTTTCAACTCTTTATCCAAATTTTTATTAAGGTCTTAAGTGGATGGAGAAATAGTCATCCGACCCTGTGAATGCAGGTGTAGATAGCCATGGACTATCTTATTTGCATTGTTTTATAAGATCCATTCTTATTCTATGAGAAAATCTATGATGTTGATAGCTCTTTCAAAGTGTCAGACAATAAACTTCATCCTTGGGTAACAATTAAGCAGCCAAGCATAGGTACAGCTTAGCAACCTGGGGCTCTGCTTGGCTTGGGCTATGAGCTTACCCCTTTCCTGACTGCACTTAGCAACCAAGCCCCCCCACCCCCCGCCGCCCACCTAAAACAATGTACACCCACCTAAAACAATGGAATGAGTTGTTCCTCCTTTGGAGGAAGTAAGTGGTTATACTACAGAGTCTGGTCTGTACTTAAGGGCTGATGAAAATAACAACTTAGATATGCCGAGCATGGTGGCGCATGCCTTTAATTCCAACACTTGGGAGGCAGAGGTAGGAGGATCGCTATGAGTTCAAGACCACTCTGAGACTACATAGTGAATTCCAGGTCAGCCTGGACTACCTCGATAAACAAAAAACAAAAACAAAACTTAGATGTGACTCAAAGTTGTCTTTATTTTGTTTATTCTGTAGTCAAATAATGCAGTCTCCCACTAATGCTCAAAATTTGGTGTTCTAAGGATTTTACCCAGAGGATATCCCATGATTACAAATGGCTCAGAATTAAAGGAATGTGATATTTTAAAGTCCCTCAATGTCAGTACCAACAAATGACTACACAATCGTAGAAAAGAAAACAACTCTGTTACTTAGAAAACCATATCCCTCATCTATGAGAACAAAGTTGTATTTGTGGACATAACAGTTAGGCTGGTGTTGAAACAGCAGTGCCCTCTCTCTCTCTCTCTCTCTCTCTCTCTCTCTCTCTGTCTGCTTCTCCACACTTATATTATTATTGTTATTAATTGTTATACCTCTACTGTTGCTACCCAGAGACTTTCTGTGTAACTCTGTCTTACACAAATTCTAACACAATTTTCCAAAGTATGTCATTCTAAATTGGAGCTGCTCCCTGTTTAGATGGAAGTAGAGCTGTGTTGCTGTGTTAAAAGCCCCAGATCTTTAGTTGCAGGACCATGCAAATGTGTATTATAGATCCAAAATGGAAGAATCTTCTTCCAACTTATTGCCAAACACAATTTATTTAGGAATTCATCCTGAATGAGATTATTTCTGTCCCTTCCCTTTGCGCTGGTGCAAGCTCAAGGTAACCACAGCCAGAGGACTCTTATTCCCATAGGGCTTTACACACAGAAATTCTTAAGTACAAGATGATTCTCTAAGGGTCTGTTGATATTGTTGATCACTGTTTTATTCCCCAATAAATACTGACCTACTGTAACACTGTGCATTTGCCACATATGCCACTGCTGAAAGCATCCTATGTACAAGAATTACATATTTAGGGCTGGAGAGATGGCTTAGCGGTTAAGGCGCCTGCCTCCTAAGCCTAAGAATGCCAGTTCCAATCTCCAGTTCCCTCGTTTAGCCAGATGCAAAAGTGACTCAAGGGCGCAATGCTGCACTTGCCCACAAGGGGGCGCATGCATCTGGATTTCGTTCGCAGTAGCTGAGAGGCTGTTGGCGTGCCCATCTCTATCTGTCTTCCTCTCCCTCTCTGTCTCTCTCTGTCTTTCTCTCCAAAAAAATAAAAAAGAAAAAAGAATTACATATTTAGATTACACGGAATTTATGTTTTGATCATGGCTATTATAAATCTTGTTTTCATTCATTTGTTTGTTTTGAAATTTTAGTTATTAAGAGCAGCTGCTGCAGGTTGCCTGGCTAGAATGCTGATGCAGCCACTTCTCATCTGGGTGATCTCTTAAGCGATTTATTTAATCTTCTTAAGTCTCAAATCTTCCAGCCATCAACTTGGAATGACCATGGTAACCACCACCAGATTCCTGTGCAAGTTAAGTGCAATACTTCACATGGGATATTTAGCATATATCAAATGCTCATCTGATACGAGGGATTAGCCAATGTCATCTGAACAGACATCTTAGCCTGAACTATTTGGTGTCCATCTCCATTGTACTAAAATAAAATAATAGCAATAATTATAAAAGGGACAATAGACACATGTATCATTTATTAGGTTCTCCATACTACAAGAATTCTGTTTATATCGCTTCTCAGCCTTTCGGCTAAGATCAAGTGTGAGAACTCTGTTTACATTCTGATTCATTAGCTATTTAGGACAGCTCTCTAATATTGGAGCCCTCCTGCTGTCCTCCACAGACAGTATGAAAGTTATGAAAGTAGGGAGTCCAGGCCATGACATCTTTCTTTGAAGTAGGCTTTGACTTTGGTAGGACTTATTAAATAGAGTCATCATGTTATTAAGTTATGTTTTAATTTTTAATTTTTTTTTATTTTTTGAGAAAGAGAGAGAGAGAGAAGCAGAGAGAGAATGGGCATGCCAGGGCTTCTCAGCTGCTGTGAACTAACTCCAGATGTGTGTGTCCCCCTGTGGGCATTTGTGGCATTGTGTGCTTGAGTCACTTTTTGTGTCTGGCTAAACATGGGACCTGGAGAATTGAACAAGTGTCCTTAGGCTCCATAGGCAGGTGCCTTAACCGTTAAGCCACGTCTCCAGCCCTATTCAGCTATTTTTGATGAATTATGAAATAAAGAAACATGAGAGAGATTTCTTCTTTAAAAACAAATCCATCATTTTGTTTTGATTTTCCAAATTCATTCAATGAAAGATGTAGAAAGAAAATGATCATATTCTAATTCAGTCTGTAAGTTTGTTGTGGTTTATTCCAGAAGCCCGATTCATTGCACTAATTAAATCAATCTTGGTTTTGCTTTAGTAGCAAAATGATGTCAAAACACACCTGGTTAACCTCAGTGCTGCTGAAACGCTTCTGTTATGCTCTGAATACCAAATCTGACTTGCAGCATTCCCTCCTGCTGCCGCTTGGTACAAGTCAGCTTTCCCACCTCTGACTTCCTTTGCTGGACTCCAGGGAGACATAGTCACAGGTGCTTTCTCCTCACTGCAGGCAAGTGGAGTAGGTGGAAGATGGCTCAGTGTTTGAGCTTCTCTATGGATAGCAATGCATCTTGTTTGAGGTTTTATATTTCAGACCTTGAAAAATGTTTCCTATGACTTAGTTCACTTTTAAAGATAGATTGCACGTCTTTAATAATCCTCCAAATTCTTATAAGAATTCTATAAGCTCTTTGCATTTTGCAGCTAAATATTGAGGAGTGCATAGTTTCAGTGTTTAACTGTGTGACACAAATGCAATTTTCAAAACAAACTGTATTTATCTCACCATATGGTGTGTGATTCCTTTAAACTTCCCCAGTTAGTCACTAACTGCCTATAAAAGACTATGATGCAAGACATTTTTGCCTGGGTATCATCCTTATTTGATTAAGCTTTCATTTTATTTTAAAATGCCACCTGAATCTTCTTAATTTTACTACATTAAGTGCATCTGTTTAGCATGCAGGGAAGAAGTTGCCTCGATTGTTGATTGGAGTCCCCTTCAGTCCCTGATCCTTTCAAGGAGTAAGTTGTCAATTGAGCAAGGTCATGCCAGAAGAGGCCTTGCCTGAGTAATACCACAGGAAGTGTGGCCAGAATCTGATTAACACCCAGTGGCACTGGTTCAGCGTCTGCTCAACCAATCAGCTTGGGAGGCAACAGAGGGCCTTTACCAGGCTTATACACTAGGTATAAAGTCAAGACAGCTGTTTTCTCTTTTGGAAGCACAACTCAACTACTGCCAGCCTGTCAGCTCAGCGTGATGGGTACATTTCATTGTTCACCAGAGTGGATTAAGAACTACTTAAGAGATTAGTAAAACACATCTCCATGTGTTTCTAGAGATGAATAGATCATGAGTGCTCTGATCTATCAATGGATTAATCCCTACACGATTCTAAATATGATGGTAGTTGTTAATGGAAGGTGGTGAAAGGCAGAAGGTGGAGTCTGGCTTGAAGAAGTAGGTCACTGGCAGCACGTCCTTGGGACTCTATCTTGGGCTGGCCCATCCTTTACAGTAAGAAGTGAAGAAACCAGTAAGCGGGTAAAAGGCATTGCTGGTGGTGTTCCATCCAAGTGGAGGGGGACTTAAGTGTGAACTCAACCCACATATATAAGTAGAAGAACTGAGTGTTCCCCAGGGAATGTTCCCTTGGGTATTTTGGCCCAGGGATGAGAAGATGTCTAAGAAAAAGGGCAGGGGAGGGATAATTTAAACTCAAGATATTATCAATAAAATAATGTAAAACTACTTTTTTGAATAAGTGTTCGCTAGAAGATGTCAGACTCTTACTCAAGAAAATTTTTTTCTAGTACCTGGGATGGAAGTTGTCCTTCCAGTGAAATGTTAGTAAAATACTGTTGAGGTCCAAATAAATAGTGAATGATATAGAATATTGCCTTTTCCAAAACATTTCTGGCTTTTCAAAAAGCCCTTGGTTTCTTTTCCCACAGAGATAGATAGTAAGACCCTATTGTCTGAAGACATCTCATGCCTGAGTGGCAAGGACACTGAGAAAGCAAGCTGGTGCTGAGCAGAAATGTTTCTAATTTAAGAAACCAGCCAACTGAAAGCTCAAACAAAGCTGCAAACTACTAGCACATGGGAGACAGAAGCCATCAACATTGAAAATAGTGGATGCTGAATAACTACTATACTGGCCAGACAGGCCCAATGACTGAACGGGTGCTTTTTAGTGGCGTGAAACTCTTAAGAATTAACCAACTGCTCCATAATTGACTTAAATTTTTTTGTTTTTTTTTTTTTGGTTTGGGCGGGAATACATAGAGGTACTGAAAAACCTAAGTAAAAGTCTAGAGTAGGTGAGGTCATGAGCCAAGGGGGTATAAGCCTGCAAATGTCTGAGATAAATGTATATATTATTCCCACATGGGTGCCCTGGGGACACTACACTAAATGTTCATGTCCACATATTAACGCTATTCTCACTTCTGGCTAAGCCATCTCTCCAAGAAATAGTGACTTTTCAGATCCCAATGACCACTGGGATGACTCCAAAAGGCAACATAGTGCTGAGAAGAAGGGATGGAGGAGTGCCTAGCACTGAAACATCTCTGTCACATCCTCCAGTGGCTCAGGGACCACAAGCTATGAGAGAGAGAGGGGCGGATAGAATGGAAGAGCCAAAGGAAGGATATGACCTCAAGTTCTGCAGCTGCCCAGACAGAAATTGGCCTGGGATATCCATGATCTTGCAGTGCCTAGCATTGCAGCCTTTGCAAGAGGCCTCAAAATAGAAGAGAAAGATGATGTCATCTTGCTCACTGAGAGGAATAATGGAAAACAGATTAGTGGATATGATGGAGAAAGAAGTTCTAAAGTGGAATGGTTTGGGGAGGGATTTATCAGGTGGGATTTTTTTGATATTCTCAGATTAAAAAAAATAAAAATATAAAAAAAAAAAGAAGTGAAGAACAGTCACCTCCACATACACCCATTGCTGGTGGTGTTCCATCCAAGTGCAGGGGGCCAAGCAACCGTGAACTCAACCCACTGCAACCTTGAGCTGAAATAAGTGTTCCCCCACCTTAAGCTGTTCCCTTGGGTATTTTGGTCCCAGTGATGAGAAGATGTCTAAGAAAATTAAAGTGAAAATAATTTCGTCTGCAAATATCCATAGTCCCCAAAATAATGTTTATCATACCAATAGCCACTGAGTGTTTGCTAGGCATAAATCAGTCATCTTACTCAAGCAAAATTTTGTTTCTAATTACTGCAAGTCCCAACGTGTCTATATACAGAAAATACTTAGTAAAATACTGTTGAGGAATAAAATAGCAAATAAATAGTGAATGATATAGAATATTGACACACTTCACTTTTATCTGGCCTTACATAATCCACTGTATTCTGATGTATATTTCAAATACACAACTTGCCTTTCTTTTCCCATATATTACCTTCTCTTCCACTATGGTCCAGAATTATCAGCTCTTCCCAATTTGAGTGACTCATTACAAAAATATATCAGGCTTCAAGAAAAATCAAACAATACATTTGTAAAGAAACGAATATAATTTCGGAAAATGTTTCTAATTTAATTGAAATAACTGACACAATGTACTTTTCAAACAAGGCTTCAAACTAATCTAACACAACTTCTACAACACATTCCAGAGCATTGTAACAAGAATTATTAACAGGTAAATAACCATGAAAAGAAGAAAAAAACTTGCTTTTATTAAACAGGCAATACTTAAAAATTGAAAATGAGAAATAGTGACTTAAATTTTTTTTTTAATTTATTTATTTCAGAGCGACAGACAGAGAGAGAAAGAGGCAGAGAGAGAAAGAGGGAGAGAATGGACACACAAGGGCCTCCAGCCACTGCAAATGAACTCCAGATGCATGTGGCACGTTGTACATCTGGCTTATTTGGGTAAGTGGGAATAGAGCCTTGAACTTGGGGTCCTTCCAGGTCCCATGTAGTCAGATGCAGTGATTAACCCCTAAGCCATCTCTCCAGCCCTGAGAAATAGTGACTTTTTAAGAGGTTTCAACAACCCCTAATTCTTCTCTCCCACCTTCTTTCTCCAAGCCCTGCTTTCTGCCTCCCAAAAAAAATAGAAATACTCAGAGATGAAAAGCAAGTCAAAAAAGAAAAGCAAGAAACTATCTCCAAGTCATATCTGCTTATCACATGGGAGATGTCACAAGCTATGAGAGAGAGAGAGAAAGAGAGAAGGATTGAGACCTAATTTTTAGAGAAAAATCAGTTCAAAAAGTTCTGGAGCTATAACGGGATCTGAACTGAATGCTGGGAAGTGTTAACTAGGTTAATCACAGAATTTTGCAGCCTGGATGAGGCTTCCAGGCTTAGAGGAGAAACAGAGGGCAAATTCCTTGCTCACTGAAAGGAATAAATTAAAACAGATTAGTGCAAGTAAGTTAGAAAGAAAATCCAAGAGTCTGTTTGGTGTTAGATTTATTAGGTTGGATTCCTTAAGTGCTGATATTCTCAGTAAATATATATATATATTTGGAGAGAGACACAGAGAGAGACAGAGAGAGAGAAGGAGAGGAAGGCAGAGATGGGCACGCCAGCAGTCTCTCAGCTTGCCTGCAAATGAAAGGACCCAGTTTGATTCCCCAGGACCCTTGTGGGCAAGTGTGGCATTGTGCCCTTGTGTCAGTGTTGCATCTTTAAAGTTGGGACCTGGAGATTGGAACCAGCATTCTTAGGCTTAGAAGGCAGGCACCTTAACCGCTAAGCCATCTCTCCAGCCCTCAGTAAATATTTTTAAATGATGCTTCTTGGGCAATAAAATGAGGAGATAATGTCCCTTTTGGCTGTAGTTTTGCTCTGTGTGCTGGGGTGGCTGGTTTGCTTTTGTCTCGATCAGTTTAAATGGATGGAGATACCAGCGCTCCGAATGAGGATCTTCCCTACACCTGGAGGCTTGAATAAATATCCGTTCTCCATGACTTTAGTGGTCTGGAAGTTCATCTGCAGCTGCTCTAGTTTCAGGGTACAATGAATGAAATTGACAGGGTGGACAATAAGTCTGGTCCCATATCAACTCACATGCCTTCTTTCCAAGACACACTCAAAATACACAAAATGGAATTGCACTGTAAGGGACTTTTATAGCCTATGTGTTACTGCTAAGCAGAAATAAAAATTAGTAACAAGCTACAGCGAAAAATCAAACAACCTGTACATTTGTAAAGAATGAATATAATATCTCGGAAAATGGTGGATCAAGAGATAAAACGGACTCAGAAGTGTAAAAAGAATACAAAGGAAGCACCATATGCTTAGAATGTGCCTAGTTTTGGGCCAAAACATTTAGTAGGCAAAAATTCAGAGCTCTAAGAAATTCTACTGGCAAATAACAATGATTAAATTAACTATGTATTCAAAGTAAATAGAAGAATAACAAAATCAAGGGAAAATATAGGAAATAAATAAATGGGAAGCAAAAAATTAAAGAATTTAGGGACTGGGAGATGGTGCAGCAGTTTGGAGGGCTTGCTTGCAAAGCCTGTGAGCTCTGTCCAGTTCCATTCCCAAGATGCCAACAAAATCTGGGTGAAAAAAGCAGTTCACAGTCTGGAGAGGTGGTTTTGTGGTTAAGTGCTTGCCTGTGAAGCCTAAGAACTCATGTTCAAATCTCCAGGTCCCATGTAGTCAGATGCAGTGATGCAAGACCTGAAGATGTTTTGGATGCGCCACAACTGGGCAACATGTCTACCATGGAGTGCAGGCTGAAGGTCCTAGAATGTACATTCTTTCTCTCTCTCGTTCTCTCTCAAAAAAAAAAAAAAAAAGAAAAGAAAAGAAAAGAAAAGAAAGGAAAGAAAAGAAAAAAAGAAAAAGAAACAGTGGTGCAAGCATCTGGAATTTATTTTCACAGAGGCAAGAAGAGGCCTTGGATTACACACACACACACACACACAGGCATGCACAAATAATTTTTAATTAAAAAAATCTGTGATCAAAAACAGTATAGTGTTATAACACAGAGACTTACAACTGAAAAGATTCAAGTGTTAACTAGGTTAATCAAGAATTTTAAAAAGAAGGGATATAGAGATGGCTCAGCAGTTAAAGGTACTTGCTTGCAAAGCCCAATTGCCTTGGTATAAGCCCCAGTATATTGCCTTGGTATTTGCCCCAGTACCCATGAAAAGCCAGATGTGTAAAGTGGTGTGTGTGCCTGGAGTTTGTTTGCAATGACAGTGGTGGCTGTTGGCATATTTCATTCTCTCTCTATGTTTGCAAAAAAAGGCCGCTTTAAAAGAATAATAGAATAGAAAATACAAAACAGAAGATCTGATTACTAACAAAAAGTAATCCCTTCCTGGATAAGATGGTGCCTGGTCTGGAAGTTCATCTCAAGGACCCAGGTTTGATTCCCCAGGACCCTTGTAAACCAGATGCACACGGTGGCACATGCATCTGGAGATCATTTGCAGTGGCTGAAGGCCCTGGTGTGTTTATTCTCTCTGTTTCTCTCTTGGTCACTATCTATCTACTTCTCTCTCAAATAAATATATAAAAAAAAAAAAATATATATTTTAATATTTTATTATTTATTTATTTGAGAGCAACAGACAGACAGACAGAGAAAGAAGCAGATATATAGAGAATGGGCACACCAGGGCCCCCAGCCACTGCAAACAAACTCCAGATGCATGCACCACCTTGTGCATCTGGCTTACGTGGGTCCTGGGGTATCAAGCCTTGAACTGGGGTCCTTAGGCTTCACAGGCAAGTGCTTAACCACTAAGCCATCTCTCTAGGCCCCAAGAAAAATATTTTTAAAAGAAGATAAAAAGAAAATTACACAAATACACAGTAATAAATATTGAAATAAAATTTAAAATATCATTAAAATATTTTTATTTTTATTTATTTATTTGAGACAGAAAGAAGAGAGAGACACAGAGAATGCATGGGCATGTTAGGCCCTCCTGCCACTACAAACATACTCCAGATGCATATACCACTTTGTGCATCTGGCTTTACGTGAATACTGGGGAATTAATCCTGGACCATCAGGCTTTACAAGCTAGCACCTTTACACACTAAGCCATCTCTTCAGTTTCTGAATCACTTCTTGTAGAAACAATCCTTTTTGGAAAAGGAATAATCACGATCAAGAAACAAGTCAGATCAACAACTATAGAATCCTGGTGGTGTGTGCTCTGCTGCCTACGGAGTGTCTCAAACTTAGCTAAACAGAATGATTATGTTCCCCAGTACACGGGCCCCACCATCAGGCTTCTCCAACTCAGGAAATGACCTATCTTCCCATCTTCTCAAGGAAACCTTGAGAACGTCCTCCATACTTCGTTTCTCAGACTTGGCAAGTCCTTTGGTCCCTGTCTTCACTTTGCTTTCAGAAGGCAACTTGTCTGCACCATGTGGACGTTGCACACAGCCCTCCCTTGGACAGAGATCCTGCTCTGACAGCCCTCCTGCAACACTTTCCTTCCATATCTTTTTGCTTCTATGATCAGTTCTTTTAAAATTTAAATCACATGATGGTTTTGAACCCATCTCTGCTGCTCAACTCAGTCCTGGTGAAAATCAAAACCCACACATAGGCGGGCGTGGTGGCTCACACCTTTAATCCCAGCACTTGGGAGGCAGAGGTAGGAGGATCGCTGTGAGTTCAAGGCTACCCTGAGACTACATAGTGAATTCCAGGTCAGCCTTGGCTAGCGTGAGACCCTACCCCAAAGAAAAAAATAAAAAACTGCCAGGCCCTGCATGGTCTGGACCTCTATGTCTCCTCTTAGACCTCCCTCTCCTCCCCTTCTCCCAATCACCACCCGCCCAACATTTCATTTGCTGCCCTTGTAAAGGCTTATTTAGAAATATGTCTCCAAAGATTTAACAATGGGTATTCCCTTTGCTCCAGTAATGTTTGCTTCTGAATTCCTAATATAATCATAAGAAGGTACATATATGTAAAGATGGTCACTATAATGCCATTCTAATATTTAAAAGCAGGACTGGGGAGATAGGTCAGTAAGCAAATTACTGGCCTTGCAAGCAGGAGGACTTCAGTTCAGTGCCCAGAACTGTATGTATGTATGTATGTATGTATGTATGTATGTATGGAAATGCATGTTTGTAATCTCAGCACTGGAAAGATAGAGACAGGTGGGTTCTGAGGCTTCATTGTCCAGTGAGTATCTTCTAGTCATTTCTACTTGGCGAATTCCAGACCTGTGGAATGACATCTAAGATTTCCTCTGACCTCCACACATATGCACACACACACACACACACACACACACACACACACACACACACAATTACTGGTCACTATCTATTGACTGCTCACATGACCATTACTTATATATGTTCATGTGCAACTGTCTCAAGCTGATTTCAAACATTTTGTCTCTTTAGGTGAAGATTCAAAAGGAGAAAGTAGTCCAGATGTATTATGTGAGTTTTTTTTTTTTATTTATTTTTATTTTTTATTTTATTTGGAGAGAGACACACACAGAGAGAGAGAGAGAGAGAAGACAGAGATGGGCGTGCCAGCAGTGTCTCAGCTGCTGAGAACGAAATCCAGATGCATGTGCCCCCTTGTGGTCAAGTGCGGCATTGCGCCCTTGCATCACTTTGCATCTGGCTAAACGTGGGACCTGGAGATTGGAACCAGCATTCTTAGGTTTAGCAGGCAGGCTCCTTAACCCCTAAGCCATCTCTCCAGCCCAGTTTTACTCTGATCATATGTTTCCAGCTCTGCAACTTTTACTCCCATGTATATACGAGAATGAAGTATGTGAACTTTGATTTTAAATGAATTATCAATACTTGTAACGGAGGATGTTTTAAGATAAAATATTATAGTAGGAATTTTGATATCAAGATCTCTCATTTTTATGATGGCATCTTGTTCTTTCTTAGTCACTTCTTTTCTCATGTACACATACACTCCATGTCACTTGTTTTGAGTGCCCAGTTCTAGTTTTCTACTATCTTGTTTTTCAGCATGGAGGCAAGGACCCAGAAGATCTGTTCCACCTAAAGGGTGTTGAAATGCTGCCTCCTGATCCTCTTCATCTCCCTGTTCTCTCTGTAAGTGAATCCATTTGAACGAGACCAAAATATATATGGAAGCTGAGCTGGAGAGATGGCTTAGCAGTAAAGGCACTTGCCTGCAAAGCCAAAGGACCCAGGTTTGATTCCCCAGGACCCATGTAAGCCAGATGCACAAGGGGGCACACACATCTGGAGTTCATTTGCAGTGGCTGGAGGCCCTGATGTGCCCATTCTCTCTCTCTCTCTCAAATAAATAAACAAAAATAAAATAAAATAAAAAGGATATATGGACGCTTAAGAAGCTCTGCTGTTCAGCTGGCAGTGTAGCTCAGTGTTGGTGGGCTGGCTTAGCATGCTTCAGAAACCTGGGCTCCATCCCGTCAGCACAAAGAGAAACACCTCAAAGCTGACTTATAACATCTGAAGAAGAAAAATCTCCCCTTTCCCTTAGTTTTCCATAACCTGATCCTGGGGCTCTGAAGCAATGGGGTTATTTTCTTTACTGATGTGAACAATCACACATTTTGGACCTCTGTGTAGCCTTGCTCAAGGAGTCTCTGACAGAACATCTGGTTTAAAGAAACCTGGGGTAAAACAAACAGAATCGGGGGAGGCCTGATTTAAGTTACTTTCCTCCTCTTTCATCTCACCTTGAAGCCTGGCTTTCATCGTGTGAGCTGCTGGGAGATGCTTCAGTACCTGGAGAGTCTCTGGTCCTTGCACTGTGAGGCTGGCTCTATGGTATTAACACTGCTGTGACAGGATCTGGCAAAGGGACAAATGATGCTTGGAAGCAGTCACATCTGTCACACTTGGAACGGCTCCTGGTCAGTTGGAGAGGCTGTGTTCTCCGAATAGAGGATTCCCACATGTAACCTTTCCGTGTCTTTCTGGAGCTGAGGATGTGAATCCCTGGATACTCAGGGGAAAAAAAATCTGATAGAAACAATGCATTAATATAGAAACTTAAAATTCCAGCTGAGGTTCCCAGATGCGAATCTCATACACTCAGATGTGAGGCAGTAATCACTGGCCTTGGTAAGTCCAGTCATTGTGGCTAGATAGGTTACCGCTCTGCATGTCACATGGTGAAGGAGTCTTTTGTCCCATGAGGCCCTGGCACAGGCTGAGGAGGTTAACAATTAGGGACCTACGCACTTCACTAACAGGATCTCATGCTCTGCTGGATTCTGGTCCCATCCACTCCCTCTCCTCAGCTGGGATTTGTCTTTCATCCTACCTGTGCTGAAATTCCATGAAGCTATATAAGAGATAGACCAGGGATGGAGAGATGACTTAGTGGTTAAGGAACTTGCCTGCAAATCCTAAGGACTCAGGTTCAATTCCCCAGTATCTACATAAATCAGATGTACATGGTAGTGCACACATCTGGAGTTCGTTTGCAGTGGCTGGAGGCCCTGGTGCACCCATTCTCTCTCTTTTTGAGTCAAATAGAAAAAGATATTTTCAAAAGAGATAGAACACATCCCTGTTTGTTTTGAAGAGTGTGATTATCTCCTTCCTGCTTATTTAAAAAATTTTTTTAAAGATTTTATTATTTATTTATTTATTTATTAGAGACAGAGAGGGGGAGAGAGAGAGTGAGAATGGGCACACCAGGGCCTCTAGCCACTGCAAACGAACTCTAGATGCATGTGCTACCATGTGCATCTGTCCTACGTGTGACCTGGAGAATTGAACCTGGGTCGTTAGGCTTCCCAGGCATGCATCTTAACCACTAAGCCATCTCTCCAGCCTCTTCCTGCTTATTAAAACTTATCCTATTCCCCTTCCTTGTCTTAAACAGAGAGATTCTTCCAATCCTTGTCTTGTTCTACAGACTCGCAGGATCCCCTTCCATTCAGCAATCCTTCCTGGGTTTCCTAATATGCCTGCCACACCACATGGTGCCTTATCTGTGCCCATTCGCCAGCTCCAAGGCCATTAGCTTCCAGTAACTGATAGCCTCACATCTTTGGGAAGCGCTCAGACAGACCCACCTCTCACATCTGTGACTAAACTACTCTCCCATTTGTGTACCTATTTTCAGGTACTAGTTTTATCTTGTCCAGGGACTCATCTCTTACAAGATTTAGCTTTTTCCTAGTCCAGATGTTTCATTGTTGTCTCTGCTCAGAGCTTTTGCATCTCACGTTCTATCACTGGCATGGATGGCTGACTGCTTTTCGAGCATCTTCCTTCTTAGGCCTGCCTTGTACTGTGCTCTCTCTTTCACCAGAGTCCCCAGTACGAAAGGCTTGTACCTCCTCTGAGTGATGGACGGGGCTCACTTTGGATATCATGCTCATCCTGAAGCCATGTACTCTTCTCTTTTCTCCACATATGCCCCTCACACTCCCTCACTGTATGCTGGCTCCTCAGAAGGTTCAATGCCGTCTCATCCACTCAGTGCTTGCAGTCACCCATGCCTTTACTCGGTGTCCTTGATGAAGCAGCAGAAAGGGGGAGAGACGGATGAGCATTTAAATATTTCAACAACGAACTTTCTGTTCATCTTGTCTGTCATTATAAATAGTAATTTATGATCTGGATGTAGTTACCTAATCCACAAATTGTCCTGCCTCTCTCAAAGTTTGACGGAAGGTGGGTGGAAGTTTGCAGACAAGGTCTTACGAGTAGCTCTTTCCTCACTTCTTTTCTTATGTTCCCTTGACATTTCTGAACACAGTGACCTGGGGAGAGGAAATAGTGGGAAGAATTCCTGCTACTCCTTGGGTGAAAAAGATTGAAATGTATTGACTTTTTTTTACACTGACTTATGGCAGTAGCCTGTTGAATGAGACCAAATTCTGTTCCAGAAGGCAACCGCTCTTTCATCCTCCTCATCTTCCTCCTTTTGTTCCTTGTTCCTGTTCTTTCATTCTCTCTCTCTCTCCCCCTCTCTGTCTCTTTCTTTCTCTCTCTCATATGTTGCAGATAAGAGTAAAACACAAGTTGAGTAGGCCAGAAATTTTGAACCAATTCTCAAATATGTCTGTAATATCTATGACCATCCTTTTCAACAAATACACAATCCAAGTCACCCATAATTCTTGATCATGTGTCTTTGAGTCAATCATCAGAGAACTCGTGCTTCGAGAGTCTGTGGGAGGCTCATCATGTCAGGGGACCATTGCTGCAGTCCGGTAGGTTTTCAGGCTCTTCCCCAGAGTGGACGTGGGATCAGACCTGGTCTATTCGCTATGACAGCAACTACATCATACCTTCTTGTCAGGTCAGTTTTCTGTGATTTCACTGTCATTAGTCAGCAGAAAAGTGAACGAATGCTATGTGACTTATATACATCTCCCAGAGCTGTAAGTTCAAAGTGAAGAAATGAATGACAAGAAAAAGACAGTGGTATAGTCTTGGCAAACCTTGTGTAGGTTGTAAATCTTCACAGTTACAATGCGCTCAGATGACAAACTCACAACCACCATTTTCCACAATGGCCACAGTGCACAACTTCTGTTCTAGCAAACACGATGACACCTCAAAATGGAAGAATACCTATCCTCAGTTTTATGAAATAAAATAAAAAACTACCATTTATTTCTCTGTTTTCCAGGAGGTAGTTTTGGCATGTGTATAGTTGTCTGGTTATTTATGTATGTTTTTTTTTTTATTTCACACACAAGAGCCTAACATTGTGTGCATAAAGTGAAAATCTGTTTGGGATTGTTTCCATTCTGCATATTCATGAGCAAGTAAGCCATTTTAGGGTTAGCATTTCTATTTTTAAGGCAAAGATCTACAAACATTCTGTCTGTAATATTTTGTGAGGACAGTTTTGTTGGTGGATTTTTTGTTTGGGGTTTTGTTTCGATTTTTTTTTCTTTTGAAGCAGGATCTCACTCTAGCCCCTGCTGACCTAGAACTCACTGTAGCCCAAGCTGCCTTCAAGCTCATGGCAATCTCTTACCTCAGATTCCCAAGTGCTGGGATGGCAGGCATAAGCCACCAAACCCAGCTTTTATTGTGAAGTCTCACTTTTGATTTTGCAGATGTGTTGGACTGGATGAGATGCCTCCCCACCCCCATAAACTCATATATTTTGTGTCTTTGGTCCTCAGCTTTCAGCAATTTGGGAGAGGGAGCCTTGCTGGAGGAGGTGTGATTTGGGGAGTGGATCTTGAGGTTTATTTTGGGCCCTAGCTTGCCAGTGTTATTCAGCTCACTCTCCAGCTGCTATTTTCCACCTGCTGTGACAGAGGTGATGTCCAGCCTCTGCTCATGCTGTGCTGCCCTGCCCTCATGAAGCTTCCCCTCAAGGCTGTAAGCGAAAATTAAATAAAAACAAGCAGCTTTCCTCTCATCAGCTGTTTTTGATCAGGAGCTTTATCCCAGTAATGGAAAGGTAACTGCAATGGCAGACATGTAGTCGATAGCCCCTCCCTCTTACTTTCTGCTGCTCTTTATCAATAAAAGAGCAGGATATTTTCTAAAGAAGAAGTGGTCTGGAATAATGTTCAACACAAGTGCACTGAAAAATTGAGTCTGCATTGATGTGGTGGTATACTTACTGCAGAGTTAGAAACTCTACTGAAGATGACATACTGTATGTTCAAGCACAGCACTAGTGTCCCTTTATCAGCTGCAACTTGTCTGGCATACAAGTATAGTCTTTAAAAAATGTATTATTATTATTAATTGTGCTAACAAAAATCTTAAAAGTTAGATTGTTAAATTATCAGCGGATGGTTTGAACCTCAGGTTAAACCTCTGTACATATCCAATAAATGTAAAAGCTCGAATTAGAACTCAAGCCAGACCTACCTAGCAGCTACCTTGGCTCTCATTTCCCATCTACTTCACTCCAATTATCAAATGCCAAAAAGTATAGGTTTAATTAGTTGAAGAATGTTTTAGAATTTTATTGAACTATATTTTTTTTTTTTAGGAAGAAAGACAGAGAGAGAGAGACAGAGAATGGGCGCACCAGCAGTCTCTCAGCCACTGTGAACAAACTCCAGATGCATGTGCCCTCTTGTGGGCAAGTGCAGCATTGCGCACTTGCATCACTTTTTGCGTCTGGCTAAATGTGGGACTTGGAGAATAGAATGGCTTCACAGGCAGGTGCCTTAACCGCTAAGCCATCTCTCCAGCCCTGAATTATTTATTTTTAAACATTTAATTAATGAATGAATTTGGTTATTTATTTGAAAGAGAGAAAGAGAGCATGCCTGGGCACTGCAGGACCTCTTATACAACAAACGAACTCCAGGCACATGCTCGACTTTGTATATCTGTTTTTATATGTGGTACTAGGGACTTGAACCCAGGCCAGAAGCCTTTCAAAGCAAGTGTCTTTATCTGCTGAGCGTTCTCCCCAGCCCCAGAGTTATTTTTGATCATCTGATTAATTTTAGTAGCACACATATCTCAATTCAGTTAGAAATAAAATTACTTTGATCAACAGATTTTTCAGTTACCTTGACCATATTTCCAATCATTTAGACACATTTGACACATGATATATTACCTAAAACCTACTTGATAATTTTTAAATTTTTTATTTATTTTCATATTTTTACATAGGTTGTCATCTCATATCCCCTTTCCCCTGGTCTCACTCTCACTTTCCCTGAGAGCTCTCCTCAGGAGTAGTGGTCACTGTTGAGTAAATAAAATCTCAGTCAGTCTTTGGCAAGGGGAGGGCAGCTCAATAATATTTGTAAATATATATTTTTTATTTATATTATTCTGATTTTACATTCATAGTATTGGTTCCATTGTCCTTCTCCCTGTCCTCCCACTTTCAAAGGGACCCTCATCAATGGGGAATGTGGGTCATGCATTGTGAGGTTAGTTAAGGGTTCTGAGGGGTAGGCCCCAGTCTCTGTGCATAAAGCCCCAACTTGTGACTCTAACGATCTTTCCAGCCCCTCTTCCTCGAGTTTCCCTGAGCCACATTGGGTCATTTTAGTTCTGCTTCAATGATGAGGTTTTGGGAGCCTCTGTGTCTCTGGATATCTGGCTTAGTTGGAGTTGGATGTTCTCTGTGTTTATCTCCTTCAGCCTTTTTCTGGTGTTGTGATCGCCATGAACGCTTGTATTCTTGCCCTTCCCCTGCGTTGTTCTATGGTTTCAGCTGGGGCCCTGGTGAGGTGTGGTTAGCTTTCAATAATATTTTAATCATCATTTTGAGATCCCATAATCAGTTCAAATAGTTGATATGTAAATGGACAGCTGCCCTTGCCCATGGGAAAATGATTCGGTTTCTGCTACATTTTCTCTGAATAGTTAGAATCCTGCTCGGAGCTAAGCGTCTCATTGCTGGAGTTCTGTGCACTTTGGTCACGTGTCTGGTAAAGCTACCTACTATCATGCCTCACATGCTGATTTAAGGAGGATCCCTCATCCAAAGAATGATGAGACATAGTCTGCAAGAATCTGTTTGACAGATAACATGGGATAGCCTTCAGTCTCCTACTTGGAGCTCTCCTCCAGGTCCCAAAATTGCTTTGATATGGACCATTGCATTGAAGGAGAAATGAAAAATTAGGTAGAGAGAGCTGTTTCATTACAAAACAGAAAGCCACATACCGATGGAGATTCTGAGACCTATGATGTCCACTAGAGGCAGATGTCTTTAAGGATGAGAGACCCTTCCACTTCTCTTTTACTGACATCTGCACAGCAGTGATCAGTTGTAATCAGTGCAATATACCTAGAAAACTATTGTGCTACGATATGTTCAATTTTCCTAAAAGGACTATGGCAGTGGAGCCCATTGGATTCACCCCAGAGTTTAAATGGCACCCTTGGAAGCGCTCACAATGATAGTCTGGTGCAAGCTCTAGAAGTCAGATGGCTGGAGAAGCAGAGTCTCTCAGAAGAGAATGGGCACAAAGGCCGACTGAAGATGCCACCCACATCCTGGGTAAACAGCTAGGCAGGTAGGCAGAATTGCTTGAGACCTCCGCAGTCACACTCGAGTAATGTTCCCTGTGAAGCTCAGTGGAAACTTTGGGGCTTTTTCTTGGGCTTTGGATCTGCATTAGCATATAATGTTGTGTTGAATAATAAGTTTAATTGAACAACTTTCTTTTTATGATTTTTAGTTTAACAGTTAAATATATTATAGCTTTGGGGCTATTGTTTCCTTATATTCTCATTTTAAAGTAAAGGCAATAATTTGGTATGTACCCTCCAGCACCAAATGCACTTCCAGCATATGTTGCAGCCAAATCTTGCTTGTAGGGTACAAATTCTGATGCGTTCTATATGAAATATTATAGCACAAAACACAAGTTTTAGCAGTGAAAAGTAAGCCACAGGCCCACAACTGGTTTGTTTGGTTAATTATTTATTCATCTATTTTGGCGTGTGTGTGTGTGTGTGTGTGTGTGTACACACGTGTGTGGGTGTATCAGGTCCCTTTGCCACTGCAAGTGAACACCAGATGCTTGTAACACTTTTTAAAAATATGTTTTTATTTTAGTTTTATTTATTTGACAGAGAAAGAGGGAGAAGGACAGAGAGAGAATGGGTGCATCAGGGCCTCCAGCCACTGCAAATGAACTCAAGATGCATGTGCCCCCTTGTGTATCAGGCTAATATGGGTCCTGGGGAATCGAACCTGGATCCTTTGGCTTTTCAGGCAAATGCCTTAACCACTAAGCCATCCCTCCAGTGCTGCTTGTAACACATTTTGCATTCTACTTTCCTAGATGGCTTGGGACTTGAAACCAGACTGACAGGTGTTGCAAGCAAGCACTTTTAAACACTGAGCCATCTCCCCAGGCCCCACAAGTGGTTATTTATTTATTTATTTATTTATTTATTTATTTATTTTTATTGACAACTTCCTTAATTGTAGACAATATCCCATGGTACTTCCTTCCCTCCCCCCACTTTCCCTTTTGAAACTCCACTCTCCACCATATCCCTTCCCCCTCTCAATCAGTCTCTCTTTTATTGTGATGTCATCATCGTTCCTCCTATTATGGTCTTGTGTAGGTAGTGTCAGGCACTGCAAGGTCATGGGTATCCGGGCCATTTTTGTGTCTGGAGGACTAAGAGCCAAAGGAAGGGTGAGACTCCCCACAAATGGTTTTGAAATATGCAGTGCCATGTAGGTCAGCTTCTTTGCTCTGCTCAGATATGGACAAGGGGAATGGATGCAAGAGCAGAGTGCTGGACTTTGACTGGACATAGGAACAGCATGTTTCATGTTTATGAGGAGGGACATCTATGACTTTGAGGTTACATGCATCAATACCAAGATGTTATAAGGCTCAAAAGAGACAAAGGAACTCTGTGGAGCAGTTATGAGTGAGTAATTTATGGGTCAGAGGAAAAGAAATTTTTTGGAGTTCTGGTAGCCATTGTAAAACATGAGTTTTTAGCACATTTCACTTGAACAGGGACCTTCTAGCTCTGTGTCTTGTTGAACATTAAAGGCAGGCTAGAGAGATGGCTTAGCAGTTAAGACACTTGCCTGCAAAATCTAATTACCTGGGTATGATACCCCAGTACCCATGGAAATCTAGATGCACAAAATGGTACACGCAACTGGAGTTGGTTAGCAGTGGGTAAAGGCCCTGGCATGCCCATTCTACCTGTCTGCCTCTCTTCTATCTTTCTCTGTTTGAAAATAAATAAATAAATAATCCTTTTAGAAAAAGTTCAAAAGAACCATTCAAAGAATGTGATTTCTGCTCCACATACATTCGACTCTTCCTTCCCCTGCGAACGATTCCATGCTCACTGCCTTTTCCAACCCTGTAAGACCCTCAGAGGCTGGTGACTGATTTCTCCATACCTTCCCAGAGCAAAGCAGCTTGGAAAGAAAACATCTAAGCCAAACTTGCTCTGTCGGTTCCACTAGAGTAGTTGCTATAAAAATCAACTCCTGAGCCGGGCGTGGTGGCGCACGCCTTTAATCCCAGCACTCGGGAGGCAGAGGTAGGAGGATCGCGAAGAGTTCGAGGCCACCCTGAGACCACATAGTTAATTCCAGGTCAGCCTGGACTAGAGTGAAACCCTACCTCGAAAAAAAAAAAAAAAAAAAAAATAAAAAAATAAATAAATCAACTCCTATGTGCCCACACAATCTCCTCCATGCAGCTGAAGTTCCTCTAAGGTAGGACAGACGGTGATTTGCAGCCAGACAGACTTGCAATAGCAGTAATAACCCCATGAAGATTAAGTTCACCCATGCCCCAGGATGCTTGGTGACAAGGTGAGTAATCCTTACTGGCACTCTGTACATGATCAAGAGCAGCTGGAGGCAGGGCCTGTTCAGTATCCATTACCACCATGTGTTGGGCACTATGTAAAGGATTCTGGCCTAGAGGAAAATGGATAAGCCTAAAGTAAAGTTTCAAGCACTGTCTCTAACTTCCTGCTGAGCATGACACAGCACCTTGCATGGCTGATGCAGTCCTACCTTCCCTGCACCATCCCCACACCCTCCCAATGTTCCTTAGAGGGTTCCACACACGGTTTCCTTGTGAACAGCTCATGTCTCCATAGCGTTCCTCCTAAACAATACTCTCCTGACTAGAACAGCCCATGTCTCCATAGTGTCCCTCACAAACAATTCTCTCCCGATTAGCACGCCACTGCTGACCTTTATACCTCTTGGCACCCCTGTTGCTACCAGGAAAAGTTCCTTTGGAAAGTCCCTTTCTATTCTTTGGCTTTTCCCTATATATACCTGTCTTGATATACAATAAACGAGATCCTGCTTTGACAGCCTCCCGACTCAGTGTGGTGTTTAGTTCCTCTGGCGCCTAGGAGGAAAGGCTGAGTCGTCGACACTCATCATCCCACCATTCAGCCCCGGAGAGGGACCGGCTGGACCAGTCCCTCTTCACTACGGCCTCTACCTGTCGGAGGGTCCGACAACCATGTACACCCTTAGCCTTTCCACACCTTCCTTGAAATTGGCTTTCACCTGGCCCAGATTGAACTTCCCGCAGGCACCCTTGTTTTCACCATCCCCTTCACCTGATCATCGAATTGGTCCAGAACACGTGTCCAGCCCATATCTACAGCACAGGGTTTTCAATTTTTTTTTTTTTTTTTTTTGGTGAGGGGTATGGGGGTGTGAAGGAGTTGTTGAGCATGCAAGTTCATCCAGGAAGATCTTTGAATATGTGGTGATACTGGAAGGACTTAGTGACCTTGGGCGATGTATCTCAAGATTAAAAACTGAAATTATTGCATCTTAAAGTCCACCCAATCGTATCCAAGCTCATGCAGAGCGGCATATTTCAGTCTTTATCATTTTCTAGTGCTCCCTCAAAAATCTGAATCTGACCATTTCATATCATTCCTTTTCAAAAAGAGAAGAACCCCTGACTCCAAACTAGTTCCATGCAATGTTGTATAACTTCTTAGATCCACCTCTAGTCTCAGTTCTGCCTATTTATTATAAGACGTCTATATAGTTGTTGAAACAATAATGCACTTTCCTACCAGCACCCCCTTTATCATGCTGTTCTGATTCCACAGGGTTCTCTCCCTTCCCAACCCTTCTAACATGCCTACCAACATCATACCCCTACCTTCTCTCTGTCCCTGTGAATTTACCTCAAAAAGTTCATTACTAGAAAGTCAGCTGTTGACTCATTTCTCTGCTTACAAGTTCTTGTAAAATTATGTAATTCCACATATCTAGTTTGATGGTCTTTCTTTCTTTCTTTTTTTTTTTTTTTTTTTACTTTGGAGGCTTCTGGAATTGAACCTAGGGCTTTGTGTATGATAAACAAGTGCTCTAAGCTACATGGTTACCCTGATTTATCTTATTTAATGTGTCTGTCAGCATGTGTCATTTACTGTATTGTCAGCACTCTGCATGTGTTCCTGCCCTCATAGTCTCAGGATCCTTGGTGTTTACACCTGTTCATGATGAAACAAACTCTGGTCAACAGACCTAAGGGAAGCCATCTTAGGACACTCATCCATCTTGACATCCTCCGGGAGCCTAAAGAGAGTAAAGATTAACACAGAGCAGTAACTACAGGCCTGAGGGCATGATTCCAGTAAACACACCCGAGGTTAGTCTCGCCCTGAGCTCAAGGCGGCCTGGCACTCCATACAAGCTTCATCTGGTGTTTGCTCTTGCCCTTATCTGGGGCTCGCTCTGCCCAAAATCTGCTTTTGTAAATCGTGCTAGCTTGCTCTTGCAAAAGATAATTGGAGCCGGGCGTGGTGGCGCACGCCTTTAATCCCAGCACTCGGGAGGCAGAGGAAGGAGGATCGCCATGAGTTCGAGGCCACCCTGAGACTACATAGTTAATTCCAGGTCAGCCTGGGCCGGAGTGAGACCCTACTTTGAAAAACCAAAAAAAAAAAAAGATAACTGAAAGGTGAGGGGGAGGTCATTGTAAAGGAATGTGGCTTTTGCCTTTAAAACCCCACTGGAGAGAAAGGACGGGCTGCTCTCCTCCTTGATGTGAGGGGACAGTCACCAGGCAATTCTCCTTTTTGAGTTTTATTTGGGTGGTCTTCTGTTCATTGTGGTCTGGGACTAGCTACAGTGACTTCTAGACCAAGCAGATGGTTTGCCAAATAGCAAAGTAAACAAGGCATATTTTTTTACTTTTATTTATAAAACATTTTGTTGATAATTTTTATACATATACATAATATATTTTGATCATAATCCCTTCAGATTGCTTTTTTTCCCCATCCTCCTTCCACTGAACCCCTTTTATTTTCCAACTAGTCTCTCTTCTAGTTTTGTCATTCTCTCTCTCTCTCTTTTTCTTTCTTTTGCACTTCTTCATCATCCATGACAGAATGTTGATGGGCCCCATATTAAGCATGGCTAGAGCAGGTAAGGACAGCCACTGTGAGGTCACGAATACAACATCCACTTCATGTTCCGAAGGCAACAATTAAAGGACCCTTCCCCATCCCGTGGCTCTTACATTCTTTCTACTGCCTCTCCTGCAATGGTCCTTGAGCCTCGGAGAGTTTGCTGGAGACGTCTCACGCAGTGCTGAACACTCAACTGTCACTTCTCGGTGACGAATGAGTTTTGAGTCTTCTTAGTAGTCAATGCACATTCAAAAGATTAGAAATTCACTGTGATTCTGTTGGTTTGATTTTCATGATATTTACCCACTAGCACATGTGAAAGGCATGCTTGGTATGAATTTTCCTCTGGGGGAGAATGTTAAAAGGCTTTGTTTTTCCTTTATTTTTTTTATTATTTATTCATTTATTTATTTATTTAAGAGCGACAGACAGACAGAGAAAGATGCAGATACATAGAGAAACAGCACGCCAGGGCTTCCAGCCACTGCAAACGAACTCCAGATGCGTGTGCCACCTTGTGCATCTGGCTTACATGGGTCCTGGGGAATCGAGCCTCGAACTGGGGTCCTTAGGCGTCACAGACAAGCACTTAACCACTAAGCCATCTCTCCAGGCCCCTACTTTATTTTTTTAACACACATTTATTTATTTGTTTGTTTGAGAGGGAGAGAAAGAGGTAGATAGAGAGAGAATGGGCATGCCAGGGCATCCAGCCACTGCAAACAAACTCCAGAAGCATGCATTACTTTGTGCAGCTGGATTACATGGGTACTGGGGAATTGAACCAAGATCCTTAGGCTTCCCAGGCAAGTGCTTTAAACAATAAGCCATCACTCCAACCGAAGACGCTTTTTTCTTATCACTGTCTCCATTCCTGAGGATCCCAAGGACTGTTTTAAAGAAACATTATCCCCCCAGAGGCTGTAAAGAGCATGTTAAAATAGCCCAATATTTAAACCTTCCCTGAATTTCTTGAATGTGGGATATAATGGAGAGAAAGCAAAAATGCACACAGGAAATCTAAATTGGTGACTCCATTCTCCTTCATATCCTTGGGTAATATAAAAACTGCTTCTACAATTATATTTTTATGGTTGAACCGAGCATTGTACATAAGGTAGGCAAGAGCTCTACCACTCAGTCATGCCTCTAGCTTCCTTCTCCAAGTGTATCATCCTAAAACAGTACCTGTTAGCCAAGTATGGCTATTTAGAACTCAATTTAAATGAATAAATATAAATTCAGTCTAGCACTAGCCACATTTCTAATGTCCCATAGAGACATGTGTCCAGTGGTGACTATATTACATAGTGTAAATAGAGAGCATTTCCATTGACCGAATAAAATTTCTACTGGACATTAACCATTTATAAATTAACTCAAGTTACTGAAAGCTGTTTCGTCAATGCAGTATATTTATGTCACTTTCAAGCCTACGTCCTTTAGTGGGTTGAAATCTTAGCTAAGGTTAGTTTCAAAAGCATTACTATGTATGCCATGATCTCCATGAACCACTCTTCTCAGGTATCTCCAGCTTCATGGCTTTCCACAGACCCATGTGTGCTTTATACGCTAGAGGAAATGATGTTTCTGTAAGGAATGAGCCAGCAGAGCTTGTGTGAAATTCCCACTCAGTTGCCTAGTTCCTATGATCTGTCAAGGCACAGCATGAAGCTATCCTTGGTTTCTCAGTGATTGTCTGTGCTCCTTTAACCCCAGGTGCATATCTCTCATCAATTACTATGCTGAATTGTCAGATACCTCCATTAATCCATTGAATGTGGTTAAAAATCATGATGGTGGGGGCTGGAGGGATGGCTTAGCAGCTAAGGCCTTTGCCAGCAAAGCCAAAGGACTCAGGTTCGATTCTCCAGGACCCACGTAAGCCAGATGCACATGGTGGCACATGCATCTGGAGCTCGTTTGCAGTGGCTGGAGGTCCTGGCGTGCCCATTCTCTCCCCACACCCTTCTCTCTGCCAAATAAACGAATAAAATATTTAGCCGGGCGTGGTGGCGCATGCCTTTAATCCCAGCACTTGGGAGGCAGGGGTAGGAGGATCACCGAGAGTTCGAGGCCACCCTGAGACTACATAGTTAATTCCAGGTCAGCCTGGACCAGAGTGAAACCCTACCTTGCAAAACCAAAAAAAAAAATAATAATAATAATAATAATCATGATGGTGGTTCTGTGGAGTGAGCAAATCGAAGGCAAATAGAATACTCTCTCACCTTTTAGCCTCAACCCCCCAAGAATGGGGACAATAGCAAAAATGAGTAGAATGCCTCTACCATTCACCCTCAGCCCTCAGAACATATAAGTAATTTTTAAATTTGGTGATAGTTTAATTAGACACCTCTATAACATTAACTTTATACTATGGCTTTGCACTATTCTCTGATTTACATGTTTATCCTTTAATATCTCTCCCTATAAATGAAAATGTAGCACCAATCTTTGAGTCCCTAAGTTATTTAGCTGTCCACATTATTAACTATTTTTGGTTTTACTATACTTCTGCTCTATTCCACATCAACTTTGTAGTTACATATTCAGAGATGGATGCATTTCAGAATGAAAGGAATAACAAGAACTGGAAGAAATGTATCATGAGATGTAATATTCAGAGGAATAATTGTGGAATATATTATATTGTCAACATTTAGCCATTATAATCAACCTTAATCATCAAAGCTGCCTTGGAGTCTTTAGTACTTTAACATTAATTTCAAAATAATTTATTCTATTATTACACTGACTTTCATACTGATGTAAATGCACTTAACAAGATGAGACTCAAATGTAATGTTAAAACAGAAACATACTAGAAATTGGAACCCAACGGAAAGCAGAGACAGTTTTGGGTTGGCTGCTGTGGAGGACTTTTCATTTACTTTCATCCATACCACAGGCTTGTCACCTCAGCAAAGTGGAAAACGAACATTCTAATCTAATGAAATACTTTTGCATTTAAATGATAGCTTCTGTTCTGAGCTAATTTGCATTTGAAATTGACTATTTTGAAGAGACTAGTAATAAGGGGTTAAACCCACAATTGGGCCCCTCAGTCGCTCACACACTCCTGCTCCTTCCCCCATGCATCCTTCTTTCAGCAGGGTTTTTTTTTTTTTTCTTCTGATTTCATTCTCATTTTTCAATCAAAGATAAAATTGTGATCTGATTTAATTTTAATGTCTGGAAATTATAAGTGGGATTCAATTAGTCTTTGTGATTAAGTCTAATCTGCTTTGATTACCTGGAAAATAATGGCAAAAATTAAATGTGCCTGTTTAACTCTTGAATCCTAGATAAATATTTGTTGATTGTGGACTATTCTAATTGAAAGTGATTACACTATAAAATTATACCTTTGAGTCCAAGGATATGTGGGATGAACATCTAGTGTTGATTTAACTTTACACCTTTTTCAGTCTTTTTGTTCTAATAGTTCTAATTAACCATAGTGTTAATAAGTGAAATATCATGTTTTGGCATCATGAAATACATGGAAAATAAAGTCGGGGCCATTAAATGAATAGTGAACTATATGTTATGTCAAGCTCTTGGAAGTACATTTTATGATTTTAATAATCTAATTAGATGACAGTAATAAAAACATGCACCTCATACAAGCAGCTTCTAGCCCTTTAATTATTGGACCATTCATGCTTTTGTTAAATGTTAGTTCTCACTTTCCCACTCATTTTACATTCCAAACATACGCATAAGGGCTTAGGAGATGGCTCAGTGGTTCAAGATGATTGCTTGCAAGTCTGCTGTGCCCATGTCAAGCTTGTCACAGAGCAGGTGTATCATCGCAATGTGTCTGTGGCAACGAGAGGTGAAGCTAGGAGTATGGGGATGCTCGTGAACCCATGCACACACCACTCCAAAACTGAAAGGGACCCTGTCACAAGCGAGGTGGGAGGAGAGCACAATGACCCTAAGGTTGTCTTCAAACCTCCACACATGCTCTGTGGCACACACATGCCCTTACAAACACACACATTTGGTTTTCATCCACATACTCATTCATACACACATATTCATACACACATACAATTACCATGCTCCAAGGTCACTGAGTCATTGTGTTGTGGGCCACCCTCGTTATCACAGGGTGTGACACGATAAATATTTTTGGCCCAGCACCATTGGTTTGTAATTGGGCTCCATTGCTTCTGTATTCAAAGTGCCAGTATAGAAAAAAATCAATTTTCCTCCCTGTCTTGTTCCTTCTTGCACAGTATGTATGTTTGTCTTCCTTCTCATCATTCCAAAGACTATGCTTGAGGATTCTTTTCCATTTATTCGTGTTTAAGCACAGTTCTTTCTGAAGCAGGAATTCCAAGAGTTGCAATAGCACTTGTGTGGAGGTCAGAGGACAACTTTGGGGTATTGGTTCTCTCATTCCACTTTGTTAAAGACTGGAAAGGCCAGGCTAGCTGTCCTGCAAGCTTTGGGGTCCCCCCCCTCACTGTAGTAGGAGCATTGGTATTATAGAGATGTACACCAATATATGCTACATATCTGGCTTGACATGGGTCCTGGGGATTTGAACTCTAGTCAAATGCCTTTTAACCACTGAATAATTTCCCTGTCACTAAGATTAAATTTTCAGACACCAATTATTCAGTCTCTAAGCATCATCAGCATTGTAGTCTGAGACTATTTTTCCTTTATGGGTCACGAGTCATCTTACATTAAAAAATTTGTCGAGATGAAGAAGCGTGTCACCAAGACAACAGAATGGAACTGTCCAGAACCTTGTCCTCTTGCAGAAATATCAATTTAAACAACTACCCAAGCATGAAATACCTTTTGGGAGCTAAACAAACAGGTGAGAGGTGGCAGCATCTAGGCACAGCATGGAAGTAAGGAGAGGCACATTGGGAAGGATTGAAAGGACAGGTTTACATTGCCTGTGACAACACCCATCAAAGTGCAGGGAGCACTGAGTGAAAAGAAATAGTCTACTAGTTGTGAAAGGAGAAGCAAGGGGTCTCCAGAATTTACTTTTAATCACAACTCCACACCTTCCCTTAGTAAGACTTGTACCAGCTGGCCTCCATGGTCCTGAGATGTCAGGACATTGCATACAGATAGAGCTTCCAGGCCTGTTATATAGCTTAAAGTTCTCATGTTTTGAATGCTTCTTCTCCAGCTCATGGCATTATTTTGTAAGGCTGTGGGACCACTGGTGCATAGGGTATAACTGATATAAGCAGATCACCAGGGATGGGCCTTTGCAGGTTAGACCTGGGCAACTGGTTCCTATTCTACCCTGCTTGTGGTCCATTCTGATATGAATAGCCTCTGCCAGCCACACATTCTCACTGCCATGAACCAAGCTGCTCTGCCATAGGTCCAGGCCATGATGGCAAGAATCCACTGGAGACTGTGAGCCAAAATAAGCATTCCTTCTTTAATTTGTTCTAGTCAGTTATTGTCACAGTGATGCAATAAATAAATAAATAAATAACTGATACAAGTCCCTTGTCAGTGCTAGGACAGATAACACTAGCTCGCACTCTATGCTGGCCTATCAGACTACTCTACCCAGACATCACTATGGTCAGTGAAATAAACCAGGAACAGAAAGATGATACTGCATGAAATCACTTATGTATGGAATCTAACAGTATTGCACATATAGAAATAGAGAATAGAAAGGGTAAAACACAGGTGCTAGAATTGAAGAATATACAATTTCAGACAGAGGAGCGCTTGAATGAGTTCAAGGTATCCATTGTATAACATGGTGAGTGTAGTTAAAAATAATGCATCTGGGGCCAGAGAGATTGCTTAGTGGTTATGGCACTTGCCTGGGAAGCTTAAGGACCTAGCTGCAATTCCTCAGTACCTACATAAGCCAGATGAACAAAGTGGCTCATGCATCTGGAGTTCGATTGCAGTGGCTAGAGGCCCTGGTGTGCCCTATTTCTGTCTCTCTCTTTCTCTATCTATTACCTGCCTATCTCTCTCTCTCTCCCTGTCTCTCTCTCTCTCTCTCTCTCCTCAAGTAAATAATAAATAAAAATCTTTCTTAAAAAAATAATGTGGGGCTGGAGAGGTGGCTTAGCAGTTAAGTCTCCTGTCTGCTAAGCCTAAAAACACTGGTTTGATTCTCCAGGTCTCCCATTTAGCCAGATGCAAAGTGATGCAAGGGTGCAATGTCGCACTTGCCCACAAGGGGGTGCACATGTCTGGAGTTCATTTACAGTGGCTGAGAGGATGCTGGCGTGCACATTTTCTGTCTCTGTCTCTTTCTCTCTCTCTGACTCTGACTCTCTCTCTCTCAAAAAAAAAAAAAAAAATAAGGATGATAATGTGTTGAGCTGGGTGTGGTGGTGCATGCCTTTCATCCCAGCATTCGGGAGGCAGAGGTAGGAGGATCACCATGAGTTTGAGGCCACCCTGAGACTACATAGTGAATTCCAGATCAGCCTGGGCTAGAGTGAGACCCTATCTCAAAAAAACCAAAAAAAAAAAAAAAAAAAGTGTTGAGCTGCTGGAGACTAATAAGTACATACTGTTAAGTGTTCTCACTGCAAAAGAGGAAGTACTGTGAGGCAATACCTATTTAACTAGCCCGATTTAGCTACTCCACAATGTTTACATATTAAAAACATCATGTTCTATATGAGTAATGTGCATAATTTTAATTGGCAAATTAAAATAGATTTAAAAAATTCCTGTCAGAATGCAATGTTTAAAAAAGAACTTATCTCTGAAATCAGACTACTGAAGTTAATTTCAACCTTGACTTCAACTGTGAGACCTACAGCTCAGGTTTCTGGGTCTTTGTCAATTTCCATCAGTGGAAGTAATAATAGCACCCTCCACATAAGATCATGAAGATTATGTGAAATAATTCTTAAACTACTTAACAGAGTGACTGGCGTGGAGCTAGATTTCCATAAATGTTACTTATATTAATTTGTAGGAAGCATAAATTAGTATTTTTAAAAAATATGTGACTTGTCTACTATTATCATGATTTTGGCAATGGTTACATGCATGAATTTTGCAATTGCAATTAAGTTTTTATATTCATCAGTATTCCACGTATAGCATTAGTTTTTCTGCATTCCCATTGCCTGCCCGGTTCCAAGAATTACACATAGTAGGGATGAACTAGTTTTTCTTATCTAAGTGTCAAAAAGTTGGATGATTGAAGAAACAAAAATAATTGTTATATGAGTAGCTAGCCAAAATTACGATAGAAATGGGTACAGATGGAGAGATGACTTCGTGGCTAAGGCACTTGCCTGCAAAGCCAAAGGACCTAGGTTCAATTCCCCAGGACCCACATAAGCCAGATGCACAAGATGGTACATGCATCTGGAGTTCTTCTGCAGAGGCTGGAGGCCCTGACATACCCATTCTCTCTCTCAAATAAATAAATAGAAATAAAATGTTTAAAAAATAGAAAAGGGATAAAATTTTAATCATTTTCTAAAATGCTTTGTCCATTAATTGCTATACATAGAGCCTTTCTTCTGTTAAAATATTTGTCAACTTAAAATGGAATAAAGTAGAGTACTCAAACTCTATCAAATGTGTTGGGAGATATAATATGCAGAGGCAGCTGGTACTAAAAATAGTAAATTGTAAAACCTATGATCTAGGATCAAGGAAGTGGCAGATGAAGACACTGAAGGATCATTTGAATGAATATTGAAATTCCAAAGAATTAAAATAGAAAATGTACTGGCCAGGAATGACAATTAGAGGCTAAAGTCACTGATACATGAGAGGAAAATGGGTATCAGACAAGTGGTGATAATGAAAACATTCAAAGAACCCCTACACTTTGAGACCTTGCACTGGAGCTCCGTTGGAGAATCAGCATTGATGGGCCACGTGGAAGAACAGCCACCCAATGCCATTGCCTATGAATGTCACTGTCTCTGTGGACCCTTGAGTTAAAAGGAATTAAGAAAGTTTGAAAGCTGGTGCATGTTTCGGTAGATAGGTATGTTGAATCTGATTTAAACACTATTGATTAATGCACACATGTGTCCACACGCTACAGTACTTATGCATCACAAAATAAATTTTAAAAAGTGGAAATTTTGGAAATGTTACGTGTGCATAGCTACAGTAAACACAGCATGCATGCAAAGCCCTTGGCTTAACTTCAGGAATCCTGTGGGGTTTGCAAGGCTTGGTGATCTGATGTCACGTTGATGGTCTGATTTGCTCAGCCTCATGGTTTAATGAAGACAGAAAACAACCATCTATTAGGGCCTCTTTTCTTTCTTTTTTTCTTTTTTTTTTTTTCTTTTCTAGTTTGAAGAATGTTGCAAAGTATTTTTGAAACCTAATGTAACTCATCACTAATTGATGTCATTGGGATAGTCAGGGATTTGTCTTCGTTGATCCAATTAGCTAATTTAGATGACATAATTTATAGCATAGATAAATAAGATTCACAAAACAGATGTGTGCTCAACTGAACCTCTATTTTTCTAACAGACTTTAATTTTCTTTATGAGCTCCCATTTCAACTTGGCTGTAAAACTTTAATTTCAGCACCTTCAAGTATGTACATTCAGATTCAGTAACCTTTCTTATTATCATCAAATTGGTTTATATTTGTTTTTGACATAATTGTTTGCTAAATTACCACATATATGATACCTCTTTCTTTCCCTGTGGGTGTCCTAACATACACATAGAAAGATGTGAAAGAGGGTGGGGTGTGAGTGCACACACTCTCTGGCATTGGTGGCAACATACTGGCTATTGAAGTGACGCTAAGGAGATAAATGGTCAATTACAGTCCAAATGAATAGGTGCAGCCATTTGAAGGTGCAAGGAAAATGATACATTAGAAAAATGTCACCATATAAAAACGTGGACATGAGAGTCTCATGATAAAACAGCCCACGTAGAGTGTGTCTGGCTTAGCCCTTCAGAATTCCTGTAGCTGCCTGGCAGATTAAGGGGGTTGTGAGCCTCCCTCAACCTCTACCATTGGTCTTTGCTCAAGGGCCATTCAGGAGGCTGTCAGGCCAGTTCATATTTTCTGACAATTTCTGTAGCTTATTGTCGATCCCGGGAATAGGACTAGAAGAGAAAAGAGAGAGGAGATATCGTAGACACTAAAATTCAATACAGTCTGACACCAGGGTATTCTACTCTAAATTTAGTAACTTGATTTTAGTCCAGGCTGAAGGTGTATCCATTTCAATCCATGCCTTGATTTTGACATTCAAATTGAGACAAGATCCTTTCAGGAGCTGCAGGTAGCACAAGAAAATGGATACTTTAGGCAATCTTCCTCGTGACAAGCTTTAAAAATAATAAAGAGAAAATTCTTGAGGCACTAAATGATTTAGAAAAGATAGGCAGGTATAGCTGCGTACCAATGCCACTTTGGCCACACCTCTCTGAAGTGGGTGGGACTCAATAGGACATGATGATAGATTCTCCCCAATCTTCTACTCACTCTCTCCTTCCCATTCTCTGTGGCATGAATGATAATGAATTAAAGAATTTTTTTTCAGGTCCATTGTAAAGTACTTTGATTAAAAAGTGTTGCTGGCTCTCTAAACTTCTCGTAATTTCCACTTGATGTATCAGAGTGGAACTTGGACAGTGTCAACAGGTTATTCTCCAGAGGAGGCGTGGATGCTGAGATCAGGATAGAACCAACGTCTCTTGTCTTGTTCAAGGAGTCATAGGGAAAATGTCTGAGAATTTTCTCACTCCTGTTGACATGGAATTTAGGAAGACCTAGGAGCGATGTTCTAGCAGAGATAAGGAAAAGAAATTTGTAGTGTTTTTTTTTTTTTTAAACAGGGAGACCAGATGTTCCATTCATAAACAAATTATGATCTGGTATGAATTTCAGTAATAAACTTTAGGAGTTTGTGTATTATATAGTTATGCATGTACGGCCTGATAACTGCCCCATACAGTTACAGTATGAAACTGCTCACGAAGGGTAGAAGTGTGTAACAGCTCTTTCCATGTCTAATATTAGTATTATTGACATAATAGGAAGAGTGTTCACCCAGTTTCACCAGCCATTGGCATTATCTCCAAGAAGCAAAAACAGCCCTTTAAAACTACAGTGATGTGCTCTTGATGGAATGTGGTATTCCAAATCCCCCACAGCAGGCAATAAGTATAAATGACTCCATCATGATCCACTAGCAAATATTCTCCTTTAGTTGTATTTTGATCAAGATGTCATAGGTAGGACATACTTAAAGGTGAAGAAATGACTCCGTTTTTAAAAATATAACAATGCCAGATGTGGTGGCACACACCTCTAATCCCACATCCAGGAGGCAGAGGTAGGAGGATTGCCATGCATTTGAGGCCACCCTGAGACGACATAGTGAATTCCAGTCAGACTGGGCTAGAGTGAGATCCTACCTCAAAAAAAAAAAAAAAAAAAAAAAAAAAGAGAGAGAGAGAGAGAAAGAAAGAAAGAAAGAAAGAAAGAGAAAGAAAGAAAGAAAAGAAATGTCACCGTTTAGAGTTGTTAAATATCTCTAAAGGTATCCAAAATAATTTAAGAGTTTTATTAAATCTGCTAAGCACCTTATACCCAAACTAAGAGGAGAATAAAATTAATATTTGATATTATTAGTTGATAACAATACAAAAATGGCATTCATTACTTTACTTACAATGTAATATTGGTGATTCAAGTTGTACCTTTGTCCTGTGTTGGGGTTCACAAAAAGATAATTATGACAGATAATCACTTCTGACTCTCTAGTTCTCTTCTTCTATAATCAAATTCTCAATAGAACATGGCTACTGTAGTATTCACACATTCTTTGCTGTGATGAAATGCCCCACAAAACAAGAGGAAAAGGATGTGCTTTGGCTCACAGTCTCAAAAGCTTCAGACCGTGCCGTTCAGACCATGCATTTGGTCCCACATGCCAGGCAGACCATCATGCTGGTAGGAGTTTGAGCTTGAGGAGGTTCTTCACTTTCTGACAGCAGGACCAGGTATAACCTTAAAATTAGATCCCATTTCCTAAGTTTTTACCACTTCACAAAAGGATATTACTACCTGGGGATCAAGCATGCAACACATGAGCCTGTGACGGACATTTCATCTTCAAATCATAACAGCCTTATACTCAAGGACTCCATGCTCTCTGTTTATTGGTGCTATATACAGTTATAAAGTTCAATTTCAACCAACAAAATGTAAGACAATGCAGTAAGTACCATTTCTGGACCCCACCCACAAAGAGAATTAATTAATACTCAATTTTCTTGCTCTTCCTTCTCTATTTAGAAAGTACTTTGACTTATTTAATATAGTATTTTGTTTTGATGTTTGATTGAATAACTGGACCAATATGCTATTAGAGAAGCGAATATCTACTACAAGTATTTTTGGAAGTTTAATTGAGCAGGAGTTAGAGCTACTCAGCATAAGTTAGAAAACAAATCACTTTAACTCAGGTACATTGTCATGAGACAAAGAAGCTGGTGGGTTTCAGGTTAACATAATGTAAAAAAAAAATTAAAGCTTCATATTTGAAAGTGGAACAACTGTTATGCTTATTTATGCAGTGGAACTGATATTCAGGGATGAAGGAGTCGAGCTGAGCAATAGGGATCATCTTCTGTCTCCCTTTTCTGTCTCTTGGGGAGCATGTGGTAAGAACAACGACCAAGACTGAATCACTAAGAAAGATCAGCAGTCACAGGCACCTCACTGCTTTGCAAACTCACTGTGTGTGGAGGAAGGTGATTTACAGGTGTTTGTAGGCACAGGAATCCATAACACTAACTGGGGGCTCCAAATTTCCTTCCTTATACTTCGTAAAGGGAACAAACCATTTGAAATTGGGGAGAGGAAAGGGTTGATACATGCCACTGGGTGAGTTATTCAGTCTTACAGTCATCTATCCATTCAATAACTTAACTATCTAAGAAATATTCTAATCTAATAAATAATTTACTTTTACTTTTAGGTACCTGTGGCTAAGCATTGGAGGTGATAATGTAAAAAAAAAAAAGTATCAATGTGCCTACTACTCAGGTGACTGAGGCAGCAGTATCACAAGTTCAAGTCCTGCTGAGGCTACAGAGCAAGTTCAAGGCCAGCCTGGTCAACATAGTGAGACCCTGTCTCAAATAAAAAAAAAAAAAAAGAAAAAGAAAGAAAAAGAAAGAAAGAAAGAAAGAAAGAAAGAAAGAAAGAAAAGAAAAGAAAAGAAAAGAAAAACTAAAAAGATATCTCTGAAACAAAATGGAGGAAAGTGAAAGAAGAATCTAGAGTCAGGTTAAGCCCAATACTCTTAATAAAGTAAATTAGGTCCCTCTATTTGCCAAGGTTTTAACCAGCAGAGAAATTGAATCTTATGGTTAAGGCTTCACTCATTAACAGCTCACTAATGCTGATTTGTTATGGTTTAAGGGTTAAAAAACTGGCTTTAAGGCTTTCAGTAAAATAAATTAGGTTCCTCTGTCAAGGTTTTAACTATTGGAAAAACTGAGTCGTAAGATAAAGGTTCACATATAAGTGTTTAATTTCCAAAAATGTGGTATTCATACCTAAAAACATTGTGACATTAAAAATAACCCCTGTTTCATTTATGCTAATTCTATCAAATGGTCATCACTAGGTTTAATCATTTAGGTTTAAGTGATTTAATTTCAGTCACTATAACTTTTATCTCCTGTTAGGTTAAATATGCTGAGATAGCTTGCCTAAACTTTACCAATTTTAAGTCACGAGTAAGGCATAAAATTGTTATATGTTAATAAAAATTCCTTTTATACATAAGATCAGTTGCTATCCAACATTAAGCTAAAACACTGGCTGTAAAACAGTGTTTTCTCTTTCAAAACAGATTTGTCAAGGGTTGTATTAGAGCTTAGCTGGTGTAGCTCAACAATGACCAGATTCTGCTCTATTATTTGGAAAGTAACTGTCTCATTTCTGGCATCTCAAGTCCAGTGCTTATAAAAAAATAACTCTTAAGACATACTCCCTACTTTAGGGTACAGCCTCATGCTCAAACAGTGCTCCTCATCTGGAGAAATAAATTCAAACTCTGGAGTTCTGTTTCCAATGTTCCCTGGGTAATTGGTACCCACACAAGTATCTGAATTAATAAAAGATGTTTTCAACCACAGGTGCCAAGTCTATATACTGTCTTTTCTTCTTCTTCCTCTTCTTCTTCTCCTTCTCCTCCTTCTCCTTCTCCTTCTCCTTCTTCTTCTTCTTCTTATTATTATTATTGACAACATATTTTGTACAGATACCTCATGTGTTAGTACCCACTTTTCCCTCATCCCTGTCCCCATTTCACTGGGGACCCTCCTCAGTGGAATTGCAGGTATTCCCTATGGGGTTGTGGGTTATGCATTGTGCGAGCAACAGTCAGTTATTTTGGGGGGAGGGAATGCATCTGGCATGATGTCTCAACCTGTGGCTCTTACAATCTTTCTTCCTCCTCTTCTACAAAATTCCCTGAGCCATGGAGGGTGAGTTTCAAGTCTTCTTTACTGATGAGCTCTTAGGAGCCTCTGGATCTCTACTTTGCTAAGTGTTGAGAGGGTACTCAACATTTACTTGTCTTTTTGCTGACAGTTTCGAGGTTAAATTCGTTGGCTTAGAGGTATACTATTTTCAATACTGGTAACAGGTTCTACCTGCAGTTTTAGCCATTAGATATTTAAAGCGTAAGATATGCATACTTTCTATGCTTCGGATATGGCCTATGCTTCCATAGGACAACTAAGCTAACAAGATTGGACAAGAGCTGGAGAGAAGGCTCAGCAGTTAAGGTGCCTGCCTGCAAAGCCTAAGAATGCCCGTTTGAATCTCCAGGTCCCACATTTAGCCAAATACAAAAGTGATGCAAGCACGCAATGATGCAATGTCACACATGCACACAAGGGGGTGGACGCATCTGGAGTTCATTCACAGTGGCTGAGAAGCCCTGGCATGCCCATTCTCTCTGCCTCTTCCTCTCTCTCTCTCTCTCTCTCTTTTTCTGTCTCTCTCTCAAATAAAAAAAAAAAGCAGATTGGACAAAATGACTGTAAGCTCTTATGTAATTCTTTAACTAGATCTGTTTAATAATCAAATGTGCTATCTATGTACCTGCATCCAGGTTGGTGTAACTGCCTTTCTCAGTGTTCTGATAAGCCTAGGTAGAAGCCAAAGCCAGTTGGATTCACCAAAGTTAAAAAGGCCAGAATTTTGGTCCCTCCTCCTAGGCCATGAGGCCACTGGTGATGATGGGACACTTCATCTCTCCCTGGTAAGTCACCTATCTTCCTGATCAGGGAGGATACAGAGACCCAACAACAACAACAACAACAACAAATCTGTGTACAGTCTGAAAGTAGAGAATCACAACTGAGGAGACATCAGTCCTCCTGACTTCCCAAGAAGAGAAATGTGCTTGGCCAGCATGGCCTTGACTCATCCTAACGGACAACACCAGTACTGGAAAGACTATAGGGCTATAGCTGGGGCCCTAAAGTCTCCTCTGGAGAGCCATTAGTGACCTCCAAAATTAACCTTGGATTAAATTTTGGCTACCTGCTTGGTTTTGAAACACTCAGAGAGAAATGTATAATCAAAGATAAAGGGATACCTCAAATATAGGAATTACCTATTAAGAAACACAAGAGCATCCAAGAGGGGAAACAAACAAGGCCTTAGCATACCTACCCACATCTCTAATGGTTCTAATTCTATAATAAGGAAAACAATTATAGATGTCAGAACGGTTATTTTCAAATCTAAAATATATATGGATGACTTGGACCAAGGATTGCTTAGTTTAAAAAAAACTTTCTTGTACTGGGAACAATGGTGAGTCCCATATACCTTGTGCCAGGACACCATTAAATAAGTCCTGAGGCCAAAAATATATTGTACAGTGCCTACTGGCACTCAAAGGTTCAATGGTACCAATATTTGGCCCTGGCTATCCCCAGGACATTTTTTTAACGGGTGCACTCTGGAAGGTTCTTATACAAAATATGGTATATTTGCCAGTATCAAGATTAAATGTATATATTCCTGATAACTCTGCTAATATCTTGTCTATGTTATAAGCTGTACATAAGAAGATTCAGACCATGTCAGACACTACTGTGCCATTCTATGAACAGTTTAGGGAGAAAATCTCAGCCAACTCATGCTCAGATGGTCCTGAGACAATCCCACTCCAACTCCCTGGGTTCCCTCGAATGCTCTCCAAGGCTTAGAAGTCCACAAAAAGAAAACACTAAAGACCATCAGTTTGCTGGGTGCTCATTTCTCATTAACTGCTTATTTTGATTCTTTCTCTCCAACATTTTCTTCCAAAACTATTTTCCTGCACTCCATCAATACAATTTCAGGGTCCTTTAGAGTAGTACCCTCTCTGAGAGAGACTCTTACTGCCATATTTCTACACCCTGGTTCAGTCGGAAGTAGTTCAAGATCTGACATCATTGTCCCCTGTCCTCTAATAGCAGTTAGAATGTCTTCTCATGACGGGAATGAAAGGGGGTAGGGACATTTAGGGTGACTGGGCCCCTAAAGGTAAAAAAGGCAGGAAAGTTTGCACTTGCTAAAAATCAAAGATGATCTGATGTTCAGAAATCAAAGATGATGTTCTCTCTTGCCTAGTTCCCTCAATCTGTTTCTCCATAAACAACCAGGACCTCTCCTGGGAGAGAGGTCTTTCATAGGATTTAAAAATGGCGGTGGATCAAGTTCAGCCCCTGGAACTTGGCGTCAGGGCTAGCCTCTTTCTTAGACAGCCCTAGCCCTACCCAACCAGCTGTCCCTCTTATTCACCTGAGCCAGAAGACAACCCACCACTAGAAGATTATAACTACCTTCACAAGGGAAGGACATGCTCTCGGACCACTTGGGAACTTCCAGATGTGGTTGAGTTTTTCCCTCAGCTGGGCCTGGCCTTGACTAACTTGGCCCAGGCCCAGCTGAGAGAGCCCCCTAACCCTTACATGGGTTCTTTATCCCCTCCAGCTCCCCACATGGCAGGAGCTCCTTGAACTTTCTTTTCTCTCTTCTCTTTCCATGGTTTTTCCAGGCCCTTTATGTGGGATCTCCAGTCATGTGGGAGCTTTTCCTTGGCTCTGTACTTACCTCAATAAATACAATAATTTAATAATTATGTTTTTCAGTCTTCTTTTTTATTCAATTATTTGATTAAAATTAGAAACAAACTTAGGGTTTGGGGACCCTGAGCAACCTGTTTTACCTTTGAGGTGAGAGCTGTCTTTTGCATTTGCATGGTGAATCAAAATCAATTAAAAAATTTTTTAATCAATTCTTGCCAAGTTTCTTTTACTGTTTAGTGCTGAAATACTAACACAGCTGTGTTGTGTTGGTCTCTGAAGGTTTGTACATTTTTGGGACCTTATTCAAAGCATTTTTCAAAGAGTGTAAAGCAGCAAAAAGTTTTGTTTTTAAAAAGTAAGGTTTTAAAATATTACCATGGGGAACAGTGAGGCACCTAAGTGAAAAAGCCTCCGGAAGTGGACTTGAGCTTCTCTTTATGGGACTCTGGGAGATGGAGGAGCCCGTCGCTAAGGGTTCGGTTGACAGGTTCAGGTTAAATAAACTTTTCTCCACTGTTCATGCCCCTTCCTGTTACGTATATGGTATTGATCATATGACATGCATGCCCAGCTGTCCATAGTTATTGTATTATTCCACATGAGATAATTATGGACCACCACGCATTTGTAGCCAACTAAGAGTTGAGTCTTTTTTATTTAGCCGGTGACTGAGAAAGGGCTCATGCCAGAAAATGCTCTCAGCAAAGAAGCTCCCGGCTACAGCATTTTTAAAGGCAAAAGACCATTTAAAATAATGACATTAGTGTCATCTGTAGGTCTGGGCAACATGAGACCTGCACTTGTCTCATTATCCTGGGGTTGTCTTTGAACTGTGGTTGTTTCTCTTATCCTGGAGTTAACGCGTTGACGTACCTGAGCTGTGTTTGGGGGCATGGGACTTCTTGAACGTGTTGTCCGTGCAGATGTGGCCCTCCTGAGGACTTAGCCACTGAAAGGTGCCTTGCAGACAAAAGTGCCAGCGATTTTATTCCCCCAACAAACGAGTCAGGGCCTAGTTAGACTTTGCATCCCAGGACATGATGGCTGTATCTTAGCAGTTACAGCCATTGGATGGTAAATACAGGTGTCAGCACTTACACTTAGTAAACACAGTTTGTCTGATGCATGCGCTCTAAATAGCCTGGGCTGGATGCCCCCCAACCCCAACACAGACTTCACCTCTTGATTCCAGATACATCTACATTATCTTTGAATAGAAACTGACCACTGAAGGGTGGTTCCTGCTGGTAACCTTGTTTGGAACAAGTTGTAAGCACAGCTTGGTGCAGGCAGGGGACTCAGGTTACTAAAAGGTTTTGGGGATGCATCATTTGGAAATGGATGCGTTTACTGTCCTAGCCGAGCAGTGACCCGGGTGGCTCAGCTCTTCCCTCTGCTTGCCTGCCTCGTTGCACAGCCAACATAGAATTCATCACTTCTGTCCTTGGCATCAGGACATTTGATAGTTTCCCTGGCTTTGGCCCTCTTCAATGGCAATAATTTAACTCTCTCAAGTCTATTTACTCTATTGGTAACTGAGAAATATCTTTGCTATGGTTATGTCCTAAAAATCAACCATCATTGGATACGATAATTGTTGTTCTGGTAGTCTTACCAATATAAATGCACAGGTTTTTTTTTTTCTTTTTGTCATCATTACCATTATTATGTCTACTTCCTATGACTTTGGAGACAGATGGGAAGGGATTTAAATTTTTTCCTAAATCTTAACCATCTTTTCTTTTTTTATTCAAATAAGTTGAAAAACCCCAAGGGAACAAGCTAGTGAAAATGACAAAAGCGGGATTAAGAAAAGCACTTACATTTCCCCTGAAATAAATATTTAATTGAAAGATGCATGCTGTATGATAAAATCTGTACATATTCTAAATGAGAATGGCTCAGAGGTTAAAACCTATCTTCATTGCAATTCCAAAAATCAGCCCTTTCAAACATGAGAGATTGCGACATTCTTTGGAAGGTAGCAAGGAGGCTGTTAAGAATTATCATTCAAAGCTGTGTTCTTGTTTTCCATAATTCATAACAAAATCACATCTCCTATTTCTGGGGGAACTATTTGCTCCATGTGCCCCCTTCTTCCTCCACTCACATAATCAGGGGAGATGTGGCCCTGTCGGAGCATCACAACAGAAATCATAGCTGTGAGCTCGGTATCTCTAAACTTGATTAGTTTCTGCAATTTATATTTCATCACTGACATACCATCTTTAAATAGATTGAGAGCTGCATGTTTGAAGTGAAATTTACACATTTAACAGCTGAAGAAGATCGTTCCGTTTTTAAAGGAAATAATAATTCAGTCCTAACGAAGGATGAAAGGCTAGCTGAATCATCCACTAGTTTAACCCATTCCATCTCTTAGAAATCAGACCACCATTTACAGAACTCTACCGAGAGTGATATTTTCCATACACCCGAAAGACAATGAAGAGAATTGCTTTGATTTTAACTAGGATTTTGCCTTTAAACATTAGTTGACAAACTATTACAAGAATTTGACAAGTTAAAGATAAATAAAATTGGCATTGAGTTAATGCTCATGAGTCATTTTTGTCATCTCTCCTTATATACAAATGCCTTATGAAAAGAGAGCCCTACCCGGGCATGGTAGCACACCCCTTTAATCCCAGCACTCGGGAGGCAGAGGTAGGAGGATCACCGTGAGTTCGAGGCCATCCTGAGAATACAGAGTGAATTCCAGGTCAGCCTAGGCTAGAGTGAGACCCTGCCTCAAAAAAAAAAAAAAAAAAAAAAAAAAAAAAAAAAAGGAAAGGAAAGAAAAGAGAGCCTTTGCCCTTCTAACAAACATTAAAGCAGAATATCTTTTGCAGGATTTTGAAGAAAGTTAAAAAAAAAAAAAACAACTAAATCTTATAAAATATGTGTTAACAGAATACTGTGCAGACAGAGATCTCACATGAGGACCTGTGATGTAAAAGGCTGACTCCATCCCTGTGCCCTGAGGTCCCTAAGTCAAGCACTTATGCCAACTTGACAGCTAGACCTGTTTCCTTTCACCACATCACCTGAATATCACCGCTGTGTGGTGCATATTAACATGTACAAACACACATTGGACACATGCGTGACCACACAGAGTTCCATCCAGTGTACATCAATCACTCTAGATTTCATTGGAATATGCCATCACCTCCGACTTTTCATCACTAAATGTATTAATTTAAGTCTTTCTTTTAGTTACATTGGCCTGGGGATTACCAATCATGTTTAGTAAAGAACCTACTCTTTTCTGAATCTATGCATTGTGCTTCTAGAATTCATTTCATTAATTTCTCTCCTTATTTATCATCTATCTTTATCTATAGCTATCATCTGTCTACCTATTATCTATCTATCACCTATCTATCTGCACGTGTATGTAGAAGGCAGATGTTTGCATCAGGTATCTTCGTTAATTACTCTTCACTTATTTTGCATACACGTGAATGCAATGTGTATGAGCATGTGGGTACTCACCATGCCATGGCACATATGGTGATGTTGGCATTTACATTTGATCTCATTTGACACAGCATTCCTGTTGTTCATGACTGTGTATGCCAAGCTAATTGGCCCATGAATTTCAGGGAGTTCTGTTGTTTCTGCCACCCATCTCACTGTAGGCATTAAACATGTGCCTACACATCTGGCTTTATGTTAGTTCTTAGGACTCGCACTTGCGTTGTCACACTTGCACAGCAAGGATCTTTAACCACTGAGCAATCTGCCCAGCCTTCTTCCCTATTTTATTTATTTATGAGAGAGACAGAGAGAAGAGAGAGAGAGAGAGAGAGTGCCAAAGTGTCCTGACACTGCAAACGAATTCCAGACATGTGCGCCACTTTGTGTATCTGGCTTTACATTGGTACTGGGGAACCAGACCCAGCCAGCAGGCTTTGCATGTAAGTGCCTTTAATGGATAAGCCATCTCTCCAGCCTCCTTATTTTTTGAGACAGGATTCCTGCTTAAACCTAGAGCTCACCAATTCATTTAGAATAGTTAGCCAGCAAACTCTAGGGATCCTCCTGTCTCTGGGATTACAAATATTCACCATCAGGCCTGGCTTTTTACATGGGTGTCAGGGATGTTTGTGTCACGGGTCTTCAGGCTTGTGTAACAAGAACTTTGCAGACTAAGCCATCTCCCCAGACTGTGTTTTCATTTACTACTTTCATTATTTTAATTAGCATACAAAGTATTAAATTTCAGTATGGGATTTTCAAACTAATTTTGTTTTTGGTTTATTTTCCTTCCCTTCTTCTTCCCCTTCTCCAAGCACCCCTTTACCCTTGTACCCCAGCAGCTCCTGTCCATTTTCAAATCACATGTGTTCCATTGCCACTCATTTTACTCTACCATTTCATTTTTACTCAACAGCTCATTTTCCCTCCTGTGATCCCCTCTATAGTTTCATAACTTATACTCACACATATACTCCACATAAATACTTATATATAACAATAAAAATCATAATCTGCATATGAGATAGAACATGCAGTATTTGTCTTCCTGGGTCTGTGTCACCTTGCTTAATATAATACTTTTTTAGATGCTTCCATTTTCCTGAAGGTTACAGAGTTTCATTTTTCTTTACAAATGAATAAAATCCCCTTGTGCATAACAAACCACATTTTCACAGACTATTCATCTATGGATGGACATCTAGGGTTGCTTCATTTCCTCATTGTTATTATGAATAGTGAAGCAAAAAACATGGATATACACATTGTGCTGTGGTAGAATACAAAGTATTTTGGGTGTAAGTACAGGAGTGATGTAGCTGGATCAAATAATAGTTCTATTTTTTTAAACCTCCATACAAACCAGTATTGTAATGTCTGCACTACTTACACCACAAACAGTAGTAACAGGAGTTCATCTTTCCCTACATCATTACCATGTTGCTATGCTGCCATCTGTTTTCTTTTAAAGTGTGTGTGTGTGTATGTGTGCATGTATGTGTGTGCATGTATGTGCATATGTTTTTATGCATGTACTTGTATGTGTATATGTGTGTATGCATGTGCATATATATGTGTGTGTACATGCAAATGTGTGTATTTATGTGCATGTGTGTATGTATATGTATATATGTGTGTGCATATATATGTGTGTATGTGTGACTGTATGTGTGCATGCATGTGTGTATACATGTGCCATGATGTGCATGAGGAGATAAGAGGACATCCTCGGGGTGATGGTTCTCTTCTTCCACCTTGTTTGGTGTAACATCTAACCTTTTCTTAATTTTTACTTTTTGCCACTGCAGAGGCCAGACTTGATGGCTTACAAATTTCAAGTGTCTACTGTCTCTGATTCCCATTGCCATAGGAGCATTGTGGTTATAGACAGCACCAGTGTGTCCCCTGTTTTACTTGGATCCTAAAGATTTGAACTCCACAATCAAGTGTAGCTTATGCAGCAACAGTTTAAACCACTGAGCCATCTCTTCAACCTCTCTTCTGTTTTCTACATAGACATTCTGAGGGAGGTAAGATAGAATCTCAAAATGCTTTTGTTTTGCATTTCCCTGATGACCAAGGATATAAAAACACTTTCTAATTATTCATTGACAATTAGTGTTGCTTTATTTCCTTTTTTTTTGAGAATTGTCTATTCAATTCACCAATAATTTATTTATTTGTTTATTTAATTATTTATTTGAGAGCTACAGACAGAGAGAGAAAGAGGCACCAAGACCTCTAGCCACTGCAGACAAACTCCAGATATATGTGCCACCTTGTGCATCTGGCTTATGTGGGTCCTGGGGAACAGAGCCTCGAACTGGGGTCCTTAGGCTTCACAGGAAAGCACTTAACCACTAAGGCATCTCTCCAGCCCCCACCAGTAATTTGTTGATTGGCACTTTTGTTTTTATGGTGTTTCATTTTTACTTTTTTTAAAAATAGTCTACATATTAACTCACTGTATAGTTGACAAAGATTTTCTCTCATTCTGTAGACCATTTACTCTGATAACTGTTTCATCTGTTAGACAGAAGTTTTTGCTGTTGTTTTAATTTCATGGAATCCTGTTTCTTAGTTCTTTGGCCTACTTCCCAAGCTACTATAGTCCTTCTCAGAAAGCTCTTGCTCATGTCTGTATGTTAAAATGTTTTCCTTAAGTTTTACTTTAGGAGGGTCAGCATTCCAGCTATTAAATTAAGTCTTTGGTAAAGTTTGAATTGATTTTTGTACTGGGTGAGAGATATAGATCTAATTTCATTCTTCCATAGTACATTTGTTGACAGGCTGCCTTTTATCTTTGTGTATATTTTGACACCTCTTGTTAAAAATTTGCTGCTGATAGCTGTGTATGTTTATGTATGGGTGCTTTATTTCATTCCATTGGTCTACAAGGCTGTTCTTGTATCAGAACCAGGATGCCATTGTTATTATCATTCTGGTCAGGCAATATAGGTGATGTGATTCTTCTAGTAAAGTCCTTTATGTTGAACACAGCTCTGACTACTTGTAGTCTTGTGTATTTCCCTATGAGTTTTAGGATTCTTATGTCTAGTTTTGGAAATAATGTCACTGGAATTTGTAATTGAATCAGTAGATTACTTTTTTCAAGGTAGGATCTTGCTTTAGCCCAGGCTGTCCTGGAATTCACTATGTAGTCTCAGGGTGACCACAAATTGACAGTGATCCTCCTACCTACTCCTCCTGAATGCTGGGATGAAAGATATGCATCACCACACTCAGCTTACTTAGATTACTTTTCCACAATCCAAGGGAATGGACTTTTATCATCTAGAGTCTTCTTTAATTTCTGTCTTTATTGTCTTAAAATATTGTTGTAGATTTGTTGCATTTCTTTGTTAGTTTTATTCTTAGGCACGTTATTGTTTTTTGTAGTTCTTGTGAGTGGGATGTTTTTCTTAATTTCTTTCTTAGCAAGTTCATTATCATATAGAAAGCTAATGATTTTTGTTATGTTGATTTTTATATTATGTCACTCTACTGAATGTGTTTATTAGACGGTACAGACATTGTACGTGGAGTCTCTAGGATCTTCTAGTATAAAATCATCATCTGTGAATAGAGACAATTTGACTTCTTCTTTTTTCCTTTGATATTTTAATATCTTTCTCTTGTCTTAGCTAAGATTTCATAATCATATTGATCAAAAGTGGAGAAAGCATCCTTGTCTCATTACAGAAATTAGAGGAAATGTTCTCAAATCCCTTCATTTAGTATAATGTTAGCTATAGGCTTTATTCTATGGGACTTTTAACATAATCATACTATTTGTAATAAAGTTGAACTTCTTCCTATACAATCTGGATGCATAGCTTTCTTCTTTTCTAATTGCTGTAGGTAAAACCTCTACTACTTAAAAGATATAGGAAGGTCTTAATTTTATTTTGGGCCTGAAACCATAGTAATTTTCCTCATTAAGTCTGAACTTAACTGTAAGTAATTTTAGATGAACTTTTTGAGTTAGGGAAGTTTTTCCTACTGTCTATATGTTATGAGGCTTTTCTAAGAATCATGGTTGAATTTTGTAAAATAACTTTCCTGGACTTATTATGTTGATCATATGGTTTCCTTGGATAGTTTGCTTACATGGAGAATTATATTGAGTGATTTATGAATACTAAATTACTCTTACATTCTAAATATAAATCTTACCTGGTATTTCCTATGTCATCCAATTTTTTGTACTTTTCATTTCATTTGGGATGTTCTTTATCTAGGTGTATTGGGAATACTATATTTTATTTTGTATGTGTTTATTTTCATAAATGAATGAGATTATAGTTTTCATCAAACTCAAAACATTAATTATTATTATTTTTCTTCCTCCCCTACCCTTTCAGGGTTTCCAGTTAGATACATATAGATTACCTGAATCTTTCCAAATTTAATTGACAGTTAACTTGGCTTTTCTCTCCTGTGAAGTATTGGATTCTGATTGTTCTCTAGGATGGACTCCAAGATCTATAGCCATGTTCTAGCATCTTCTATTTAGACTATTATTGATGTGTATGTGTGTGTGATCTGTCCTCTTGGTTTATCTTTGCTGCATGCTACTTCAGGCTTCTATGTTCTTATCTTGGGGATATTTGCAAGTGCCATGTCTGAATTTCTACCAGGCCCAATTTTTAACTGTGAACTCCATAGTGTTTTCTATACACACCTCACCCCTATCTAGGCCATTAGTTCATAACCAAGGAACGTACATTGACTTGCTTCAAGAGGCTACGGGAAATTCTGGGTCCTCTCTTCATCTTTTGGGCCCATGATTGTTTAGATAAATTAAGCTGGAATTCTTCCTTGATGAAACCACAATATAGCAGCATGTTTATTTTGACCTCCTCTGCCCAAAGTTGGTGCAGGGACTCAACCAATGGTAGATCAGTAGATTGGCAGTCCTTTCTAAAGTGTCTAAATGTCCATCAGTCTTCATGATGCACATATAATTCAAGATACTAGTTTATACATAAGAGATATAAATACATACCTCAGGAGAGTTAGTCCCTATTGTGTTTCCCTTTTCTGTTTGTGCATGTGTGCATTGTGTGTTGCATATGGTACATGTGATATGGTGTGTGTAATATGTGTGTGGTCTATGTGACATGACATGGATGGTATGAGAGTACTGTGTAGAGTACGCGCACTTATATCTGCTGATACAGTGCCTTATGCACACATCTGCAGCACCCTATGGATTCTCCTATGGTGGCCAGAGGAAAACAATGGGTATCCCACCTATCACTAACTCACCTGCTTTTCCATGTGACTCAGTGCATTACTGATTCTGGAGCTTGTTGTTAGGGAACTCATCAATTCTCCAGTCTCCATTCTCCCACAGGACTGGGGTAACAGGTATGTCTTTGTCACAAAAGCATTTGATAAGATGAAAGAAAATTTTTTTTCTTCTCTTTCTCATTTACCTAGATTTTAAAGAGTACAGTCTGTGCATCCTCATTTTTCTGCCTCTTAGCTTTATGGCTTTATAATCATTGTAGGTAGGCAGGGCTTGGAAGAGAATGCTTTAATGCCAAAGATGTACAAATCAGATACTTAAAGACATTTTACCAGTTCTCACATGGAGACATTAAATTGTGTGCACATAAAAACATCCACTCCCTCCATGTTCGTTTCTAAAGCAATTATAATAACTGCTTGTTAGTGAGCTTCACATTATGATGCAGAGAAACATTTACTGGAAGCTTTTATCAAACGTTGGGGTCCCTCTGACTTATGATGAACAGCTACACAGCCCGCTGTGCAGGTGGTTCTCGACAGCACATGCCTTTGTTGGCGTGAACAGAAATTCACCACTCTATGGGGAAAGGATCTACCCAAATTGATCCCTCCAACCCATTTGATCATTCTCATCTTATTCAATCAAGATAATACTGACTAAAAAAAAATTCAGGGACATGTCTTGAGGGAAATCTTCCGGGACTTTGAGAAGGTAGTAGCTGTAGTTGTAGATATGTCATACCACCATGGAGGAAGAAAGGGGTCAGATTGACTGTGGTAAACTGATATACTTTCCACTCTTGTAATAGAGTAGTACAGGTTCAGGAAGGTCCTTGAACCCTAAACCCTAGGTGTGTGTCCACTTTCAATAAAAGAATTGAAAGCCAGGCTTGGTGGTGCACGCCTTTAATCCCAGCACTTGGGAGGCAGAGATAGGAGGATTGCCATGAACTTGAAGCTATCCTGAGACTACATAGTGAATTCCAGGTCAGCCTGAGCTAGAGTGAGACTCTACCTCAAAAAAACCAAAATAAATAAAAAATAAATCCTAAGAAATATAATTATTAAGTTATTATATTTATTGAGGAAAATACAGAACCAAAGACAGACACTCATGTGGTTTCAGAGCCCACATGGAGGGCCTGGAAAATGGTGGAGAGAAAAGAACATTCAAAGGGCTCCTTCCATGTGGAGAGTCAGGGCTGGGAGGTCCCTCCCCTCTGCTCAGAGGGAAAACTCACCAGCAGTTGGAAGTTCCCATGGGCTCAGCCAGCTCAGAGAGAGTGCTCTCCCCTTGCAAAAGTATTTATAACCTTATGGTGGTGGGTCCTCCCTTCTGGCTCAGGAGAACCAGAGGGACAACTGGTTGGTTAGGGCTAGGGGCTGTCTCGGGAAGAGGCTAGCCAAGTTCAGGGATCTAACCTTGATCAACCAGAGTGTTAGGATTCGATTTAATCCTAGGAAAGACCTCCCTCCCAAGAGGAGCTCCAGACACTTGTGGAAAAAGGGTCTAGGGAACCAGGCAAGAGATAAGTAGTCAGATCATCCTTTGATTTCTAGCAAGGGCAGACAGTCCTGCCTTTTGACTTTCAGGGGCCCGGTCACCCTAACTGCCTAACAAAGCCACCTGACTCCCTCTCACCCTGTCCCAAGTCGCCTCTCTTTAGGTTTTTCTGATACATTGAGGGAATTCTTGGAGGTATGCCTCATGGAGCAGCTGTATATTTGAACTTGTCATTCTTATTTCCTGCTGCTCTTGTGCTTTTTTCAGTGCATAAAATGACAGCAGCATCATAAGTGTCCATTAAATGTTTCCACACTAACAGTTGCAAAAAGGCACCCACATCCCTGTTAACTTCTTCCCGCTGTTTGCCTCAAGGTAAGGCGGTCTCTCTGACAGCTTCATGGTGTCTGCTGGGCACAGCATCTCCCAACATACATACAGCAGATGACTCCTGCATCAAGGCTGCCTGAAGCCTTTGATGTCCCATTGAGTCGGAAGATAAGCAGCTGCTTTGGTTTTTTAACCCCCAACTGTTTTATGGCAGTATATGCACTGCCAGGAATCAGGCATGAATCCACAGGACTTCTCCAGATGCCAAGCTCAGTGAGTCACCAGGCTATGTAAAGAATCACTAACCTCCTTTCCCTCCCCACACCCCACCGGCAGAACTCTTGCCACTGGTTTCTAAGTCAAAATTGCAATTGTCAATGGTTTTCTCTTACAGTTCCTTTTTTTTCCCCACAGAAAACTTTTTAGTCCCATTTGCTTATATAATAACTTAACCCTTTGGATGTGTCCAGAGGTAGCGTCCACCCCACCACAACATAACTAAAATGGAGAGCACGCAGAGAAAGCATACATCAGTGGGGAAATCAAACATTCTCATTTCCTAATTACTATCACAGTTGCTGGTGATTCATAGTGGTTACCTTAACAGAAACTAAACTTAAATGTTCACCATCAATCACAGTTAATTAGTAAGAGCCTATAATCTTAATGGTCTCTTAATGTTATAGTTTTTTCTTGGGCACGGGGGTGGGGGGCTTGGTATGTAGATAGCCAGTTCTAGCGTTGAACTCATGTTCCTTCTGATCTTTAGACCTCAGATTCTACAGTGCTAGCAGTACAGGCTTTACCCAGCCCAACTAAGATTCAGTATTCTTTTTGTTTTCAGTCATTTATTGAATGCTCACAGAGATTTCCTATGTAAAAAATCAATTATCGTTTATCAAGTAGCTCAATGTGATAGCCATCTTCTTTAGTGTTTCCACAGTTATTAACTAACCGTAGCTTTCTAAGACTGTGTTGCCTTCATCAGTCTTTAGCTGATTGCCAAAGAGACCTGAAATCAGAGGATGTTTGCGTCTTGCACCTAGAAAGATAGAACACACTTGGACTGCATGCTAAGAAATGCTCTGGCTTCTTTCCCTTTGGTTTCCATCTGACTGTGTAATGGAGAGGTAACTCACCAAGGCAGGGGATTCCCTACTTGTATCCATCTTCATTTGCTATACAGTACACAGCACAGCACATACAGAAAAGATTCTCATAGAGAGAATTATAAAAAGTGAGAAGATCTTGAAAGAGTCCAAGAATATAAAAATCTTTCTGTGTGTCTCTCTTTTTCTTGCTCTCTGTTTCTCTCTCTCTCCCTCTCTTACACACACACACACACACACACACACACACACACACACACACACATGTTTTATGTTGGGGCTGTAGCAGTTAATGCCTTGCATGCCTAACAACTGGCTCTCAATTCTCTAGGACCCACATAAAGCCAGATGCACAAATTGGTGCATGCATCTGGAGTTTATTTGCAGTGGCTGGATGCCATGGCTTGCCCATTCTCTCTCTTTTACCCTCTCTCTTTCTCTGTGTCTATGATTGCAAATAAATAAATAAAAATATTTTTGAAAAAATGTTTGATGTTCAATAATTAAGCAGGTTGATTAATCCATTTAATCTGACAGTCCAATTGCTTAATGAAGCATTCAAGAACTTTGTTTTTGTAGATGTAAGTATTTGAGGAAAATCAGACACATTGATTACCTATTCAGCCTCTAGAGTTCTTCTAGTACTTGGATTTCTTTCCTATCTTGAATTAGAAAACTCAAAAATCTGTTTTACAGCAATGGCAATTCAGATATTTATAATTCCTAAGTAGTTTTAATTGTGTGTCAGAATTATTACTTTCAAATGTAAACAAATACCAATTCTCTCTCTCATGTGTACATGCATGTGCACACACATATAACTGACACAGTTTTTTAAGGGTTGTTAGATGAATGTGCTCAATTATTTTCAAACAGGATAAAGAAAGAACTTCACAATATAAAAAATTCATAAGTATGGATATGAGATGAAATAGAGATTGACAAAAAATGTAAGAATACAATCCTTTCCATTCTCACAATCTCTAAACTATTTGTTTTCCTTTTTTTAATGTTTCCTTTTGCACTGACCTGGTTTTTCCTCTGCTCTCTAAAATCTATTCTGTTTGTATTCTGTGTAACCTCTCACAGTCATCTTAATCTCCATATCCTGTTTTCATTTAATTTCATTGTCACCATCTTCTCAACTTACTTCAAATACTCCTAAAAATATTGTAAGTGTTCATGTCACTTGTCTATGTGATCTTCTCCTTATTGACATTGTCACCCAATCACTTCCCACCCATTTATATTCCTTCTAAAATCTGCAGTTAACTCTGTGTATCACAGTAGGGAAGAAAAATACTTTGCTTGATCCTGACATAGTATGAATGTGATGTGGAAATGATTTTCAAAAGGTCGTCAACCTATACTGGACATACCATGAGAATAAGGAACATTTTTCATAAAAAAAATAACACCTTTGTTCTCCAATTTTGTCTTTCCATCAAGAGAATTTTGACTAGTACCATGATAACTGTCTGAAGGTCAGATTACAAAAGGTGAAAAGTTAGAATCCTCCATGTAGGGAAATATTATAACATTATCTATTTAAAATTGAACTAATCCAGTAGTAAAATGGGTAAGCCCCAAGTATAAAAAACAAATAGGAAATATGATACAATAGACAAAAACATACAAGAACAAGAAATATTGATGAGTGGGAGCTGGTGAGATTGGTTAGTGGTTAAGGACACTTTTTTGAAAAGCCTGATGGTCTGGGTTTGATTCCACAGTGTCAGTATAAAGCCAGATGCACAAAGTAATGCATGTATCTGGAGTTTGTTTGCAGTGGCAAGAGGTGTTGATATTCCTATTCTCTCTTCACCTCTCTTTGTCTCTCCTTTCTCTCTTTTTCTCTCCCTCCCTCCCTAGCAAATCAATCAATAAAAATATTTTAAGAAAAGAAATATTGATGAGTGAAAGTGGAAAATCTACTAAGAAATTTTATAATTATAAGGCCTTTATTAGTTTTAAGACCCATGAAACTAACTGTAAAGGCTTCAAATCTGAATTAAAGTGTTTTCTCTCTCTATCACTCTGTGTGTATGTGTGTGTGTGTGTAATGCAGGTATCAGGCAAAAGCAAATGAATAATGTGAGGAATCCAAAGTTCCCTCTCAAAGAAAATGAGACTGCATAATCAACATCTACAAATCACAGCACATTCAGGTTAACAAGATACAATGAATGAGAACCAAGTAAGCTGCAGATGAAACCAACTAACAAACATTTCAAGTATTAGAATTATAAAATGTAAATTATAAAATGTAACATAGCTCTATACAGATTTTTACCATCATAACATAATTTAATTAAATAAAGGTCTAGACATTTAAAAAATAACATGAAATATTAAAAACTGAAAAGACAATTTATGAATTAGAGTGTGGATACAAGTTTGAATGCCTGAGAGATGAAAGGCTCCAAAATCCTCATGTTTGTGGGTTGAATACTACACATCCCCCATGATCTCATGTGTTTGGATACTTGGTCTCCAACTGATTGTGTCTGGAAAAGGTGTGGACGCTTTTGTAGGTGGAGATGTGTTACAATAAGTTAATCACCAGGGTGGGTCTTGAAGTTTTATAGCCTGGGCCAACTTCCTGTTTGTTCTCTGCTTCTTGGGTTTGAATGCAATGTGACCAGGTGGCCTCCTTCTGCGGCTGCCATGCCTTCCCTCCTGCAGTAGAATGCATCCCCTTGAAAGTGAAAGCTGGAACAAACACCTTCTTTCTCTAAGCCGCTGCTTTTCAGGTATTTTCATCACAGCAATAAGAGAGTAACCAATGCAACTAGATATCTGGAGATTCATGGAGGACCCTGCAGGGAATCTGGCTGGAAACTTATCAGAGTCTTGTAATAAATGTCAGAATTTAGATGAAGAGAAATTTTTCAAGAGGAAATGATTGAAGATTTTCCCCCAAAAAATTTAAAGATGCAAATCTTGAGATCTAAGAAGTCCAACATAGCTCAAATAAGAAAAATAAAAAAGAAACCAGGCACACAGAGAGCCTCGCCAAGGAATAAAATTTCAAGGAAAAAGAAAATCTTAAATGCAAATAAGGGTTAAGGCAGATCATCAAAAGATAATTCCAGTTAGCCTTTAGCTGACCTCACTATAGCAATCACAAATGCAAGAAGATAAAATTATTAGTGATAAAAATTACTATTACACTACATACACAAAATTATCTTTTATAAAAGTATTTTATAAATGAGAGAAAAATAATTACATTTTTTGAGGCAGAGTCTCACTGCATAGCCCAGCACAGCATGAACTTATGAACTTCTAGCCTTGACTTTCTGAGTTCTAGAATTAGATGTGCCATCTCTATGCATAACATAAATACATTTTTTTAAAACTTATATTTCAAGTGTGGTATTTTGAATGTAAATGTATGTCCCCTGTAATCTGGGATATTTTTGATGAAGATGAAGCTTCCTGCTGGAGGAGATGTGTGGATCTTGAATCCTATTAGATATGTAGAGAGTGAGTTTGAGCTCTGGTGGGTCTTGGAGGCTGGTGTTGGCTTTTGTCTTTTTGCTGTAGATATATGGAAGTGAGCCAACTTATTCTGTGTGATGGAACTTCTGGAATATAAAAGACTGACATAAATCCTTTCCTCCCATAAGCTCCTTCTCGTCAGGTGCATGTCCCAGCAACAAGAGGGTAACTGCCACATGAAGGCTTTTGGAATACAAAAGAATGGGGTTAAGTATTATTTAATTTTTTTTTATTTTGGTTTTTCAAGGTAGGGTCTCCCTGTAGCCCAGGCTGTCCTGGAAGTCAGTCTATAGACTCAGGTGGCCTAGAACTCATGGTGATCCTTCTATTTCTGCCTCTTGAGTGCTGGGATTAAAGACATGCACCTCCATGCCAGGTTTTAAGTAATAAATTTTGCACACATATATCACTGTACTTTGCTACTAATCCTTATCCTCCTTGTCCTTCCTCCTCCTCATCTTCCTTCCTGTCAGGCTGGTTGCCTAACTCTCTCCACATACTCCCCCTTCTGTTTCCATGTCATATATATGTTTAAGTTTACATTCTGTACCTAAGTGGAAACATCTTTGTCTTTCAAAGTCTGCCTTATTTCACTCATCATCTCTAGCTCCACCCATTATATGGAAAGGAATGTAATTTCATTCTTTACGATTAACGAGAAGTCTGATGTGTTCATGTAACATATTTTCTTCATTCTGTTGCAACACTGGGGCTGGTTCCATGTAACGGCTACAGTGAATAAGAACCACAATAAAGGCAGATGTGGAAGTGTCTCTGTGATAAGCTGGCTTTGATTCTTTCAGGTTTATACCCAGGAAGGGCAAAGCTGGGTCATATGGCCATTGTGCTTTTTATTTTTTAACATTTCTTTAAGAGCCAGCATTTGATTTCCATAAACACTGCACAAGCTTATATCCTCAGTACTCCCATGGAAGTGTCCACTTCATCCTTGCCTGAACGTTTTGCTATTTATTTTCTTGATGATAGTCATTCTGACTGGGGTGAGATGGGATCTAAATGTAGTTTTGATTTGCATATCCCTGATAGCTAAGGGTGTTGGACATATTTTCATTTATTTATTGGCCATTTGTATTTCTTCTTTGGAAAGTTGTCATTTTTATTCATAAAATTATATTTTTTGTATTAAATTTTGGAGTTATTTATACATTGCCCTGTTTGATAGATGCATAGTAGGGAAGGATATTTTCTCATTCTGTTGCCCATCTCTTCAATCTGTGGATTTTTTTTCTTTGCTATGTGGGAGCTTTTTAATTTCATGCAATACCACTTGTAAATTCCTTTTGCTAAATTTTTTGCTAAATATGCTTTTATATATATTTGAGAGAGAAAGAGACAGAGAAAGTGAGTATGGGCACACCAGGACCTCCTGTCATGGTAAAAAAGCTCCAGATGCATGTGCCACTTTGTGCATCTGGCTTTACATGGCTACTAGGGAATTGAACCTAGGATGTCAGGCTTTAACCACTGAGCCATCCATAGTTGGAGTCCTTAGGAAAAATACCTAGTTGGTCCATATGGTATGTATAATTTTTAGTGTTCTGAGTAACCTACATACTATTTTACACAGTGGCTGGACTAGTTTGCATTCCCATCAGCAGTGTATAAAGGTTTCCTTTTGTCCGTATCTTGACCAGCATTTGTTATTTGTTTCCTTTTTTATTATTTTATTTTGAATGTTTTATGTGAGAGAGCAAGAGAGAGAGACAGAAAGAGAGAGAGAGAGAATTGGTGCACCAATGCCTACAGCCACTGCAATCGAGCTCCAAACATGTGTGCTATCTTGTGAGCATCTATGACCTTGCATGTTTGCATCACCATGGACGTCTAGCTTAAATGGGACCTGGTGAGTTGAACATGGGTTCTTAGGCTTCACAAGCAAACACCTTAACCACTAAGCTATTTCTCCAGCCCTGTTATTTGTTTTTCTAATGATGCTCATTCTGATTGAGGTGAGATGAAATATCAATGTAATTTTTAATTTTTTATTTATTTTTATTGACAAATTCCTTAATTGTAGACAATATCCCGTGGTACTTCCCTCCCTCCCCCCACTTTCCCCTTTCAAATTCCACTCTCTGTCATATCCCCTCCCCCTATAAATCAGTTTCTCTTTTATTTTGATGTCATGATCTCTTCCTCCTCTTATGATGGTCTTGTGTAGGTAGTGTCAGGCACTGTGAGGTCATGGATATCCAGGCCATTTTGTAACTGAGGAGCACGTTGTAAGGAGTCCTACCCTCTGGCTCTCATATTCTTTTCACCACCTCTTGCACAATGGACCCTGAGCCTTGGAAGATGTGTTAGAGATGTTTCAGTGCTGAGCGCTCCTCTGTCCCTTCTTCTCAGCACCATGGTGCCTTCTGAGTCATCCCAAGGTCACCGCCATCTGAAAAGAGAAGATTCTCTAACCAAGAGTGAGAGTAGCATTAATATATGGGTATAGACATTAAGAGAAGTGCTTACTGGGCAGTTTGGTGAGCATAGTATATACATTTAGCCAGACACCAGCAGACGTTACACCCCTAGGGCTCGTGACTACCCCTGTCGTACATTTTCAGTATCAGGGATGTATTCCCTACCATGGAGTGGGCCTCCACTCCAATTAGAGAGTGGTTGGTTTCCCCCCTAACAGACATGCCACTAATGTACCCGTTGGCTCATTTGGCCTGGCTAGCAAAATGTAAGGCTTGCAGTGTTCACTGTTGAGTATCTTCACTGGTATTTTCTCTCTCTCCCATTGAACTGCATGCAACACAGCTTTTCCAGCATTCTTTCAGCTGGTCTACATGGAGGAAGTTTTTAGCTCAGCTCCAGCAGGATTTCTCAGGGACCTTGCATCCCATGTATGTGGAGTCTTTAGCAATAGGGTCTTACCATCTATTCCTGGTGGGAAACCAAGGGCCTCAGCAATCGCCTATAATGTTTTGGGGGTATCTGTGACTCCCTGGCTAACAACTCACTGGAATGTATCCCATCCCTGGCAATGAAAATTTTCTAGTAACAACCTATTGCTTCTGAGTGTTCCATTGTCCAGAAAAGTAGGTTTCCATATGACTTATTTATATCCTCTTAGATTTTGATTAGCTCTCTCTCCACCTTTCCTTTACTCAGTCTCTTTCCCTGACTTCACTTAGGCCTTTTCACCCCCATTAATCTGTTCTTATACTTACATATATATGATAACATCCTATTCTGTCCCCTCTCCCTTTCTATTCCCTTTATATTCCCTTTCTAGCTTACTGGCTTCTGCTACTGAGTTTTATTCCTACTCACATAGAAGTCCAATCATTTGTAACTAGGATCCACATATGAGAGAGAACATGTGATGTTTGGCTTTCTGGGCCTGGATTACCTCATTAAGTATAATCCTTTCCAGATCAATCCATTTTCCAGAAATTTTCATAACTTCATTTTTCTTTACTGCTGAGTAGAACATGATTGTGTAAATGTGCCACATCTTCATTATCCACTCATCAGTTCAGGGACATCTAGGCTGGTTCCATGTCCTAGCTATTGTGAATAAAGCAGCAATAAACATGGTCGAGCAAGTATCTCTAAGTAGTGAGATGAGTCATTAGAATATAAACCTTGGAGTGGTATAGCTGGGTCATATGGTAGATCTATTTTTAGCTGTCTCAGGAACCTCTACACTGATTTCCACAATGGGTGGGCCAGATTGCATTCCCACCAACAGTGTCCAACAGTGTAGAAAGTTTCCTCTTTGTCTGCATCCTCGCCAGCATTTGTGATAATTTGTTTTCACAATGGTAGCCAATCTGACAGGAGTGAAATGAAATCTCAACATAGTTTTAATCTGCATTGTCCTGAAGACTAGTGATGTAGAACTTTTTTTAGATGTTTATATGCCATCTGTATTTCTTCTGATAAGAACTCTCTATTTAGTTCCATAGCCCATTTTTTTAATTGGGTTGTTTGATTTCTTATTATTTAACTTTTTGAGTTCTTTGTATATCCTAGATATTAATCCTCTGTCAGATATATAGCTGGCAAAGATTTTCTCCCATTCTGTAGACTGCCTTTTTTGCTCTATTCACAGTGTCCTTAGCTGTACAAAAGCTTTGCAATTTTATCAGATCCCAGCAGTTGATCTGTGGTTTTATTTCCTGAGCAATTGGGGTTATATTCAGAAAGTCTTTGCCAAGACCAATATGTTGAAGGGTTTCCCCTACTTTTTCCTTTAGCAGTTTCAGAGTTTCAGGTCTGATATTAAGGTTTTTGATCCATTTGGACTTAATTATTGTGCATGAAAAGAGATAAGGATCTATTTTCATCCTTCTACAGATGCATATCCAGTTTTCCCAGGACCATTTGCTGTTTTTGTTACTATGGCTCTGGAATGTATCTTAAAATCAGGTATGGAGATACCTCTAGACTTACTTTTGTTACTCAAAATTGTTTAAATATTCAAGGTTTTTGTGTTTCCAAATGAAATTTTGGATTTTTTTTTCTGTTTCTGTGGAGAATGCCATTGGAATTTTGGTGGGGATTGCATTAAATGTGTAGACTGCTTTTGGTAAGATTTTCATTTTCACAATATTGATTCTTCCAATCCAAGAACAAGGGATGTCTTTCCATTTCCTAGTGTTTTCTGCAATGTCTCCCTTCAGTGTTTTAAAGTTTTCATTGTAGAGAACCTTCATTTCCTTGGTTAGGTTTATCCCAATGTACTTTATTTTTTTGATGCAATTGTGGATAGGAGTGATTCTCTCATTTCATCCTCGGTATATTTGTTTTAAGGATATATGAAAACTACTGATTTTTGCATTTTTATTTTGTATCCTGCTATATGCCTATAGGTGTTTATCAGCTCTAACGGTTTGCTGGTAGAGTCTTTAGGGTCTTTTATATATAGAATCATATCATCTGCAAATAATGATAACTTGACCTCTTCCTTTCCAATTTGTATCCCTCACTGGAGGTCATTTATGATGCATTAAGACTTTTTGGTGAATTTATATTGTCTTGATTTTTTGTGTCTCTTGTGTTATAATGTAGAGATTTTTGCATCTTGGATAAATTTAATGCTTTGGTTTTCTAATTATCTGCAGTATTATTAGATACATCAATCAATCTGATGTTATACATCTTCAGGGGAGGAGCTTAAGGTGCTAGGTGTGGCTTTTAAGACTCTCAGAGTAACCACAAAAGTGACCCTAGGTGTTGGGTTTGCCTGCTATGAGAGTATCCAAGTAGGCTGAATGGAACAAAATACAGACAAATTCTAAAAATTTAACTAAGCAATGTGAACATTGAGGTCCTCAAGATCCTGTTCCTCATAAGCTGCTCTGTTAGTCTCTGCCGTCCTTCTTCCACGTTTCTTGAGTTTGTGAGGAGGCTGGTGTGATTGGAAAATCCCTTCACCTGGCTTTAAAATCCTGTACCTCATGCACCTCAGGCTGAGCCTGGCAACTGCAGCTTTGTGAAACTGGCACGGCCACTGCTGGAGCTGCTTCTGCCTGCTTCTGTAGTAGAAGAGTGTATTTTTTGCTTTTTTTTTTTTTTTTTTTTTTTTAATTCTCCCCTAGGCTGTTTTTGGCATGATTCATACACCACCATCTTCCTCAATGTAATTTTGATATGCATTTTTCTCATCCCTAATGAAGTTACATATTTTGCACAATTTATCCTATACTTCTTGAGAACTGTCCTTTTAGTAGCCTAAACTGTTGTATTTATATTTACTTAGTTGTTTGAGTTTTTTATAGTCTAGATGCTATTTCAGATGCAGAGATAGAAAAAATTTTCTCCCATGTTTTGGCTATCTCTTCATTTAATTTTTTCCTTTAGGCTATTTAATTTCATGAACTACCATTGGCCAACTATAGACATTTACTGAATGACTGGAGTACTACTCAGAATGTTCTGTTCTTGAAGTATTTTCCCTAAATTTCCTTCTAACAGTTTTGGGTCTTAAATTAAGGCATTTGTTCCAATTGAAGTTTGTTTTTGTACAGAGTGAGAGATAGGGATCTAGTTGCATTTTTTGAAAAACTTTGGGATCTACAGTTTTCCAGTACCATTAAAGACTTGATATTTTCTTCAATGTGTATTTTTAGTATCTTTGTCAATAATCAGGTGACTATGGCCATATGATTTATATACAATTTCCCATATTCTATTTCATTGGTGCATATATCTTTTTTTTTGTGCCAATCCTATAGTATATTTGCTCTTATGTTTTTATAGTGTAACTTAAAATCAGGTATGGTGATACCTCCAGCATTGCTCCTTTTGCTAAAGATTGCTTTGGTTATATGTGATTTTTTTTATGTTTCTATATGAAATTTTAGAATTTACTATTATACGAATGGTATCATTTGGAATTTTTGATGATTATGGTGAATATGTAGGTTGCTTTTGCAAATACAGCCATTTTTACAATGTTGAATCTGCCTCTCCATGAGCTGTGGGGGGGAGAGGTATCTCAATCTTCAATTTATTTCTTAAGTGTTTTCAAGTTTATATTATAGAGGTATTTCATTCCCTTTGCCTGGCTTATATTAAGGTACTTTACTTTTATTCTTTTTCTTTTTAGGCAATGGTGATGATTGTTTACCTGATTTTTGTTTGTTACTGATATTTTATAATTATACCTATTTTACTATGTTACTTTTGTAGTTTGAGACTTTTCTGAAAGTGTTAATCAAATTTACAAGTTTTCTGGTGGAACCTACATGGTCCTTTTTGTATAGAAGCTTAATTTCTACAAATTGGGATAGTTTGAATTTTTCTTTTCATATGCCTATTCTTTTTATTTTCTTGTTTTATTGCTGAGATAAGAGTCCAATACTATACTGCATAAAAGTGGAGAAATTGGATTCCTGATTTTGGTGGAGATGTTTTGAATTTTTTTAAACATTTATCTTCCAGATCTTTAATAAAGAACATTTAACACCTAGTGCTTCACAAAGTAGCCTATAAAATAAAAATGGGAAGAATGTTACTAAAATTTATGTAGCAAGCCAGTTTTGGCCTGATAAGAGCACAAAGACAAAACAATTAAGAAAAGAAAATTATAAGCTAATCTCCTTGATGAATATAGATGCAAAATTTCTTAATATAAAACTTGAAAACTGAATTAAAAATTCCACTATAAAGTTAATTCCCACTTCATTTTAGAGATGCAAGGATGGTTCAACATATACAAATCAGTAAAGTAATATGTCTTATGAATAGAATCAACGTCAGAAATCACATGACCATCTCAATAGCTAAAATGGGCTTTTGACAAAAATATTTTAATATAAGCATTCATTACTGCAAACTTTTCTCTTTAAATTTTCTTTGTTATCCCAAAACGATGTTATTTATTCTGTTTTAATTTTCATTTTAGGTTAGAAAATTTTTAATTATCCTTATGATTTCTTTGATGACTTCTTAATCATTTATGAGTGTATTGTTCATTCTCCAAATATTTGTATATTTTCTCTTATTACTGATTGCTAATTTCATTCCACTATGGTATTATAAGAAGTAAATATAATTTTCAGTTCTTTCTGTATTTGTTAGGATTTGCTTTATATTATAAAATGAGATACATTTTAGAAAAAAATCTTCATAGGATTTTAAGAAACATGTGTATTTCAGAACTGTTGAATGTAATATACTGTAGAGCCAGCTGTGTCCATTTGACTTACAGTAATGTTTAACTCTGAAGTTTGTTGATTTTTTTAATCTAGACATATATATTAATGTGTGCAGGGCATTGGAGTTATATTCTATGATTATATCTCCATCTATTTGTCCCTTTATTTCAAATATAATTATTATGTAAAATTTAGTCTACCAATATCTAGTATACATACACTTATAGTCATTATATTATGTTTATGGATTGTTCTTTTCAGTACTATGTAATGACATCTTTTTGCTAAATTGAGCTTGAAGTCTACTTTATTAAATCATCAAAGTAGAGTTATTAATATTTATTATCAGTTAATTGCTTTCAAAATTAAGTTTTTGACTGGAGACATGTCTTGTCAGTTAAGGCACTTGCCTGCAAAGCCAAAGGACCCATGTAAACCAGATGCACAAAGGGGTACATGCATCTGAAGTTTGTTTGCAGTGGCTGGAGGTCCTGGCATGCCCATTCTCTCTACCTGCCTATTTCTTTCTTTCTGTCTCTTATATAAATGAATGAATGAATAAATAAATAAATATTTTTACAAAATAAAAAAAATCGAATTCTGTGACCAGGATAGATGGCTTAGCAGTTAAGGTGCTTGTCTGCAAAGCCAAAGGACCCAGGTTCAATTCCTCAGGACTCACATAAGCCAGATATACAATTAGCACATGTGTCTGGAGTTTGTTTGCAGAAGCTGGAGGCCCTGGCACATTCATTCTCTCTCTCTCTCTCTCTCTCCCTATCTCCCTTCTCTCTTTCCCTCTCCTTTTCTCTCTCAGATAAATAAAATAAAATATTTAATGGAATTAATTTATATCCTTAAACTTTCAGTCCATGGGTACCTTTATCAGTAGGTATGTTTCTTGTGGAGTATAATAGTTGGATATTATTTCAAATCAATCAGCAAGTCTAGATCTTTTAAATGGAAATTTGAAATCACTTATACTTAGTGTTATTATATAAAGGGATTTCTGGGTTCTATTAATTTGTTGGTGGTTCTCCTAATTGATTCAAGTTTCATCCTTTTTCTTCCTATCCTGTTAATTTTAGTGGTTTGATGATTTCCTGAGACAGATATGATTATTGCTTAGTAGTCCTTTGTCCTGTCATTCCTCTCATGAAATTTATTGTGATGAGGCAGTCTTTCCTCCTTTTCAGTGGTTAGGCCTCTGTTAAGTATCACCTACAATGCTGGCTTGGTGTCCACAAATTGTTTCAGTTCATGAGTCTCTTAAAGTATCACTACTTCTAAAATTTCATATGTTCTCAGTGTTTAGGCTTTCTGCTAAGAGATCTGGTATTGTCTTTTCTTTCTGGATTTCTCAATATATTTCCTCTATTATGTCTTCTGTGCCTTATATCTTTTTTTTTTCTTTTTTTTTTTTTTTTTTTTTGTCCTGGTGTAGTCTATGGTGCCAACTGTTCTATTTTCAGTGTTTGTATTTATTTTATTTTATTTTTTGTTTTGTTTTGTTTTGTTTTCCAAGATAGGGTCTCACACTAGCTTAGGCTGACCTGGAATTCACTACATAGTCTCACGGTTGCCTTGATCTCACAGCGATATTCCTACCCAAGTGCTGGGATTAAAGGCATGTGCCACCACTCTCAGGTCTATTTCAGTTTTTTAATTGAACTTCTAATTTCCAAGGATTCTTTTTCTTTTCCTAAGATCTCATTTTCTTTGCTGAGTTTCTCATCTGTGTTGCTGATTTCTCTTTATTTTGTTGACTTTCATATTTATTTCCTGAGTTGATTTCCTCATTTCACTCATCAGACTGCTTGTTTCTTCTTATATTCACCATTTAATTTTTTGTTCAGTACATGTAGATTTGGTAAATGATAAGATATGATCTCTTGAAGAAACTATGAAGCCTTTCTATGTTTCTTTAGTTTTGTTGTTGTGATTTGTGCATATAATTTTTGGATATTTATTACTGATTTTGTTTGGAAATCTTATTGAGCCACCTCCTGTGGCTATGTTAATCAGTGGTACCAGTCAGGGGAGGAAAAAAAAAAAACAGCTGTGATAAAACATCAAAACTAAGAAAATTAAAATTAATTAAAGCCAATTAATGGTCTACTAATCACTATAAAACTGAAAATGACATAATAAAGTAGATTGCACTCTGAAGTCAAAAAAGATTTTAGGTAATGCACAAATAAAGGAAGGGAACAAAGTAATTGTATGAACAAAGGTAAATACAGTTTAAATAAAAGAGGAAAAAAAGAAAAGGGTTAGAGGAGAAGGTTAAGAAATGGTGAAGGAAAGAGCAAAGGATTTAAAAATCTGGTTGTTCGATGACGAATAAGTATCTAGACAAAATCAGATAACTGTATGGAGTATAATAAGAAATAAACACATTAAAGTTGTGCTTTTCAGGAATAAATTCAGTGCTGATGAGGAGGCTCAGCAGGTGAGAGCACTTGTTGCACAAATGTGAGGACCTGAGTTCCATTATCAGCACCTCCAAAAAAAGCTGGGTGTGGACATGTGTGCCTGTGACCAGAGAGAGTGTGAGGTTCCTTGACACACACATGTATACCACCCACACATACACAAAGAAACAGACAAATAATAGTTGAACTTTCTAATAAAGAATCAGGTAAACGTTAAATACAAAAGGACAAAGTCCATCTACTGAATGCAGTTTAAAAAATAGAGGTTGGTGAAATGGTTCAAGAGATGGAGAGCGTGCCATGCAAGCCTGAGGACTGGAGTCCCCCCCCCCCCCCGCAGCACCCTGGCCCTGTAATTCCAGCATTTGGAAGGTAGTGCATCTGCACCAGCGGCCAGACTCAGTGGGCCTTACCTAGGGATTTTCCAGCCTTCCTCTCTGCAAACTGTTTTCTTTCATATGTTAATTTTACAGGCTTGGGACAAGGCTCTCAGAACCTCACTTTCCTATTCCTATTTCCTATTCTCCTGCCTCACTCCATTAGTTTAAGGATAGTGTGTGGCTTCGGGGGCAGGACAAGAAGAGTGACAACAGAGTGACAAAAGTTCTTTCCACAACTCACCCTTCAAGTTGGCAGAGAGAGAGAGAATTAGTACTCCAGGGCCACTAACCACAGTAAATTCTGGATGTATGTGCCATTTTGTGCATCTGGCTTTACATGGGTACTGTGGAATTGAGCTCAAGTCATTTGGCTTTATGGGCATGCTTTAACCTCTAAGTGATCATTCTAGACCTCCCCTCCTTCCTCCTCCTCCTCCTCTTCTACTTCTTCTTCTTTAAAATTATTTTCAGACAGGCCTGGCAGCACATACCTTTAATGCCAGAACTCAGGAGGCAGAGGTAGGTGAGTCACTGTGAGTTTGAGACTGCCCTGAGACTACATAATGAATTAATTCTAGGTCAGCCTGGGCTAGAGAGAGAACTTACCTCAAACAAACAAGCAAACAACAGCAGCAGCAACAACAACAACAACAAACCTTGAACTCTTCTAGTGCTGGAAGAAAAAATAGAGGGAACTTTCCATGATATAAGAGCAGGGAAAAAGTTCCTTAACAAAAACCCCAGTAGCTCAGGAACAATCACTCAACCATTGGGATCTCATAAAGCTGAGATGTTTGTTTCACAGACAAACATACGATAAGCAGGGCCAATAGATTACACACAGAATGGGAGAAAATTTTTGCCAGCTATACAGCTGACAGAGGCCTAATTTCTAGAATCTACAAAGAACTCAAAAACCTAAACAAGAATACAGCGTTCATGGCGATCACAACACCAGAAAAAGGCTGAAGGAGATAAACACAGAGAACATCCAACTCCAACTAAGCCAGATAGCCAGAGACATAGAGGCTCCCCAAACCTCATCACTGAAGCAGAACTAAAATGACCCAATGTGGCTCAGTGAAATTTGTGGAAGAGGAGGCGGAAAGATTGTTAGAATCACAAGTTGGGGCATTATGCACAGAGACTGGGGCCTACCCCCCAGAACTCTTGACTACCCCCACAATGCATGACCCACATTCCCCATTGATGAGGGGCCCTTTGAAAGTGGGAGGACAGGGAGAAGGACAATGGAACCAATACTATGAATGTAAAATCAGAAATATATATATATATATAAAGCCAAACAGCCCATTTACAAAGTGGGACAGAGAACTGAGTAGGGAGTTCTCAGAGGAAGAAATACAAATGGCAAAAACACGCTTAAGAAAATGTTCAACATCCCTAACATCAGGAACATGCAAATTTAAACAACTAGCCAGGCGTGGTGGCACATGCCTTTAATCCCAGCACTCAGGAGGCAGAGGTAGGAGGCTCGCTGTGAGTTTGAGGCCACCCTGAGACTACAAAGTTAATTCCAGAATTCCAGGTCAGCCTGGGCCAGAGTGGTGAAACCTTACCTCGAAAAACAAAAACAAAAACAAAAAAACAAAAAAGTAGCAAACATTAACGAATCAAATGAATGAAAACAAATGTTGGCAAGGATGTGGAGAGGTAGGAACCCTTACTTACTGTTGGGAATGTAAGCTGATATCACCACTATGGAAAGCAATATGAAGAGTCCTAAAAAAGGCTGACTATAGAGTTACCAACAGACCCAGTTATTCCCTTACTGGACATTTACCCTAAAAGCTCCATGCCTCAGTTCAGAGCTATTTACTCAACCATGTTAATAGCTGCTCAATTCATAATAGCTAAGAACTGGAATCAACCTAGGTGCCCATTATTTGACAAGTGGATAACCAAGATGTGGTATATTTACAGGATGGAATTCTACTCAGCAGTTAGAAAAAAAAAATGACACAATGAAATTTGTAGAAAAATAGTTGAACTTGGAACAAATCATACTCAGTGACTCACACAATCACAGAAAGACAATTGTTGCATGGTCTCACTCATTTGTGGCTCCTAACCTGGATCAGCCTGAGATACTGACATACCTAAGAGGCATCTTGAGGCCTGGACAATAGGGAGGTAGGGCTTGGGGGGAGGGTAAGAAGGGGAACACATTCTGGAGATTGAACGGGTGTTCTTACATTTGGCAGACAGGGGCCTTAACCACTACCATCTCTCCAGCCCTCCCTATGCCTTCTTAAATGCAGTTTTTTTTTAAATTTATTTATTTACAAGCAGAGAGAGAGAGAGAAGAGAGGCAGACAGAGAGAGAATGGGCATGCCAGGGCCTCTGGCCACTGCAAACAAACTCCAGATGCATGTGCCCTTATGCATCTGGCTTACGTGGGACCTGGAGAATCGAACTGAGATCCTTTGGCTTTGCAGGCAAACATCTTAACCGCTAAGCCATTTCTCCAGCCCAGTAAATGCAGTTTTTAAATTGGCAAAATCCATGATAGTATTACCTGAGTTTGATACTGCTCAATGCTGAACTGAAGGCTCAGGAGACAGAATTAGTGAATTCAAATATATTCATAAGCTCTGAACAAGATAAAGTGTATGTTGGTTTTCTTGAGTTTTTTTTTTTTTTTTTTTTTGGTATGGATTTGTAATGTGGCGTGCTGTGTGTGTATGTGGTATACTGTGTGTATGTGGTGTGCTGTGTGTATGTGAGAGAGAAACATGGTGTGTGTGTGTGTGTGTGTGTGTGTGTGTGTGTGTGGTATGTGATGTGGTGCATTGTGTGTGGTATGATGTAGTATGTGTGGTGTATGCATGTGTATGTGTCATGCTTGCTGTGGTAGCCTGAGGGGAGTGTCAAGTGTCCCCCTCTATCATTCTTCTGTCCATTCTTATTGAGCCAGAAGTCTCTTACTGATCTTAGAGCTTATTGGTTTTTTGTTTGTTTGTTTTTCCCTGTGAGACCCTGTGATTCAGCAGTCTCTGCTCCCTACAGAACTGAGATCACACACACGTGTGTCTATGCTCAATTGTTCATGAGGGTCCTGGGAATAAAACTCAAGCAGTCTCCGAGGACTCCTCAGGCACTCATGCTCACACAGGAAGTGCTCTAAACCACTGAGCAATTTCTCCATCCCTAAACTGGCTTCCTTTATACCTCAAATCTCTTTCTTAGGGGCTCCGTGGTATAAATCCTCATTACGGGGGGGGGGGAGGAATCAATATACTGAAACAAATGCCAGAAACATCCTGATGCTTGGTAGAAACTTCCTTCTGGAGTAGACATCTATCTCTTTTTCTTCATGGAAAGACACTGACCTTGGCTTCCTGGGGCCAGCATCTAGATTTCCTTTCCAGAATTTAGAATACTAGGAAAAGGATGGGTCATTTCAGATTAAAGATTAGGGAAATAGTGGGCTAGAGAAGCAAAGCTAACTCTTCTAAAGATGCCTTCCCCAGTCCAGTGCTCCATTTTCAGTTTATTATCCTCGTCCGTAAATAAAATGAAATTTCTTACTGACCTCAGATACTCCAATAGGTATGTAAGTTCAAGGACAGTGGTTCTTAACCACTGGCAATTTGATCTTACATAGGACACTGACAACATATTGGTTGCCACAATGCAGAGGAACGTATGATGGTATCTGGTTGCGGAGGTCAGGGATGCTATGTAACAGACTATGACACTCAGATGACTCTCCATAACAAACAGTATCTGGTACCAACTGTCACTGCTTCTGAGGTTGAGAAAACCTCGTATAGTGAGTAAAACTCATATTTCAAAGGAAGTTTGGCCTAAAGAATATTAAGTAGGGCTGGAGAGATGGCTTAGAGGTAAAGGTACTTGCAGGCAAAGCCAAGGGGCCGGCATTCGATTCCCCAGCACCCATGTAAAGCCAGATGCCCAAGGTGGCACATGGGTCTGGAGGGTTTTTTTTTTTCAGTGCTAGAGATTCTCTCACTATCACTCAATCTGTCCCCTTCTGTCTTTTACATAAATAAAGAATACAAAAAGAATATTAAATAGTGATCATGGGAAATATGCAGGCCAATGTATACCAACATATAATCTGCCTAATTTCTGAGAGGAAAGCATGTTTAATCATCATCCTTTTCCAGTTACCTAAAGGTCCTATCAATTAAATGCAATAAAATGCAGCAGTAACATGAATTAGTCATGAATAACTCATTCTAGCTCTTCTATTTTCCAAAGTAAATTAAATCAAGTAGTTTTAAACATCGTTTAAATATTACCTTCTTATTGCTGGGACAAAGCACCTGATCAAAAGCAGCTTGCGGGAGGAGTTCATTTCAGCTCTGATCAGTAGCTTCATCATGGCAAAGCAGACAGCTGAGCCTCACACCTTGTCACAGCATCAGAGGCAGAAAGATGTCTGAGTGAGCTGGCTCTGAACACCCAGTGGCCTTGACTAACAGACCTCAAGGTCTGCCCAGTGTAATACCTTCTCCTGCAAGGCTCCACCCCCTAAATGCTCCACAGATCTCCTAAACTTCCACCTCTGGAGAAAAAGGGTTCAAAATACATAAGGATATGGGGGGAGAGGGTTGCATTAAAACTACTATAGACATTATTAACCTTGCAAAATAGGATAGGATGGCAACTAAGTAAAGAAACGGAATATAATATAAGGAAAAGGAAAACAAGACTCTGAAAGAAGGCATGGAACCAGTAAACACACTAAAACCACAACAAAGACAGATACTATCGGACCGGACCCTAATGAAGACTTAAAGGAGCGGCTTACATTTTTGACTCTTTTTCGTCTTTGACTTCTTAATACTGAACCTATTTCAATTTCCCAAACTTTGAAAAATTACATCATGGATGATTACCAAGTCACTTATCTTATGGCCTTTTATTATTCTCACCTTATTTGAATTTTAATTACATTTGCATTTTTGAGTAGCCTCTTCTTGTGTATTAGAGTATTTCTCATTTCCATTTCTCCTTCTGACATCCAGGAGCCCCATGGTCCTCAGATCTTAGCAATGAAAACATCTCATGCCCTACCTTCTCTGTTGCTACACAGGCTAGATAGCCTATTTCCATGGCTTCATTTACCTGAAATTTGCTGAAACATTTACATGTGTGTTTCTAGATCAGATGTTTTACTATGAGATTTAGATCAAAAATCTCTTTTTTTCAAATATTTTATTTATTTATTTGAGAGAGAGAGAAAGAGGCAGAAAGAGAGAGAATGGGCACGCCAGTGCCTCTAGCCACTGCAAACACATTTGAGATTCATGCGTCATCTTGTGTATCTGGCTAACATGGGTCCTGGGAATTGAACCTGGGTCCTTGGGTTTTGCAGGTAAGCGCCTTAGCCTCTAAAGACAGGGTCTTACTAGGACTTGTATGTACTTCATGCTGACCTTGAAACTGTAGTTCCTCTACCTGAGAATCCTAAAAGCTGGACTTAAAGATGAGGGTTACCTTCGCCAACTTTAACTGTATTATTTTCAATCTAAGTCTTCTTACCTGGGATGTCTTAGAGGCATATCAAAATCAACACTTTTAATATCAAACTTATTAGCTCACTTCTCTCGTTAGATTCAAGTTTGCTTGCTCACTGATGCAACAATGTGTTATAAACCAGGCCATCAGACAGTGACACTTAGAGGCCTTTTTTTTTTTTTTTTTTGGAGAGAGACAGAGAGAGAGAGAGAGGGGGAGAGGGAGACAGATAGAGATGGGCGCGCCAGCAGTCTCTCAGCTGCTGCGAATGAAATCCAGATGCATGCGCCCCCTTGTGGTCATGTGCAGCATTGCGCCCTTGCGTCACTGCATCTGGCTAAACGTGGGACCTGGAGATTGGAACCGCTGGAGATTGGAACCAACGTTCTTAGGCTTAGGAGGCAGGTACCTTAACCGCTAAGCCATCTCTCCAGCCTGAGGCTGCTTTTTTTAAAATGACAATATTCATATATGTATACATTATATTTTGATTATAATCTCCTCCAATTACCTTCATTTATTCCCACTCCCCATTTCCCTTCCATGAAAACCCTTTTGTTTTTCAAGGACATCCTCCTTCAATCTGTTTTCACCCTGTTTATTTGTGTAACACATTGAGTTTTATTTTTAAATTTTTTAGAGAGAGCGAGATACAGAAATACAGAGATGGAGAGAGAATATTGGTGCACCAGGGCCTCATCCACTGCAGTTGAACTCCACACACTTGCACCACCTAGTGGGCATGTGCAACCTTGTGCTTGCCTCACCTTTGTGCATCTGGCTTAAGGAGCATCTGGAGAGTGGAACATGGGTCCTTAGGCTTTGCAGGCAAGCGCCTTAACTGCTAAGCCATCTCTCCAGCCCTGAAAAACCACGGGTAGGGGATCATTTACCAGAGTAAGAACAACTAACCAGTGGCTATACCATTGTAAAAAATGTCTCTCTCTCCTCCAGTAACCATTAACTGACAATAGCTCATTAAGCGGGGGGATGGGGGCTTCGTCCTCTTCTCCATCTGGAATGGAATGTTGATGGCTCAACATTGCACAGACCTTCTGTAGGTTACAACAGTCACTGTGAGGTCATCAGTGCTTAGCCATGTAATGTCCAGAAGACAGCCTTCCACAGTATCCCTTACCATTATCTTGTTCTTGGATCCTTTCTGCTTCCTCATTGTCAGTGTTCCCTGGGCATTGGGTCGGGGGGGATGATAAAGATGTCTCATTTAGACCCAGGAATGGTGGTGCACACCTTTAATTCCAGAACTTGGGAGGTAGAGGTAGGAGCATTGCTGTGGGTTCAAGGCCACCCTGAGACTACATAGTGAATTCCAGGTGAGCCTGGCTAGGGGGAAGACCCTACCTTGAAAGAAGAAACAAAACAACAAAAACAAGATGTCTCAGTTAGTGCTGAGCATTACGCATCACTTATTCTCAACACTTTGATGAGTTTTTGGTTAGAAGCTGGTTTTGCTAAAAGCAATGATTTTTCACTTGTGCCTATAGATTCATTATGGGTAATTAAAAATCAGAGTATGTGCCTGGAGCCTCTATTTTCATTTTGTATGCCTTTCCTTTTGCTTCCTTGCACCTTGAGTCAGAGTCCTGCTTGTCTCTGAATATAAACAGCTTAATAATTTAAGAGCTGTTTGTCTAGACACTTATAATACAAATTTACCTAGCTCCTTATCTCCTTTCAAGACTGAAGACAGTGATACAGGAGTAACTAAGGTATTTTCAAGCTTTGAAAGGATATTATAATCAATAGACTTTCAGCCTTTTGTAACGTTCAATTCCAGAACATCAAACTGCCTGCACAGCCTAGAAGCCTGTAGGGCGGAGGCTGCTCACTGCCGCAGGGGAAATCACCTTATGCCAGAAAGTGAACTGGCCTCGTAAACCATGACAACTTCTCCAGGACCTCACAGGAATGGACTTGTCATCATGAGCCACCGGACCACAGCTTGGCTAAGACTGATCAACCAGGCTTTTTGGGACCTGAAGATAATATGGGTCCTTCTGGAAGACAGGGAGGAGGACAATACTCGCTTTGTCTTCCCGATATGCTAAGGAGAAAATTACTTTTCTTCCTCAGAATTACTTTATATTTGATTTCTTTGGAGAAAGTTGCTGGACTTCATTTGTTGAGACAAATGGAAGAAAGAACCCTTGCTGGCAGAAGACTTTGATCAGAATTCATACCTGTCTCTCCTTCCCTCCTATTTGCCATAATCTGACGTCAAATCAGTCTGTGCTAGGTGGAGTGGCACTAAAGAGAGACTAGAATTTGTATTTCCTTTCTGATAAACTCCAGAGGCCTCTTCATCATCTTCCAAGTAAATATGTCATTCTAAGCAAAGGAGTGCTGGCTACTGCAAATTTAGCTTCAGGTTAAATCTTTCTTGAACTGCCAAGGAAATTTGCTTCACATAATACTATTATCAGAAAAATTTTAATAATGACTGGATCTTCACTTTCAATGATCAAATCCATTCCCTAAGCTGAAACCCAAAAGATCTGATGATAATTCAAAGCCTACCATGCCCCTTCTTATGACAGAGAGGTCCATAGTACCCCAGAATAAATGGTGGAAACCAATAATTGCTGGATAAGAGGGAGTCAGGTCTTTAGGAAGTAGCAATGAGTGGATTGACCGTTCTTCAGTAAATAACCTCCTACCCATCCTTATGCAAGCAAACCTAAGTTAAATAATTGAGATAATTAATTAAAATAAACAAGAAATGGAAGTAGAAGGAGGAAGTAATGGGAAGATAGATGTTAGTGAGAGGGAAAAGGAGAGAACAATAAGAGTGAAATCAAAATTCAGTGTATACTGGTATGAAATTGTTAAAAATATTATTTATAGATTACCTCCTGGTTTTTAAAGTTATCGTAGTTTTAATACAGAAGGCAGATTGTGTTAGGAATATTAAACTACTTTCCCCCAAATTGTTATCCAACTGTAGGAGACAGCTTCACATTGCTGGGCTGAGCATCTGAACCACGCAGTATTAATGGGAGCAATGGGATTTTATTTCAGTCTTACAGATCCAGGGTAAGTTCCTTTCGTGGCAGAGGAAGCTGGCTCCCAATCATATATCCAAGCAGAGAGAGAAACTCCGCCAGCCAGGAAACAACTAAAAGCAGCACAAACAGCAGAGACTCGGCTAGCGCTCCCAGCTCTCTGCACACCTTTGGGCTGCAATCAGATCTGCCAGCAAACACCCATAGTAATGCATACTATCTCAGTGAATGGTGAACTTGCATGAAATATTCAAGTAAATTTCTTGAATATATATTTTCCCGTAGGTTCTACAGCCTCAGCAACAATCTATGACCTCTGATCTTTGCCCCCCCCTTTTTTTTTTCAAAATGTCTATGATAACTGCTTTGTACCATGGAATTACTGCTGCCCTAACTCCTCCTCCTGAGTGGATCTATCTTTTTAGGTTTTTTATATTATTATTATTATTGAGTCTTCCTAAAAATGCCTGGCACATCTTGGACTCTAGACATATTCATTGACCATAGGGAATGAAGATCAACATGACATCTACTACACTCTTTGAATATCTTGTTTCCAGTTTTGGATTCAGAGACTAGATTCACACTGTATACCGCTGTAATCATAAAAGCAGACCTTTTTAATCAGGCCTACTTTTACAAAAGTTAGTCCAGACCCTATTTCCTGGATGTTCACTCTGTTCAGCATTCCTTTACATCTGTACCTTATTGATTTATGCCTGCTGTAAAATAAGGAATTTAACTGCTTGACCCTGGTTCCTGGAGGGGGGAATGTGGACTCTTCCCAGATGATGAAATTGTCCTTGTTATTCCGTGATCCTCCGGGACATGATTGACTTCATGTTAACAAGGGGACTCCTAGTGATTCCCAAGGTAATTTCAGGATGAGAGCTGCTCAGTAGAAAAGCCCACCATGGGATTACAGGTTTGGGATTTTAGGCATGGAGAACAAGTTCACTTATAAAGCCAATGGCAAACCAGGCCTATATGAGGAAACTCAATCAACTGAACACTAAGCTCATTGGTGACTGCTGGTTGTGGGCATGTCTGTGTGTGATAGGGGATGAACTTTGACTCTAGGTGGGAGGGCACAAAGCTTTGAGTTCAGGACCCTTCCGGATTTTGTTCTGTGTGCTTCTGACAAGGAGATTGTAGTGACAATGGATTTTTTTTTTAGATTACTGTGAATTCTCATTGATGATTGCTCTATATCTATTATATGTACTATTTACATCTATAAATTTCTATATCTACATAATAATTTTCATATAGTGGTCAAAATTTATGTTACCTCTCAAAATAGTCCTCATTTGAATCATAAATTGCATGGTAACTTCACTGTGATTTATGAGATGAGAAGAAAAGTACCAGGGTTTAAATGAACTTAACAGGGAATGGCCAGATAACTAAGGAAAAAGGTATATAATCATAGAAGGAAACCATCAAGGAGATTAGCCAATAGGAAGCCGTTGGTGCGGAGAAAGCTTAAAATAATGTGAGAGACTTCGGAGGCAAGATGTTGACTCCATGAGTCAAGTAAGAAGTATTCTTACTGTAAGAACTGTGCTTGTGGAAAATGATGAAAAAGGAGGGAGAGTGGGAGAAATGGAAGGAGAAAGAAAGGGAAAGAATAAGGAAGGGAAGGAGGGAAAGAAGAAAGGAAAAAAGGAAAATTTAAATGTTAAGAACAGAATCAAATGAATGAAATACTCAGTAGAAGAACTGAAGATAAATTTAATGAATCTTTCAGAAAGTGAAAGTACAAAGATTTCAGAGTTGAGAAAGGATAAAAATCAGAGACATTTCAGAAGCAGTCATATAATAGAACAATGAGTTCAGGTTTTCCTAGGAAAATGTTTCTCAAACCCATAATCTCTCTCTCAATCTCCCTCTCTCTCTCTCTCTCTCTCTCACACACACACACACACACACATACACACACACGCACACATGCACACACACACAGAGGAATCAGCAGAACTCAACCTGGTCTACTGGTCTACTTACTTTTATGTAATATATATGATTGGTTGTACTAAGAACTAAAGTGAAATGTGATATTTTCCCAGCTGTAAATTGGTCTAAAGGTTGATTATATTGGTAAAGGAATATCAGTAGATAACTTGAGTAACTGTTCTCATGTAAATGAAGGAATTTCTTTTCTGACATTCTGTGACACCCTTTCTTCATCTCATCGAACATTCAGTGCCTCTGAATTTGGTTTCTGTTTGGTGTATGAGCAGCAGCCAGTGCTCACACTGGGCCTGGTACTAGCATCAAACCTAGGTACTTCATTATAAGTTCCCACTTATGCTCTTTATTGACAAGTTGCATGTTGTGTTGCTTTGTACATTTTATTTATGTTTTATATAATTTCTTTAATTGTACTTTATACTGTGATTTGTAATTTTATTGTCACAAAAGATGGACCATGGTGGAAGAATATCATTGTTGTAGTTACCTTCTAGTTGCTGGGATAAAGCCCTCAACCAAAAGCAGCTGATGGAAGAACATTTTAAATCTTAATTTCATTACCATCTTAAGAGGAAGCTTCATGATGGCAGGGGAAACAGAGCATGTGCAGAAGCTGGACAGGACCCCTGCCCCAGCAGATGGAAAACAGAAACAAGAGAGTGAGCTGAGCTTTGGCAAGGCGGAGCTGGCTAGAACACCCAACTGCAATGACACACCTCCTCTAGCAAGGCTCCACCTCCCAGCCTGCCAGGAGCTTGGAACCAAGCATTCAGAAGACATGAGTTTATGAGGAACGTCTGACTCAAACCACCACAGTGATGTGGTGCACTTATTTCCATCACTAGTAACTAAAACATGATAAACAAGAAGAGCCAGGCAAATTAATATTTGTTAATCTTCTGTTTTAACTCAGGCATCATCATAAGAAAATTCTCTAGTTCCATTTTTACAGTAGGCAAAGCATAGCAATCAGGGGCCTGATAATCCTGTTCTGCATGGAGACTGACTTTCCTCAACCAGAGCCCCTCCCTCCATCACGGTTACTTTTTTTTTTTTTTTTTTTTTTTTTTTTTTTTTTAATGCAAGAGTGAAAGAGAAAGAGAGAGAATAGGTGCTGCACCAGGGCTTCCAGCCACTGAAATTGGACTCCAGATGTGTGTGCCCCTTTGTGCACATGTGCAACCTTGCACACTTGCATCACTGTACATCTGGCTTACATGGGACCTGAAGAGTTGAACATGGGTCCTTAGGCTTGATAGGCAATACCTTAACTGCTAAGCCATCTCTCCAGCCCAGCTCTACTGTTTATGATGCTCTCAACAAGGTTACTAAGTATTTATTGGTCTCATAAATTTGGCCAAACATGTTCTGTTGTTAAGAACTTAATGTCTCTTTTCCTATCTCAGAATTCCTGATACTTACGGGTTATGGGTTATCTGTGATACTGTAACATTGGTAAGAGGGATAGAGGGATACAATGTTCTGAGAGACTTTTTTTTTTCTTCTGTATGTCCATAAATCACCCAATGTATTTCTTCATTTTTGTTCTTGTAATGATTTTATTTTTATTTATTTATTTAGTAGAGACAAAGAGAGAGAGAGATTGAGAGAGAGAATGGGCACACCAGGGCCTCTAGCCACTGCAAACGAACTCCAGACACATGTGCCATCTGGCTTAAGTGGAACCTGGAGAATCGAACCTGGGTCCTTAGGCTTTACAGGCATGTGCCTTAACCACTAAGCCATCTCTCCAGCCCTTGTTCTTTTAAAAATATCAGATTTAAAGTTTTCAAGAGATTCTTTATTTCTTAAATTGTTTTTAAGACCACACTCTATCAGAAGTGAGTTCCAAACTTCTGAGACATAAGCAATATTATTGGGAAATGATAGAGTTTGTTCTGAAACTTATTGAACTCTTCTATGATTGCTTTATAATTAGAAGATGTTCTGCCTTATTACTAAGTAGAAATACTTGTGACTGAAAGGTAGAGCTGGATCTTCTTTCTCGCCCCACCTTAGAAAGTTTTAGTTAGCTGCCTAGAATGAAGTGCCATGGAAGGAAGACATGCCAGGAAATTTCTTTTTTCCTTTGTTTTAAAAAATTTTTATTTAATTCTTTTAAAAATTTTTTATTGCCAACTTCTATACTTACTGACAATAAACCATGATATTTACCTCCCCTCCCTGGAAATTTCTTATTCCTGGAAACAACACCTTGTCTAAACAACACCAGGGCAGCATATAACTCATGCTAGTAAATAAATACCATTTGTTTCTTGTTTTGTTAAATATAATATATGCAATGAAAACATCTGACTTGCTACAGACAAAATGGAAGACACTTTGAGAAAAATCCAGTTGTCACTCTGAATGAAACACATTTAGAAATACACCTCTATTGAGTATAAGCTCCTTGTGAATGGTCCAAACTAATATTTCTTACTTGACAAGGATTACAGGCCAAGGAAATCTCCTTGCCATTGAGAAAGGCAATAGAAATTCTGCCAGAAAGCCCTGGGAATGACTAAGAGTCATGGAAATGCACAAGGCTCACCATCTTTTTTTTTTCTTTTTGTTCCTGCAGATGCTGTGATAAGTGTCCAATCCAAACAGAAAGAAAAAATGACACTTTGGTTCACAAAGGTCTCCTGCCCTTGCTAGCGTTCAAGCAGGGGTTGGCAGCACACCGGAGGCTGCAGAGGGCCAATCTCTAAGTGAGCAGCTTGTCTCCTGGTGAGAGCCACCTGCCCTCAGGGAACAGACGTTTCCCCTTAGCAAATCTCCTCTCACTGAATTGTGTCAAGAGCAAACACTGTGCTGTTTGTACATCACAGCAACCATGATTTTGCAAACCTTTGTGAACCTTGACAAGAGCTATTCAATTTTTTTCCTATAACCATGTAATTGCCAAGAGGTTCCAATCAATATTTCAAATGAAAACAGCAAGTACTTTACTTTGTGCAAAAAGATGAGTTTTGTGTTTTGAGCCAGTTTTCAAATAATGGAGATGATCCAGATTGTACCTGCTTGACTTATTTAGTCAGTGGTAAGTAGTCACAATATTCTCACGTTGAGTTTGTTAGGTTGTCCAGACCCCTGGTGAACTTGGCCTCCTGGGGAAATTTTAAGAAAATCATTTAGAACCACAAAGATGCAAAACTTTACATAAGAGTTATCTATCCTTTGTTATGAAAAACTAGAAGATACACCCTTTCCTCAGAAAATAACTTAGATGGACCTCAAAAAGTTTCTGGTAAGAAATTTTATTTGAGATCAGTTTTAAGTAACTATAAGCCACATATATGTAATATAATGAATGAAGTTGACATTGACTTATAGATGAATTCTGAGCTTGCTAGAGGCATTGTATAAACAACTCATGCTGGTTCTCATACCATCCCAATAAGGAATTATTATCTCCCCTTAACAGTGAAGGAGATAAAGCTCCCAGTGTTAATTAACAAAATGACTAGATGACCAATGAAACAATGGCAAAGCAGAGACATATACCAACTACCCTTATGCCCATTAAATTACAAACAACGTTAGCATAGAGAAGTGGAGACCTCAAATATGTTGGATTATCTTTGGAAAGTAAATTTATTATTTCATAAGGAATGTTCCAAATATGGAATGAAATATAACTCTGAGTTTCGATTTCCTAAGGGTGATCATTCTAGGATTCTCTGTCCTTACTTATATATTTGGACTCTTTCAAAATAAGGACAAACTTTTGTTTTTGTTGTTGTTGTTTTACATGGTAGGGTCTCACTCTAGCCCAGGCTGACCTAGAATTCACTATGTAGTAGTCTCAGAGTGACCTCAAACTCATGGTGATCCTCCTACCTCTGCCTCCCAAGTGCTGGGATTAAAAGTGTGTGCCACTACTCCTGGCAGGATAAACATTTTAATGGATACAAAAACAATTAAATTTCTTCAAATTTAACTGGCTAAAATAGATTCAGGATGAATGAAAAATACACAATTAATGTATCTAGGTAAAATTATTCATAGAAAGTTAAGTAAGATATAGTTTCATAATAAATATTGGGAGTTTCATTTCAGGTACACGCTACAAAGTCACAGTGTGTCACTTACAGATAAGAAAAGAAAAGGGACTGAAATTAATGACTATGATGGTCAGCTAAAGAATTACTTTAATTATTCTATTAGGACAGTGTTTTGAAACATAAATTTCTAAGCAGTTCATCCACTTGCCTAAATGACAGACAATAAATCTTTAATTGGATGTACAGAGGATGCTAATGTGATTGAAACTGTGTGTTTAGTAAGAATCGCTTCATCACTAGAGTAGCTTGCAAAGAAACCCTTAGTGATAACCTATCACCAGGTTTTAGATGATCTCTTCATGAAATATATATTTACAAGTTGGCAGGACAAGTCCAACTGATGAGAAGGGGATCTCAGTGCTAGCTCCAATTTGCTAAATTATATACTTTACACATATGGAGACTTTTTTATAAGACACTTCTAACAGAAATAGCTTTCTCTTAAATTCTGTAGTTGTCCACACAGCAAGTCTCAAGAAGTTGCAAATCTTTGTTTGATTACTCACATTCCCCAATTTTTCTGATAAAACAAAGTTGACCAAAAACTGCATAAAATAAAAAAATGGCTTTTTAATGATAGAAATAACACAGTAAAGAAAATAGAAATGATATTGTATATAAATATACTGAAAGGAACACATTTCACAAGTATATCTATATTACAACTCTATAGTCAAAATGAGTCTCATGCCCTTGAGTTCTTTTGATATTACTTGAGAGAGAGGCTAAAGGGAGGAAAGCCAACAGAAGAAATGAGAAAGAAAAAAAATATAAACATTAATTTAAAGGATATTATTAGGGATGGAGAAATGACTCAGCAGCTTAAGGTGCTTGCTTGCAAAGCTTACTGGATCAGATTGATTCATAAATCAATTCACACATAAAGCCATGTGCACAAAGTGGTACATGTGTTTGGAGTGTGTTTGCAGTGACCAGAGGCCTAAATGAGCTTGACCAGAATTCTCTCTCTCTCTTTCTCAAATAAAAATGTTTTTTAAAAAGATGCTATTGGGCTGGAGAGATGGCTAGTGGTTAAGGCACCTGCTTGCTAAGCCTAAGAATACCTGTTCCATTCTCTAGGTCCCACGTTCAGCCAGACGCAAAGTGACGCAAGGGCACAATGACACACTTGCCCACGAGGGGGTTGCAAGTGTCTGGAGTTCGTTCACAGTGGCTGAGAGGCTGCTGGCATGTCCATTCTCTTTCTCTCTCTGACTCAAAAAAAAAAAAAAAAAAAAAAAAAAAAACCAAAAAGGATGCTATTAAGATTAAAGTCAAAACTTATGAAAATAAAAATATTTTAATTAAAAGCTGATTTAAGAAAAGGGGGCTCAGTTAACTAAATAAAGTCCAGGGAAACTCAAATAACATTTTTTTCAAGTAAGACAATATAAAATGTGGAGGGGTACAATAATCTTTTTATAGTGATTATTGAATAGTTTAAAGCATATATCTTCTTGTAAAACAATTAGATAAATATGAATACTGCACTGTATGATATTTAGTAACATATAAACTACTTAACATTGCTAAAGAAACTAGAAAAAGTTCAACTGAAAGAAGCAAAATTCTTTTTTTAATTTATTTTTTATTTTTGGAGGAGACACAGAGAGAGACAGACAGAGAGAGAGGGAGAGGGAGACAGATAGAGAATGGGCACACCAGCAGTCTCTCAGCTGCTGTGAACAGAATCCAGATGCATGCGCCCCCTTGTGGGCAAGTGCGGCATTGTGCCCTTGTGTCACTTTGCATCTGGCTAAACGTGGGACCTGGAGATTGGAACCGGGTTCTTACTCTTAGCAGGCAAGCACCTTAACCACTAAGCCATCTCTCCAGCCCGAGAAGAAGCAAAGTTTTGACCATGTGATATTTATCCCTGAACTCTCTAAGTAGATTTTGTTGCAGGAGTTTATTCTTTCCCTTTGTTGTACCATACTTATAACAAGATCATATCACAATGTGCCTATGTGTTCTATTACATGTAGACATTTGATTTCCAGTGGCACTTCAAATGATTATATGATTGACTTGCCAGGTTCTGTTCTTGATACACTTCCAAAAATAAAAACAAACAAACAAAAAAGAAAACCTTCCATGATTGCTTTTAAATGATTGTCTTTCAAGATGAGATAAATTCTCCCTTTTCATGTATGAAAGTAAAAGTTTATTCTGATGACTAGATATCTCTGCTCCTCACTTTCATCCCCTCTCTATACACCAAGAAAATTTGGGCCCTCAGAAGACAATAGAAAAGGAATTCTGGGAATTTTAATCAACTGCACATGTAAGAACACTGAAGTTAGGGCTGGAGAAGATGGCTTAGCAGTTAAGGTGCTTACCTATGAAGTCTGAGGACCCAGATTCGATTCCCCAGGACCCATGTAAAGCCAGATATACAAGGTGGCTCATGTGTCTGAAGTTTGTTTGCAATGTCTGGAGGTCCTGGTGTACCCATTTTCTCTCTCTAAATAAATAAATAAATAAATAAATAAATAAATAAATTATTTTTTAAAATAATGAACAGTCAAGCTATGAGAAAGCTCCCTCAGTTTCTAGCAAATGAAATACCTACAGAAACAAAATAAGAGCAACACTGAAGGAAGTTTGCCCAACACTAGCAATTTACCTAGGAAGACACCAGAGTAATAATTTTACACTGTTAGAGGGAACTATAGAAATTACAATTTAATGGAACATGTACTTTAAATATGAGTGTGTGATGAACATATATTCTCAGGCACACACATCCTCAGGAAAACAAAAGAAATATAAAGATTGAAGAAGTTAGGGAAAATATATAATGTGATAAAATGTATTGATTAAGTAATGAAAACAATACAAGCAATAGCTAAAAGAAATGGCAATAGCTATTTGGAGGGAATGTGTGAGATTTATTTGAGCATTATGAGTGGAGGTGGTTGAAGTGAGAAACTTAGTTTCTGAGATATATGAAGTACTAGCTCTCCCCCAAGAGAAGAGGCCATTAGGGCAGAAGAATGTACTATTAGAGCTTAATAAATCAGGACTAATCAAAACATAATGTGTACATTTTTTTATATCTGAAGTAAAAAAGCTATTTCTTAAGTGAAATCTGAGGAAAAGGCTAAAAACAATATAATAATATGGTAAATAATGTGAGATATCAGAGATTATTTTAAAAGAGCAGGTGATATAATTATTAAGTTATAACTACACAAAATATTATCATATATAAAATAGTAGTTTTGTATAAAAGAATGATTTCAAGAAAGGTTGGACATTGAGAAAAGTATACACTAAGCAAATTTGATTCAACTTACTACAAGAGAGTAAATAAGATGCATGGTATGTACATCTTTGTAAAAAGAAATTTCAAGATGAAGTAACAATCATGTAATTACATGTACTAGAAATATAATTGTAATCTATCTATGTGGTGGTTTGATTCAACTGTACCCCCATAAACTTATATGTTCTGAATGTTAGGTCTTCAGCTGGTGGCAGTTTGGGAATTGGAGCCTCACAGAGTCAGTGTTTTCTTGGGAGCAGGCTTATGGGTATCATAGCCAGCTTCACCTTGCCAGTGTTTGGCACACTCTTCTGTTACTGTTGTCCACCTGATGTTGGCCAGGAGATGATGTCCACCTGCTGTTCATGTCATCATTTTCCCTTGCAATTAAGAAGTTTCTGCTTGAATCTGTAAGCCTCCCATAAACTGTTTGTTTTTGGTTTGGTCCTTTTTTTTTTTTTTTTTTTTTTTTTTTTTTGCCAGCAATAAGAAGCTAACTGCGACAGTAAATTGGTTCTGAGAAGTGTGGTTGCTGCTGCTAGAAATCTGACTCTGTGGCTTTTGGCCTTTTCAAACTGATTTATGGAAGGAATGTGAAAGGATTTAAACCACAGCCTAAGAGATGTCTCATAGTTCTGGAAGCAAACTTTGATGGATTCTGGTCAGACTTGAAAAACTTGAATCCAGCAAGAATTATGAACTATGAGGTTTGGCTTTATGAGGGTGAGAAACAGCTTTGCCTGGACTGGGGTAGAAGCAGACTTGCTGTTATGCCCATGTTCTGAGAACTTGTGCAGGATTGCATTGCATAGAATTAGACTGGTGTAAGAGTATGGATATGGCACAGAAAGAAATGAAATCTTTGGGCTGAAACTGCTACCTGTTCAGCTGCAATTGTTTGAGAGAATACAACTATTGAGATTGGGCCAGCTGAACTGCATTGAGACAGCAGGAAGAATGTAGACTTTTTTAAAGTAAGGGACCTGAATGCTGAAAGAGTTTCCTGTTCTTCAACATCAGATTTACCTCCCCCCCCCCGATTAACAAATTGGCAACCCACCTGGTACTATGAAGTTTAACAAGTTCAAGAAAGAGAGGGTCATTGAATTTGCAACATAGTTTTGTTTTATGGAAATGGCCATGGGCAGTATGAAGAAGGCTTCTTGGTTTAACTGCCTGGAGGCCTCATGGAGTGATGTGAATAAACTGTGGGTTGCAATAGAGACCCCACTGTGATGCTGGAACTATGGGATGGCTGCCAAAAGAGCTGATGGCACCAGATGAAGTTTGCCCATACTGTGAGTAGCCTAGCTGGAGGGGTGGAATTGTAACTCCAGAGACTTGTCACTGGTCAGAATCACTGAACTTAGAGACTTGTTACTGATTATTGCACTTGGAGCTACAGAATTTGATGTTTGTCCTGTTTGTTTTAAATCTTATATTGGTTCAATTTTTCCTTATTATGCCTAATGCCATGTTTTGCAGTGTGAATGTTTATTCTGTGCCATTATGGTTGTTTTTGGTATTACAACTCAGTTAAAAGACCTTGAATTATGGAGAAGTCTGAACATCATTTGGATTGATAAAATCTATGGGTACTTTTAAAGTCAGATATATTGCATTTCATTTTACATCATGGATGGTTATCAGTTTGTGGGGGCGAGGGGTGGAGAATAACTCAATATCAGTTGCCTCAATGGCCTTATCAAAAGACACAGGTATGCAGACTGGCTTAAAAAGCAGAATCCTTCTTTTTGTTGTCTCCAAGAAACTCACCTTTCCATAAAATGATAGATCACATCTTAGGGTGAAAGGATGGATAATGTTATTTCAAGGTTGTTATCCTAATATCTGACAGGGTAGACTTCAAACCACCATTAGGTAGGAAAGATAAAGAAGGCCACTTTATATTGATTAAAGCAACACTTTATCAGGAGGACATTACAATTCTAAACATATATGCAACTAACATGGGGGCTCCAAATTTCATCACATAAACACTATTAGAATTAAGGTCACAGAGAACACCAAATACAATTGTAGTGGGTGACTTCAACACCCCATTCCCATCAATTGACAGGTCATTATGGCAAAAAATAAACAGAGAAGTATCTGGATTAGATGAGTTCATAGAACAAATGGACCTAATAGATATCTACAGAACATTTCATCCAATTGTTCCAGAATACACATTATTTTCAGCAGCACACAGAACATTCTCTAAAATTTCTCTATATTAGGACACAAAATAAATCTTAAGAAATACAGGAAAATTGAAATAATTCCTTGCACTTTATCTAATTACAATGGGGTTAAACTATAAATCAACAATGAGAAAAGCTATAGAGCATAAACAAAATTGTGGAAACTAAACAATACACTACTAAATGATGAATGGATGAATGAAGAAATCAAGAAGGAAGTCAAAAAATTCATAGACTCAATTGATAATGAGAACACAATATACCAATAAACCAAATATATTAAAATCACTGGGAAACAATGAAGGCATTCATAAGAGGGAAATTTATAGCTTTAAGTGCCTATATTAAGAAATTAGAAAAGTTTCAAGTAAACAACTAGTGATTTTTTTAAAAGAGAAAGAAACTAACCTAATATCTGTATTTCTGTTAGATTTTCACCTGAATTCTCTCTCTCATTATTCTTTTCTTTTTCTTCAGATGTCCTGGAGCAATGGTTTAAACTGTGTGATATGAGAATCCCTTGAAGTACAAGAGATTACTTCATTTGATCCTTTAAGAAATACAAGTACTTTAATACATAGTCTTAGATATGCACTTATGCCCAACAAACTTAGATTTGGGGCAGTCGATAGTCCATTTGAAACTATACTTTGGCCAAAACAATCTGGTGTTGTGAGATTCATGTATGTTCTGGAAATACTACCATCGTGGTGTGTCTTGCTCATTCCTTACATGACCAGTAAGTCTAAGTAATATTACGTCCTTCATCATTTTCATTTTAGAGATAGGGCCTCCAAATGTGGCTCAGGATGGCCTTGAACTTGAGGTTCTCCTGCCTCAGACTCCAAATTATTTGAACAGTAGGTGTGTGACACATTACTTGATTTCTCCTATCACTTTGAAATATTTTCCATTCATTCCAAAATCAATAAAAATTATATTGTTATTTTACATATGCAATAAGAGACAGATAAAAACCACAACCATCCTCTAAAGTTTATTGTTGCCAAAATAGTCGAGGATATTATGAACTTAGGAAGACAGTTGGCTGAAGACATGAAGTGGAAAAGAGAATAAGTGTGAACAACTACTAACCATGGTAATCCAAAAGTGGGGAGAATGTGAACCCACACATTCTTCTGAATTCTGAATTTTTGCCTTTGTTTTGTGCCAAAAGTCTACTTTAAGAATGGAAAACAACTCACTTTTTAAAGACTCAAAATTGCAGGCTTCCCATGTGTGCAAACTGCCTAGTTGGGACCATCTGGCTATTTAACTCTGGCTGTTACTGTGTTCCGGCTCCTACTTCCGCTGCCCTCCCAGCCAGGGACACTCATGCCAGGTCCTGGCACAGCCATCCAGTAGCAGTAGCTTCAGATGCTGTGGAGGGAGGGGTCTACATGGAGGGTGCAGGGTGGGGCATTCACTATGTCAGATGATTCCAGAGCCAGAATCAACTCCTCATTTTTATAATCCAAGGAGCAAAACAGGAAAGAAACAAACACCTCCCAGTGGAAGCAAAGTCCGCTGACCTTCAGTGGTTCTAAGAGAGCTCAGAGCTAGTGAGCTTGCAGGGATCACTTTAGACCCTCAACCCGAGTTCCGCTCAGGTTCCAGAAGTGATGACCTCTATCTGTGGAGATTAAGCATCTCAGGGCCTCATGATCTGAGCATCGAAGGTGGAGCAGTCTTCTTTGATGTCACATCCAGAGTCCGGCACTAGCCTTCTCTAACATCTTCCTTTATGTCTTCATACATCCTACAAGCCCTGGTCCTGCAGATATGTTGGTGGAAAGTCTTGCTACTCATGACCAACACAATCAAACATGACAGAATGGCCAGGCAGAGACCAAGAGATATGCTGCATAGACTGGCTTTCATAATTATTCTTGTCACAGAAGGGAACTGCGTATGATTTTGAAGGGCAAAGGAGTGTGAGAGCTGGTAAAGATTAGCGTGTTTCCATAACAGATATTTTCGACACTCAGTTCCTCAGATTTTTGTTGTAATTTAAAGTATCTTGCTACAGCAGACAAAATTGGCAATGGAAACTTTTGAAACTCTCAGTTATGTAATGTTAGATTACAGGTGGTGTAGAAAAGAGCTTACATTTTGGACTGGGGAGATGGCTCAATGGGAAGGAGTGCTTGTTACGCAAGCATGAGGGCCTGAGAGGGCCTGTGTTTGATCCCCAGCACCCACATAAAAAGAGCTGAGCAGTGTCCAGTCTCATAGGGGAATGGACAGAGGTGAATTATTGGGGTTTGCTGGTCAGTTAGTCTGACCAAAAGCTGAATCTCTAATTTCAATGGTTCAGTCTGACTCAAATAAACAAGAGCAACAGAGAACAAAGACTGTTTTCCTATGGCCTATGCATACAAGTTTACATGGTATGTGTGTAATCTATACAAACATGTGCTTATACTATACATCACACAACACACTACACCATTTAAACCTGGCACACCCACACACCACATTACACATACTACACACAAAAGAAAAAACAGAAAGCAAAAATATGCATTTAGAAATCTGTGTTATATTTCTTTCGGTCTGTAATTTACATGTGTTTGTGTCTGTGTATGCATATATGTGCGTGTAAAGGCAAGAGAACAACCTCAAGTGTCATTCCTCAGACTTCATTCACCTTTTTTTTTTAAAACTTTTATTTTCTATTTTTTTATTTTTTTTTGGAGAGAGACACAGAGAGAGATGGGGGGGTGGAGGGAGCGGGAGAAGAAGACAGAGATGGGCGTGCCAGCAGTGTCTCAGCTGCTGCAAACGAAATCCAGATGTGTGCACCCCCTTGTAGGCAAGTGCAGCATTGCGCCCTTGCGCCCCTCTTGCATCTGGCTAAACGTGGGACCTGGAAATTGGAACCTCTGGAGATTGGAACCAGTGTTCTTAGGCTTAGGAGGCAGGCGCCTTAACCCCTAAGCCATTTCTCCAGCCCTGCATTCACCTTTTAACAAAAAAATTATTTTATTTATTTATTTGAAAGAGAGAGAGAGAGAAGAAAAAAAGAGAGAAAGAGAGAGAGAGAGAGAGAGAATAGACATACCAGAGCCTTTAGCCACTGCAAACAAACTCCAGATACATACACCACCTTGTGCATCTGGCTTTATGTGGGTACTAGGGAATCAAACCTGGGTCCTTTGCTGGCCATCACTACTCCGTTTCTCCAGCCCCTGCATTCACCTTTGTTGATAGAGTATCCCAGTGGTCTTGAGCACTTAAGTTAGCCAGGCTGGCTGTCTGGCAAGCCTCAGGGATTCAACCTGACTGTACGAGCTCAGTGCTGGGATGATGCATATGCCATCATACTTGGCTTTTTTACATGGGTTCAGGAGATCAAACTCAGGTTCCCATGCTTGCACAGCAAATACTTTACCAGCTGAGCTATCTCACCAGCCTTGTAGTCTGCAATTTTAATGCAGGTTAATTTTGTACAGGTTATATACATGACCATCTGTGTAAAGATCTAAAATATGCTTATTTGTCAAAGAAATTAGAAGAATTTTCTTTCTTCTTAGAAAGAAATAATATTTAGCAGTTTTGCTTGGGGAATGTTATATGTACGGTGGACACATGGCTGGAAGACAACATGTAGGAGGCGAGTGGTTAACATAGCTCATAATCAAATCTACTGTAAACGGCTGAGTCAGGACTGGTGAGATACCTTAAGCTGAAAGGGGAAATCATGGAACAGAGTTGTGGCTCGGTGTGTTGGTTGTGGTTTTCTTACATTTGTTACTGTGCTGAGAAACACGTAAAACAAAACAGTTGTGGGCTCCACAGGGTTGTTATCAGAGAGCTCATTTCACATTCCACTGTGCATAGGCATATCATGTCACGGATTGCTAACTTTCTGTACAAAAGATGTAACATCAATGGCTTAGATGATTTATTTATTTTTATTTATTTATTAGAGAAAGAGAGAGACAGAGAGAGTGCGCCAGGCCTCCAGCCACTGCAAATGAACTCCAGATGCATGCACTACTTTGTGTATCTGCCTTACATGGGACCTGGAGAATTGAACCTGGATCTTTAGGCTTTGCAGGCAAGTGCTTTAACGCTAAGCCATCTCTCCAGCCCAGCTTAGATAATTTTTATAGCAGTGCTACTTATTCATGAAATATTTTCAATATTGTTTCCATAACTGTGGAAACATTGATTATACAGTCATTTCATATTCAGAAAGATAGAATATTTGTAGTAAGCATACAGCATCAAAGGGAGCTCCACACATAGGCTGCTCTCTATGATATGTCAGGAGCTCATGACTATAGAGAAATTAGAGTTCTATCTGTGTCCAGAAAACACTGAAGACCTAAATTCACTCTTAAGTAAAAAGAATCTTTATGATTATAAACATATAAACTTTACATGTTTAGAAGAGCCACATTGATGAAGTATTCCTACTCTGGGCATACTTCTGACTAGGAATGCAATTATGACCAAAATGAATGCTGACAAAATCCACAGCATTGGAAAACCAAGCACATTTTAATAACAAATGGCCCATGGGAAATTAAATGAAGGAAAGTTAGAGGATACGCTGATTTGAATAGAAATAAAAACAGAACTTACAAAATCTTTATGACAGAGTTAAAACAAGTATATTGAGACAAGAAAGATTGTAAATCGGTATCCTAAGGCTTCATCCTAAAGCTACAAAAGAAAATGATACTAAATATAATATGTTTTGCAAGAATAATAAAGACTTAAGAGGAAATCCATGAAATGTTAAAGAAAAATAGAGAAAATCAAAGAGAGAAAATAACTGCATAGCAGGATATATTCCAGGAATGCAATGTGGTTTCACATTCAGAAATCAATTCATGTCATACCCATACTAGTAGAATAAGGGTAAAACCATATATGACTATTAGGATATATTTAGAAAGACCATGATAAAAAATGAACAAAATGAGCAAAATGTTATCACAAACTAAAGATGTGAGAGAACTTACTGAACCAGATGTTTGGTATCTCTAGAGAAAAAAAAAATCTAACATCATACTTAATAATAAAGGTTAGAAAGCTTTGTTTTGCCAAAATCAAGAATGAAGCAACATCTCTGATTCTTATGTCTTTAGTGGGCATAGAACTGCAAGCTAGATAGTTGAAATAAATAAATCACTAACCAATAAGTAAATAAAACATGACTTCCAAACAGAAAATGGGCAAAGAAGGAGCAAAACTATTTAATCACAGAGAACAAAGTCTTATGTATAGAAAATGCTAAGGAAACTGAACAGATGGTAAAGAGAAAAAAAAAATTCACAAGGCTATGGGCTGCAGGGTCAAGTTGAATATAGAAAATGCAAAAATGTAACTGTATACGATCAGTGACCTATATGAAAATAAAGAGAAATTTCATTCACACTGGCATGGAGTAAAATTAAATACTTGTATGTTGAAATCTTAAAATATTATGAAGTGAAGTTAAATATGTCAGTGGTGAGTTCACACCCCCACCCCGGGAATGCGGTGATTTTAATGTGAAATGTCCTCTGTAGGGTCATGTGTTTGAACACTTGGTTTCTGGCTAGTGGCTCTGTTTGAGAAAGTTGTGGAACCTTTTGAAAGTGGTGTCTTACTTGAGGAAGTGTCATTGGAGGTGGGCTTTGAGGTTTTGTAGCCTGGCCCCACTTCCTGTCTACTCTCAGTATTCTAACTGGGGCTGTAATGTGACCAAGCCACTTCATATTCATGCCATTGTGCCCCTCTTACCATAATAGACTAGATCTCTTCCTAAATAGTAAGCCAAAATCAATTCTTGTTCCCTTACATTGCTTCTTCACAGGATCACCGAAATTAGAGAAGTAACAAGTTCAGAGACACCTGCAGATCGTTTCTCTTTCATTATTGGAATAGTGTTACTAGCCAAGAGGGGATGGTGATTTTTCTATGATGCACAGGAAAGCTCTGGGAAAATCACCTGACCCAGAAGGTTAACAATGCAAAGACTCAAAAGCTCTCATCTAAATAAAGGAGAAGGAATAGTAGGTTTATGGAATGCAAGACTTATTATTAAGATAGCCATCTCCTGAAATTGATATGGACCTGCAACACAATGACTGCCAAAATTTCAGTCAGAAACGTTCTGCTACAATTGAGTGATTCTGAAATGTATGCAGAAAAGCAGAAAGATATAAGATCTAAAACATCACTAAAAAAGACATTTTTTTCAGGAATTAGGCTTCTTAATTTCAAGCTTAGTATAAAGCTGAAGTAATCAAGAGGGAGTTACTGGCATAAAGATAGATAATATGGATAAATGAAATAGATTTGTGAGTCTAAAAATAATGTCTTATATGTATGAGCAATTCATTTGAACAAAAGTGCAATTCAATGGAGTAATGAGGGGCTTCCAACAAATTGTGCTGGGGCAACTAGATATCCCCATGTACAAAGGTAACTTTAAACTCTTTATATCCCTATAAAAAATCTTCATTTTAAAAGCTTTAGGGGTTTAAATGCAACAAATATACACATGCAACTTGTGCGGAATGATAGGAACACATTCCTATCAGCAGGTGGTATATGGAGGTGCTGAGACATGACACTGAGATAAATGGAAACAACTGATGTTTGTTTTCTTTACATTAAAAGCTTCTGTATTTCAAAAAAGGCCATCATACCAATAAAAAGTGAGAACATTTTTCAATCATGTGTCTGATAAAGGAGATGTAGTTCAAATCCTTTATGCCCTATTACAAATTCCTTATACATTGATAAAACACCTATAAGAAATAACTTTTATGTGTGAAGCAGCAAAACTGTGAACTAGTAACATAAGGTTAAAATATTTGGAAATTTTAAATGAGTGCAGGGAGGAAAGACAAAGAGAGAGAGAGGAAGGGAGGGAGAAGGAGAAAGACAAGGAGAGTGTGGGAGAGATTCAATGTCATTAATTAGTAGGATAATACATTCGTTTGCTTATTTGTTTTTATTTATTTATTTAGTTTTATGGAATTGGAGAACAAACCCTATGCTTGCTACATAACCATGCTACTACTGAACATGTTTTTTTTGCATGTGTATGATGTGTATGCATATGTGCATCCATGTCCATATGTATGTACACATCTGTGTATAAATGTGTACTTGCATGTGTGTGCATGTGTAGGGCAGTGGCCAATGTGCTATATGTTCCACCATATATTTTAAATTTTTTATTATTTGAGAGAGACACAGAAAGAGAGAGAGATAGAGACAGAGAGAGAGAGAGAGGAAGAGTCAGAGAGAGAGAGAATGGGCGCACCAGCGGCCTCTCAGATGCTGTGAACCAACTTCAGACATGTGCGCCCCCATGTGGGCAAGTTCAGCATTGTGTTCCTGTGTCTCTATTCGTCTGGCTAAATGTGGGACCTGGAGATCAAAAGAGCGTTCTTAGGTTTGGCAGGCGGGCGCCTTAACCGCTAAACCATCTCTCCAGCCCCCACCATATTTTTTGAGACATGATATTTTACTACACCAGCAATGCGTACATTCAGCTAGACTAGCTATCCCCAAAACCTCAGGAACCCTCTGTCTCTACTTCCCTCCCATTGTGATGACAGGTACATGTCACCAAGCGTGGCTTTACATGGGTGCTGAGGTTGCAAAGATAGGCCCTCATTCTTCTGGAACAAGAACTTTACTCACTGAGCCATCTGCACAACCCCTAATTGTATGTTCTTAAATGTTACTATAAATTGCCTAGGCTGTGATTGTACCTTTCCTGGCCCTCCATGCAAGCAAGTTCTCTTGACTCAATGTTTCTTCTTGTTTATCTCTGCATTGATCCACATAAAAGAATTTTCCTCCTTGAAAATTTGATTTTAGGTAAAATACTAAAAATCTCTTTCAAAATTTCTCAAAAATAGAGTGCTTCAAATGCAGGGTTTTTTGTTTGTTTGTTTGTTTTTATTTTGTTTTAATTCCAGGAAAGGAGACTCTGGCACCTAATACTCAGCCTGGTGCCAAAAACAAAATAGGAACTTGACAAAGACTGATTGAACTTAACTGAATTATACAGAATTTTGGCCCTGAGATTAGAATATTCTATTTGTTTCTGCTTAATGTTTTGTGAATGTGGACACATATGCATTTCAAAAAATTTGAAATACCTTTGAGAAAGTCCCTTGTGAAATATTGCTTAAAAATATCATTTGCTTTTAAGAAATTATGAGGCCTTTGATATGTAAACATAGTTCAAATTGGCCATGTTCTTTTAAGGTTATCCTCTTGTATCCCTTCTCCCCCATGCACATTTCAGGAATCCCCTTCGTCATTGGAGTTATTGGTAATCACTATTGGGTCATGAATACACCTGTCAGACTCTATTGGGGGAACAGTGGCTCAAAGTATACCTTCCCACCCTCAGAGGGCATTTATCAAGTAATGTCATCATCATTTTCACTGTTATTTATTATTATTATTATTATTATTATTATTATTATTATTGTTATTTGGTTAAAATAATAACTAATGTCAGATGATATAAAATGATAATTTAGGGCTGAAGAGATGGCTTAGCAGTTAAGGCGCCTGCCTCCTAAACCTAACAACCTGGTTCCAATCTCCAGGTCCCACGTTTAGCCAGATGCAAAGTGATGCAAGGGCGCAATGCCACACTTGCCCACAAGGGGGCGCACACGTCTGGAGTTCATTCACAGCAGCTGAGAGACTGCTGGCATGCCCATCTCTATCTGTCTCCCTCTCCCTCTCTGTCTGTCTCTCTCTGTGTCTCTCTCCACAAAAAAAAATGATAATTTACTATTGAAATATTGTTTCAAACAATAAATCAAGTGGGTCTCTGGAAAAATAGGATGGGTTTGCCAGATGTAAAGAATATTCAGGGGAGTAACAGAGGCAATAGGCAAGAGCTAATTAATCTCATAACTAATATGTGCGTATAATCACTGGAATCATATGGACTATATCTACCGTCTTTGTTCTTTATTCTTTCACAACCTGAATATGAGGACATTTGATTTACCTGATTATGTGCTTGGTTCCTTTTCCTATCTTTTGTTGTTGTTGTTTTGAGGTAGGATCTCATTTGATGTGTTTTTTTGTGTAGGTGTGTGTTTTGCATGTAAAATACCCCATTTCTTTTGAATATTTAATTCCTAATCAATGGTATTGTTCAGGAAGGTTGTGTGGGACTTTTAGAAGATAAAGACTTGCTGGAGGAAGTCTGTTATTGAGTTCCCAACCCTGCTTGCAGATCTAGCCTCTGTCCCTGGTTCCTCCCTGCTGATACAATGAGACTGTGGCTAACCCTATCATGCCTTCCCTGCCATAATGGAATTCCCAAGCAACTGTAAATAGGAAGTGAATCCTTTCCTTCCATAAGCTGTTTTATCCAGACATTTCATTTCATCCCAACAATGAGAAAGGAACTATTAAAGTGTGCATATGTGTATGTATTTCTGATTATGAGTCACAGTGCTTGTGTGGACATCTGAGGTCCATTTCAAGAGAAAGTCCTTGCCTTCCACTTTGTTGGAAGTAAGGACTCTTGGTGTTTGTCACTGAGAATTCCAGGCTACTTGACCAATGGACTTTAAGGGACTGCAGGCTGTTTCCAAGTCCGATTTCGCTGTAGGAGTTCTGGGATCATAGATGCTCTCTGCTGCATCCAGCGTCATCCCATGAGCCATATCCCCCACCCTGTTTCCTTCTCACAAAGACCATATTTGTCTCATAAATATTTGTATGCTTCTCACTCTCAATTAACATCAATAGCATCCTCATAAGTCCTCTAGGTCTGTGATAACATGCATACACAATTATTGTGGGAGATATAAATAGAGCTGATATAGCGCTTACATATACTCCTCTGCTAACACTTTTCCACCTCTCGTTGTCTCACTCCAACTCCCACCCCTGTCATGTAACAGTCTGCAAACTTTTCATAGCACAGAGTACATCATGCTTATTTTATTTTTCTCCTTTATGTTATCACACAAGAAGTTTGCAACCAGAGAAAGTTTCCTGTTATCAACCACTCCAAGCATTCAAAGAGAGATCATATTTCTATGCTGAGATTAATATTCATATAGACACACATGTGTGCCCACACACATATATTACATATGTATGTATTTATGTTATATATAAATGTATGCACATATCATAAGTGTATGTACATTAGACTAACACATGCACACACATATTTACAGGATGCTGAACCATATTGAAAACTCTTAATTAGACAGGAATGTGCTCTTTGCTATACTATAATCCAATTGCCTTGAAACAAACACTTGCAACCTGTTTTTGCTACTTTTCATGCACTTTCCTATATATATGCCTCATATTCTTTTACCAATGCTACTCAAGTATTCAATTTTGAACTTATTTTAAAAATATTTTATTTGGGCTGGAGAGATGGCTTAGCAGTTAAGGCACCTGCCTGCTAAGCCTAAGAACCAGGTTCCAATCTCCAGTGGTTCCAATCTCCAGGTCCCACGTTTAGCCAGATGCAAAGTGAGGCAAGGGCGCAATGTGGCACTTGTCCACAAGGGGGTGCACACATCTGGATTTCATTCACAGCAGCCGAGAGCCTGCTGGTGTGCCCATTTCTATCTGTCTCTCTCTCTCTCTCTGTCTGTCTCTCTCTGTGTCTCTCTCCAAAAATAAATAAAATACTAAAAAAATTTTAAAAAATATTTTATTTATTGACTGATTTTGAGAAAGAGAGAGAGAGGGAGAGGCAGATACAGAGAGACAGAATGGGCACACCAGGGCTTGTAGCCCCTGCAAATGACCTCCTGACCCATACCCCACTTTGTGTATGTAGCTGTACATGAGTACTGGGGAGTCGAACCTGGGTTCTTAGGCTTTGCAGGCAAGTTCCTTAACCATTAAGCCATCTCTCCATCCCAATAATTACTTCTTTACTATGTTAAATTTGAATGCACACCTTCCTAGTCCTTCCACCTTCAGAATCCTCTTAATGAATATCTGCTCAATTACATACATTGGAGTTTTGACTTTGTATGTATTGCTAAAGTTTCTGGGCCACAGGGAGCTCACATATTGAAATTACTAGGCAATACTCATTTTTTTTCAGAGATGCAATTCTTGCTTCACATTCTAGTCAACATTTAATATTGTTTGATATTGGAACTTTTGGCTGCTATAATTAATGTAAATGAAATCTCACTCTGGAATGAAATCAAATTCTCCTCGTTATTGGCATCCTTGGGTCTTCTGCAGTTCACCTTTGCAATTCCTTTTTAATTATTTTGTGCAATCTTTGTAATGGATTGTTTACTTTCCCTAATATGTTCAAAGAAGTAACATATTAAAAATGTTTTAAAATATTTGTCTTAACTTACTGTGGTGGTTTGAATGTAAAACATCCCCTACAGCTTCAACTATTTGTGCTTAAGCCTTATCAGGCTTGATCCTCAGCAAGTTGATCCTTGCTAGAGGAGGTGTGCCACTGCTGGCCAGCCTTGGGACTTTCTGGGTCAGCTCACTTGCCAGGGGTATCCAGCTCATTCTTACTACTTCTTTTCTGCTGTTGTGATGCGACATCTGTCTGCTTTTCCATTCTTTCCCAGTCATAATGAAACGTCCCCTTGAACCCATAAGCCCAAACAGACCCTTTTCTCCCATAAACTGCTCTGGCCAGATGTTTTATCACACCAGTTACCTATTGGTAACAGCTACAATTGTGTTTCTCTTTATCTGTGAAAATGAACAAACAAGGGCTGGAGATGTTACTCAGTGGGTAGAATGCTTCTTTAACACATTGGAAGCCTGAGAGTGGTGGTGCACTTAGGAAGTACAGACTAGAGAGCAGAAGCTTGGCTGCATACTGAGTTCAAGGCCAACCTGAGTTATAATGATATCCTCTCTCAAAAAAAACATATGATGGGCTGGAGTGATAGCTCAGAGGTTAAGGTGGTTGCCAGCAAAACCTAAAGAACCACGTTTGATTCTCCAGTACCCACGAAAAGCCAGATGCACAAAGTGGTGGATGCATCTGGAGCTCACTTACAGTGGTAGAGGACCTGGTATGCCTAGTCGCTCTCTTTCTTTCTCTCTCTTTGCTTGCAAATAAATAAATAAATGAAAATTAATTTTTTTTTTATTTTTGGAGAGAGACACAGAGAGAGACAGACAGAGAGAGAGGGAGAGGGAGACAGAGAATGGGTGCACCAGCAGTCTTTCAGCTGTTGAAAACAAAATCCAGATGTGTGCAACTCCTTGTGGGCAAGTGTGGCATTGCGCCCTTGCGTCACTTTGCATCTGGCTAAACGTGGGACCTGGAGATTGGAACCACTGGAGATTGGAACCAGCATTCTTAGGCTTAGGAGGCAGGCGCCTTAACCACTAAGCCATCTCTCCAGCCCAAATGAAAATTTTTTTAAAAAATGAAAAGTTATTCTTAATTCTAATTCACTGTTTTTCTTTAAAACGTAGCTTTGCAGCTTAAGAAATCGTGCATAACTCCTCTCCTCGAATAATACTATTTTTTGAGTTTGACCAGACTATCTTTTGGCTTCCGAATATTTATCAACATAGACTTGAAGTTTGTGAATCATGTGAGGTTGGACTCTACCTTTACATATTTTTTTTCAAGGGAAGGAGGGTGCTGGGATGGAACCCAGCACCTTCACCTGCTAGGCATCACTGAACGTATGTCTCCAGCTCTTGTTATCACATATTATTTGTTTTTATTTTGTCATTGTTGAAGGAAAGTGCTATTCTTCCCTTCTCACCTGAACATATCTTCTAAATACAGAACATCTCAGAGTTAAATACAAAACAGAAAACTGAGGAAACAGACCAAACCTCCCAAATGAACAATTTGCTGACTCCAGGATGAGGAATGAATGATGATAGTCCATGGTTGAGCTGGCTTGATTCCAGAAAGGCACATTTGATGTATCATTGAACAACAACAATGTAACTCAGCAGACACATGAACAAGTTAGGAAAAAACAACTATTTGATCATTGTAGTAGATTATGAAAAAGCTATTAGTAAAATTTTGACTTTGTGCTTGTGTTCACCAGAATAATTAGATTAATTTTTCTTCGTAAAATTAATTTTGCCAAAGAGGTTATACTTTTTCATTTTCCTGTAATCTATCTTTTAGCTTTGTTGACACTTTAAATTGAATATTTGGTTTCTGTTTAAAATTACTGATATCAGGGTTGGGGAGATGGCTCAGTGGTCAAAGGTGCTTGCTTGCAAAGTCTGAAAACCTGGGGCTCAATTCCCCAGTATCCACTTAAAGCTAGATGAACAAAGTGGTACATGTGTTGGGCACTCTTTTTCAGTGACGGAAGGCCCTGGGGCACCCAAACTTAGTCTCTTTCTAATTTGCCTCTTTCTATCGCTCTCAAATAAACAAATTTTAAAAATAAAAATTACTGCTATCATATTGATTATTACTTTATTTTATTCTTTTGGAATCCAAATAGCATTTCTTTTTTTTTTCCATTTTTATTTTATTTTTTTTTTTACCCAGAACCCACGTAAACCAGATGCTTACTGTTTTATTAAATTTTCTTCTATACTATCTTGAAGAGTAAACATTTGTATTTGTACTTATTTGCAAGAAGGCACCAGCGGCCTCTCAGATGCTGTGAACCAACTTCAGACATGTGCGCCCCCATGTGGGCAAGTTCAGCATTGTGTTCCTGTGTCTCTATTCGTCTGGCTAAATGTGGGACCTGGAGATCAAAAGCTTAGGTTTGGCAGGCGGGCGCCTTAACCGCTAAACCATCTCTCCAGCCCCCACCATATTTTTTGAGACATGATATTTTACTACACCAGCAATGCGTACATTCAGCTAGACTAGCTATCCCCAAAACCTCAGGACCCTCTGTCTCTACTTCCCTCCCATTGTGATGACAGGTACATGTCACTAAGCGTGGCTTTACATGGGTGCTGAGGTTGCAAAGATAGGCCCTCATTCTTCTGGAACAAGAACTTTACTCACTGAGCCATCTGCACAACCCCTAATTGTATGTTCTTAAATGTTACTATAAATTGCCTAGGCTGTGATTGTACCTTTCCTGGCCCTCCATGCAAGCAAGTTCTCTTGACTCAATGTTTCTTCTTGTTTATCTCTGCATTGATCCACATAAAAGAATTTTCCTCCTTGAAAATTTGATTTTAGGTAAAATACTAAAAATCTCTTTCAAAATTTCTCAAAAATAGAGTGCTTCAAATGCAGAGGGTTTTTTGTTTGTTTGTTTGTTTTTATTTTGTTTTAATTCCAGGAAAGGAGACTCTGGCACCTAATACTCAGCCTGGTGCCAAAAACAAAATAGGAACTTGACAAAGACTGATTGAACTTAACTGAATTATACAGAATTTTGGCCCTGAGATTAGAATATTCTATTTGTTTCTGCTTAATGTTTTGTGAATGTGGACACATATGCATTTCAAAAAATTTGAAATACCTTTGAGAGAGTCCCTTGTGAAATATTGCTTAAAAATATCATTTGCTTTTAAGAAATTATGAGGCCTTTGATATGTAAACATAGTTCAAATTGGCCATGTTCTTTTAAGGTTATCCTCTTGTATCCCTTCTCCCCCATGCACATTTCAGGAATCCCCTCGTCATTGGAGTTATTGGTAATCACTATTGGGTCATGAATACACCTGTCAGACTCTATTGGGGGAACAGTGGCTCAAAGTATACCTTCCCACCCTCAGAGGGCATTTATCAAGTAATGTCATCATCATTTTTCACTGTTATTTATTATTATTATTATTGTTATTTGGTTAAAATAATAACTAATGTCAGATGATATAAAATGATAATTTAGGGCTGAAGAGATGGCTTAGCAGTTAAGGCGCCTGCCTCCTAAACCTAACAACCTGGTTCCAATCTCCAGGTCCCACGTTTAGCCAGATGCAAAGTGATGCAAGGGCGCAATGCCGCACTTGCCCACAAGGGGGCGCACACGTCTGGAGTTCATTCACAGCAGCTGAGAGACTGCTGGCGTGCCCATCTCTATCTGTCTCCCTCTCCCTCTCTGTCTGTCTCTCTCTGTGTCTCTCTCCACACACACAAAAAAATGATAATTTACTATTGAAATATTGTTTCAAACAATAAATCAAGTGGGTCTCTGGAAAAATAGGATGGGTTTGCCAGATGTAAAGAATATTCAGGGGAGTAACAGAGGCAATAGGCAAGAGCTAATTAATCTCATAACTAATATGTGCGTATAATCACTGGAATCATATGGACTATATCTACCGTCTTTGTTCTTTATTCTTTCACAACCTGAATATGAGGACATTTGATTTACCTGATTATGTGCTTGGTTCCTTTTCCTATCTTTTTGTTGTTGTTGTCTTGAGGTAGGATCTCATTTGATGTGTTTTTGTGTAGGTGTGTGTTTTGCATGTAAAATACCCCATTTCTTTGAATATTTAATTCCTAATCAATGGTATTGTTCAGGAAGGTTGTGTGGGACTTTTAGAAGATAAAGACTTGCTGGAGGAAGTCTGTTATTGAGTTCCCAACCCTGCTTGCAGATCTAGCCTCTGTCCCTGGTTCCTCCCTGCTGATACAATGAGACTGTGGCTAACCCTATCATGCCTTCCCTGCCATAATGGAATTCCCCAAGCAACTGTAAATAGGAAGTGAATCCTTTCCTTCCATAAGCTGTTTTTATCCAGACATTTCATTTCATCCCAACAATGAGAAAGGAACTATTAAAGTGTGCATATGTGTATGTATTTCTGATTATGAGTCACAGTGCTTGTGTGGACATCTGAGGTCCATTCCAAGAGAAAGTCCTTGCCTTCCACTTTGTTGGAAGTAAGGACTCTTGGTGTTTGTCACTGAGAATTCCAGGCTACTTGACCAATGGACTTTAAGGGACTGCAGGCTGTTTCCAAGTCCGATTTCGCTGTAGGAGTTCTGGGATCATAGATGCTCTCTGCTGCATCCAGCGTCATCCCATGAGCCATATCCCCCACCCTGTTTCCTTCTCACAAAGACCATATTTGTCTCATAAATATTTGTATGCTTCTCACTCTCAATTAACATCAATAGCATCCTCATAAGTCCTCTAGGTCTGTGATAACATGCATACACAATTATTGTGGGAGATATAAATAGAGCTGATATAGCGCTTACATATACTCCTCTGCTAACACTTTTCCACCTCTCGTTGTCTCACTCCAACTCCCACCCCTGTCATGTAACAGTCTGCAAACTTTTCATAGCACAGAGTACATCATGCTTATTTTATTTTTCTCCTTTATGTTATCACACAAGAAGTTTGCAACCAGAGAAAGTTTCCTGTTATCAACCACTCCAAGCATTCAAAGAGAGATCATATTTCTATGCTGAGATTAATATTCATATAGACACACATGTGTGCCCACACACATATATTACATATGTATGTATTTATGTTATATATAAATGTATGCACATATCATAAGTGTATGTACATTAGACTAACACATGCACACACATATTTACAGGATGCTGAACCATATTGAAAACTCTTAATTAGACAGGAATGTGCTCTTTGCTATACTATAATCCAATTGCCTTGAAACAAACACTTGCAACCTGTTTTTGCTACTTTTCATGCACTTTCCTATATATATGCCTCATATTCTTTTACCAATGCTACTCAAGTATTCAATTTTGAACTTATTTTAAAAATATTTTATTTGGGCTGGAGAGATGGCTTAGCAGTTAAGGCACCTGCCTGCTAAGCCTAAGAACCAGGTTCCAATCTCCAGTGGTTCCAATCTCCAGGTCCCACGTTTAGCCAGATGCAAAGTGAGGCAAGGGCGCAATGTGGCACTTGTCCACAAGGGTGCACACATCTGGATTTCATTCACAGCAGCCGAGAGCCTGCTGGTGTGCCCATTTCTATCTGTCTCTCTCTCTCTCTCTGTCTGTCTCTCTCTGTGTCTCTCTCCAAAAATAAATAAAATACTAAAAAAATTTTTTTAAAATATTTTATTTATTGACTGATTTTGAGAAAGAGAGAGAGAGGGAGAGGCAGATACAGAGAGACAGAATGGGCACACCAGGGCTTGTAGCCCCTGCAAATGACCTCCTGACCCATACCCCACTTTGTGTATGTAGCTGTACATGAGTACTGGGGAGTCGAACCTGGGTTCTTAGGCTTTGCAGACAAGTTCCTTAACCATTAAGCCATCTCTCCATCCCAATAATTACTTCTTTACTATGTTAAATTTGAATGCACACCTTCCTAGTCCTTCCACCTTCAGAATCCTCTTAATGAATGAGCAGATGCTCAGTTACATACATTGGAGTTTTTACTTTGTATGTATTGCTAAAGTTTCTGGGCCACAGGGAGCTCACATATTGAAATTACTAGGCAATACTCATTTTTTTTCAGAGATGCAATTCTTGCTTCACATTCTAGTCAACATTTAATATTGTTTGATATTGGAACTTTTGGCTGCTATAATTAATGTAAATGAAATCTCACTCTGGAATGAAATCAAATTCTCCTCGTTATTGGCATCCTTGGGTCTTCTGCAGTTCACCTTTGCAATTCCTTTTTAATTATTTTGTGCAATCTTTGTAATGGATTGTTTACTTTCCCTAATATGTTCAAAGAAGTAACATATTAAAAATGTTTTAAAATATTTGTCTTAACTTACTGTGGTGGTTTGAATGTAAAACATCCCCTACAGCTTCAACTATTTGTGCTTAAGCCTTATCAGGCTTGATCCTCAGCAAGTTGATCCTTGCTAGAGGAGGTGTGCCACTGCTGGCCAGCCTTGGGACTTTCTGGGTCAGCTCACTTGCCAGGGGTATCCAGCTCATTCGTACTACTTCTTTTCTGCTGTTGTGATGCGACATCTGTCTGCTTTTCCATTCTTTCCCAGTCATAATGAAACGTCCCCTTGAACCCATAAGCCCAAACAGACCCTTTTCTCCCATAAACTGCTCTGGCCAGATGTTTTATCACACCAGTTACCTATTGGTAACAGCTACAATTGTGTTTCTCTTTATCTGTGAAAATGATCAAACAAGGGCTGGAGATGTTACTCAGTGGGTAGAATGCTTCTTTAACACGTTAGAAGCCTGAGAGTGGTGGTGCACTTAGGAAGTACAGACTAGAGAGCAGAAGCTTGGCTGCATACTGAGTTCAAGGCCAACCTGAGTTATAATGATATCCTCTCTCAAAAAAACATATGATGGGCTGGAGTGATAGCTCAGAGGTTAAGGTGGTTGCCAGCAAAACCTAAAGAACCACGTTTGATTCTCCAGTACCCACGAAAAGCCAGATGCACAAAGTGGTGGATGCATCTGGAGCTCACTTACAGTGGTAGAGGACCTGGTATGCCTAGTCGCTCTCTTTCTTTCTCTCTCTTTGCTTGCAAATAAATAAATAAATGAAAATTAATTTTTTTTTAATTTTTGGAGAGAGACACAGAGAGAGACAGACAGAGAGAGAGGGAGAGGGAGACAGAGAATGGGTGCACCAGCAGTCTTTCAGCTGTTGAAAACAAAATCCAGATGTGTGCAACTCCTTGTGGGCAAGTGTGGCATTGCGCCCTTGGCGTCACTTTGCATCTGGCTAAACGTGGGACCTGGAGATTGGAACCACTGGAGATTGGAACCAGCATTCTTAGGCTTAGGAGGCAGGCGCCTTAACCACTAAGCCATCTCTCCAGCCCAAATGAAAATTTTTTTAAAAAATGAAAAGTTATTCTTAATTCTAATTCACTCTTTTTCTTTAAAACGTAGCTTTGCAGCTTAAGAAATCGTGCATAACTCCTCTCCTCGAATAATACTATTTTTTGAGTTTGACCAGACTATCTTTTGGCTTCCGAATATTTATCAACATAGACTTGAAGTTTGTGAATCATGTGAGGTTGGACTCTACCTTTACATATTTTTTTTTTCAAGGGAAGGAGGGTGCTGGGATGGAACCCAGCACCTTCACCTGCTAGGCATCACTGAACGTATGTCTCCAGCTCTTGTTATCACATATTATTTATTTTTATTTAGTCATTGTTGAAGGAAAGTGCTGTTCTTCCCTTCTCACCTGAACATATCTTCTAAATACAGAACATCTCAGAGTTAAATACAAAACAGAAAACTGAGGAAACAGACCAAACCTCCCAAATGAACAATTTGCTGACTCCAGGATGAGGAATGAATGATGATAGTCCATGGTTGAGCTGGCTTGATTCCAGAAAGGCACATTTGATGTATCATTGAACAACAACAATGTAACTCAGCAGACACATGAACAAGTTAGGAAAAAACAACTATTTGATCATTGTAGTAGATTATGAAAAAGCTATTAGTAAAATTTTGACTTTGTGCTTGTGTTCACCAGAATAATTAGATTAATTTTTCTTCGTAAAATTAATTTTGCCAAAGAGGTTATACTTTTTCATTTTCCTGTAATCTATCTTTTAGCTTTGTTGACACTTTAAATTGAATATTTGGTTTCTGTTTAAAATTACTGATATCAGGGTTGGGGAGACGGCTCAGTGGTCAAAGGTGCTTGCTTGCAAAGTCTGAAAACCTGGGGCTCAATTCCCCAGTATCCACTTAAAGCTAGATGAACAAAGTGGTACATGTGTTGGGCACTCTTTTTCAGTGACGGAAGACCCTGGGGCACCCAAACTTAGTCTCTTTCTAATTTGCCTCTTTCTATCGCTCTCAAATAAACAAATTTTAAAAATAAAAATTACTGCTATCATATTGATTATTACTTTATTTTATTCTTTTGAAATCCAAATAGCATTTCTTTTTTTTTTCCATTTTTATTTTATTTTTTTTACCCAGAACCCACGTAAACCAGATGCTTACTGTTTTATTAAATTTTCTTCTATACTATCTTGAAGAGTAAACATTTGTATTTGTACTTATTTGCAAGAAGAGAGAGATAGAGAAGGAGGGAGGAAAGAAGGGAGAGAGAGAGAGAGAGGGACTGAATGGGCATGATAGAGTCTTGAGCCACTGTGAACAAACTCCAGATGCATGTGCTGCCCTGAGCATCTGGCTTTACATGGGTACTGGAGAATCAAATCCAGATCATTAGGCTTTTCCGGCAAGCATTTTAACCACTGAGCCACCTCTCCCACCCCAACATTTGTATTTTTTTTACTCTTTTGTGTCCATCTCTAGAAATTGGACCTGGACAATTAAAAACCATCTGAAGCTTAAGATAATGGATTAACATGTCATGAATACAATGACCTTAGTCTATGTCAAGTCCAAACACCATACTCTAGTGTTGCCAATGTTTTAATTTTATTTCATGTGTTTTTCTTATTAACTTGCCCTTAAATTAGACATTGCTACCTTTGTTTATAAATAAAAAAATATTTATGAACCCTGACCTCTATGTTTTATAATTTTTGGGGCTCTGTGAATGTGTGTGTGTATATGTATGTTCATGTATGAGGGCACAGGCATGTACATGCTACAATATGTACATGAAGGTCAGAGGACAACTTTAAGTGCTCTCCTCACTTTTTACCTACTTAGTGGCAGGATATCTTCTTTCGTGGTCCATCTCTGGATTTTCCAGGGAAGTTGGCCCCAAGCTTCAGGACATTGTCTCCTGCCTCCTCCTCCCTTGTAGCCCTAGGTGTGCTAGGATTTCAATTGCTAATGCATCAGGGTTTGAACGTGGGTCCTGGGGTTGTGAATTCAGGTGTACCTTATCCACTGAGCCAGCTCCCCAATCCGACCAATTTTTAATTTATTAGTCTATAATTCCTCCATATGTTATTTCTTTATAAGTGATATTTTTGTGATTACTTTCTAGATAATATTCTCTCTTTGTGTATCTGAACTTTGAATAAGCAGTATATGAAAATGAAAATATTTTATTTATGCATCTAGGTCACAGGAATTTTAAATGCTAAACCTGGATTTCACTGTTCTGGAGGAGTCTAAGCCAAGGTCTCTTTTCTATTGAATTTGCTCCATTTTTTCTATCCTCTTTTTATATATTTTTAGTTATTTGTGAGAAGAAAGAAAGAAGGAAGGGAGGAAGGAAGGAAGGAAAGAAGGGGAGGGAGGGAGGGAGGGAGGAAGGAAGGAAGGAAGGAAGGAAGGAAGGAAGGAAGGAAAGGAAGGAAGGAAGGAAGGAAAAGAAAGAAAGAAAGAAAGAAAGAAAGGAAGGAAGGAAGGAAGGAAGGAAGAAAGAAAGAAAGAAAGAAAGAAAGAAAGAAAGAAAGAAAGAAAGAAAGAAAGGAAGAAAGAAAGAAAAAGAGAGATAGAGGATGGGAGTGCCAGGGCATCTTGCCACTGGTAAAATCCAAATGAATGTTTGCCACTTTGGCATTGGGTTTACATGGGTACTGGGGATCTGAACCTGGGCCATCAGGTTTTAAAAGCAAGCACCTTTGACCTTTGAACAATCTCTCCAGCCCCCTATATCTCTTTTTATTTTTCTTCAATATTTGTTTGTTTCTTTGCTTGACATTGAGAAAACTAGGCAGAGAGGGAGAAAGAAAGAGAGAAGAGAAAGAACAGGCCTGCCAGGGCCTCCAACCACTGCAAATGAACTCCAGATGCCTGTGCCACCTTGGGCATCTAGCTTTACATGGTTACTGGGGAATTGAACCTGGGTCCTTAGGCTTTGTAGGCAAGTGCCTTAACCTCTGAGCAATCCCTGCATCCCTCTATTCTCTTTTCAAATGTGACTTCATTCATATCAGATCTTGCTTTGTGGCTCTACCTGATTCTTTTTGAACTTGATCTGAAATCTGACTTCCTCTTTCTATTATCTGCTGCTAGATACATTTCTTTTTATGTTGATGACATCCTTTTTGTTTGTATTTGCTGATTTTTCAAATCACCCTGCCTTGTTTAATTTAATTTAATTCTTTCAGTTTTAGTCTATCTTGTCTCTTCCTATGTTATTTCCACCCATCATTTTGTTTAGCTATGCTTAAAGTGCATAGGACAATGTCTTTGACTAGATCACTTGATATCCTTGTTGATCTGAATCTTGTTGCTTATTCCTGCTGCTCCTTGCTAATTGATATTTTTTCTTTCTCCATTAATTATTATTTATTTATTTATTTTTGGTTTCTCGATGTAAGGTTTCACTCTACCTCAGGTTGACCTGGAATTCACTATATAGTCTCAGGGTGGCCTTGAACTCATGGTGATCCTCCTACCTCTGCCTCCTGAAGGCTGAGATTAAAGGCATACACCACCATGCTGGGCCATTATAATTTTTTTTTTTTCCTACTGAAATATCTCTGCATGTTTGGTGAAATTTCACCAGCATGAGAGGCCTGCCATACTTCTGAGGATTTGTTCCCAAAGGCATAATTAATATTAATTTATAATGTTACCCTAATAGCTAGAGGTTCAAACATGACTTAGTTCCTGCCTTCAAAGTTCACAGCAAGGTTAGGGAAAGCAGCAGTTGAAGCAGATTAGGGTGACTGGACCCAGAATGTAAAAGCAGGGAATGTCCTTGAGCCTGCCCTTATAGTCTCTGCACTGCCAGAGGTCAGAGAAGGATCTGGCTTCTCCTTATTTTCTGCCTAAAGGAGTTTGGTAGATGTGTTTTCTGTAAACAGCCTAAGTCCCTCCTTAGACAAAAGTTCCTTGTCCCTAGAATTAAGATGCCTGGAAGGATTAAACCTGATTCTGGCACTGTGGTTGGTTAAACTCAGCCTCAAGACTTGGTGCCATGGCTGGTTAGCTGAGCATCCATTTAAAACCAATAATCAGCCCCAATTTGGGTCTCTGGGTTTGCTTTTACCCCCTCCTGCCTTCTTATATACAGAAACTCTCTGTAATGTCTCTTCTTTCTTTCTCTTAGTGTAATAAAGTCTCTCTAAGCCCTCCCTCTAGTCTGTGGACTTCAAGCCTTTGAATTCACAAGACATGAGTCCTGTGACACACCAAAATGATCAGTGCATTGATGTAACTCCAAAATCTTCAGTGAATTTTCATGCATTGGTGTGTTGGTGAGGAACCACCAAATTCTGGTTTCATATTGGTTCATTGTTGATGAACCCCCAAATTCATCTGTCACAATATGTCGTGTCATGTTAGCACTGAGGAGACCAGGAGAAAGTTAGCTTCTTCTAGGCAGTTTCTGTTAGAAATTGAGGCCCAGAGAGGACCAGGAGATGCCACCTCACATGATGCCTGATGCAAGAACAGAACTCTTGACAGAAGTAGAACTTCTGATGGAAACTGATCTACAGTTTCCCCTGTGTCCACAGCCTAGCTCACTACCTGGATGGGCTAGACCAGGTGGGCTGGCTCTGGGATCTGTCCTCCAAATCTGCAAACCAATTGGGTCTGCCTCTTGTCTATAAAGGCTGCAGTTTTCTTTCTCCTAGCTCCGCCCTGCTCCACTCAGCTGGCTGGTTTTCTGGCTCTGCTCGTCTCTCTTTGTGCAGGCCACAGGAATACATGTGAGTATGACAACCCCACCACACACAGCCAACCTGGCTGGGTCAGGGGAAGGGGGAGAAGACTGTTTCTTGGTCTGGGAGCTTTTCTGCTTGCCTTGGCTTTATTGCTTAGGGTAACTTCTCACTGTAATTGCATGTGTGATTTTCCTCTGATTCCTGAATCTACCACACGAGGATTTCTTTTACACCCAAGATCTACCACATGGGTGCTTTCACTAACTCCAGGCCTGCTACCTGTGTAGTTTCCATAAACTCAGGGCAACCATGAGTATAACTTTTCATTACTTATTTATCCTCTGAGTCTTTTGATCTCTGCTTTGATATTTCTTCTGTGATTCTTCCTTGAGCCTCACCATTTACCCTCTTAACTTCTGTGGTAGTTTGAATATATGTCCCCCAATATATTCAATGGTTTTTTTTAGTTATAGTTTGCATCTGCAATCACCTTGCTAGAGGCAAGGTCACTGGGGGCTAATCTTAAGGTATTAATGGTGGGTTTGAGATTCCATTGTAAAAATATACAAATGTGCCTAGCAGGAGTTCCTGAAGTGTGCTGTGTGACCTTTTGGCTGTAGTTTTGCTCTATGTGCTGTGGTGGCTGGTTGGCTTTTTTCTCTCTCTGCCTGGCCTTATGAGAGCAGGCTATTTCTCCTGCCTTTATGGAACTTCCCCTGGATCTGTAAGCTTCAATAAATAATATCCCTTCCTCCATAACTGTGCCGGTCTGGAAGTTCATCTCAGCGAACCTGAAGCTGTCTGCAACAGTAAAGTGGTACCAGAAGTGGGGTGAGATGAACCTGACCATGTGGATATTTGTCTTTTGGAACTTTTGTTTTGGAGGAATGGACATAAACTTGGTGCTTGCAACTAAAGATGCCTTCTGGAGTGGTAAGCCAAGTTTTATGGACTATTCTGATGAGAGTTTGAGAATGCTAAGTGCAGACAATATTAAACTTCGAGGCTTGGCTTATGAGCTTTCTAAGGGGAAGGAAAGACTGCAGAGGACTTTGTTGGAACTGGGCTACTGACATAAGGGATGGCTACGTTCCGCTATCCAGGGACAAAAAGTTTGATCAAGGTTAAATTTGTAATGGACTGATGTGCTTGGCTAAAGATATCAGACTGAGATTTTAAGATTTTAAGTTGGAAAACCGCAAGCAAGTTAAAAGCAGAAGCACTGAGGCTGGTTTAAGTTACTAGAGCTGCTATTGTCAACGCATTAACAATCTCAAAGAAGATGGAAAAAAGGTGGCCCGACTTGATTTACATTAAAACAATGGAGAGGATGCCTAAAGAAAGACTGTTAAAAATGCAAACTCTTTGGAAAGAGTTGACTGGAGAAGGAACCTGCTTTTCAAGACTATGGTTTATTTTGTCCCTGGATTTAGAATATGGCTGTGTCCTGCACACCTGGTATTAGTTTTGGAAACATAAAAAATGCATAAAATGGTCATAAATTGCACACGGTTCCAGGAGCCACTGCTGAGATGCGGATGAGGCAGGGCATAAAGTCCCTGAGGAATAGGCTGAAAAAGCCTTTTAGAAAATGGACTGTGGTTTGCATGGAAACCTAAAGATATTTTAGATATACCAAGACTGTGCAAAAGGGCTACCAAGGAGTACAATGTTGGCATGTTATGAAAGTTTTCCCTGGCGACTCTGCCCAGCTGGAGGGGCAGAATTGATAAACATAGAGACTGTTAGTCTCTGGTTACATTGAACTTGAACTGCGAAAGTTTGATGACGGCTGATGGTGGTTGAGTTTGCATTATTCTAGTCTCTTCTTGCTATGCCTTATACCAGTTAAAATGTTTACTCTGTGCCTTTACATGTTGAAAGTATTTAACTTGTTTGATTTTACAGGACTCACTATCTTAAGTTGATCAAGACTATAAGAACCTTTGAGATTGGACTGAATACAATTTACAATGTGTGATAGTTATAAATCTATTGGGGGCCAAGAACTAAAAATATTGGGGGCCAAGGGCGGAATGTGGTAGTTTGAATATATGTCCCCCAATATATTCAATGGTTTTTTTTTTTAGTTATAGTTTGCATCTGCAATCACCTTGCTAGAGGCAAGGTCACTGGGGGCTAATCTTAAGGTATTAATGGTGGGTTTGAGATTCCATTGTAAAAATATACAAATGTGCCTAGCAGGAATTCCTGAAGTATGCTGTGTGACCTTTTGGCTGTAGTTTTGCTCTATGTGCTATGGTGGCTGGTTGGCTTTTTTCTCTCTCTGCCTGGCCTTATGAGAGCAGGCTATTTCTCCTGCCTTTATGGAACTTCCCCTGGATCTGTAAGCTTCAATAAATAATATCCCTTCTTCCATAACTGTGCCGGTCTGGAAGTTCATCTCAATGAACCTAAAGCTGTCTACTACAACTTCCTTCCACAGGAACGCATATGGCAGATGACACGGGTGTTCTTTCTAAGTCTCCCCACCTAGAGATCCAAGTTCTATTCTCCACGTGCTTGTGCCTCTACCTCAGTCTTTCCTTGAAAAATGCAGTTTAGCTCCCCTTCATGTGTTATGGTTCTGTTCCAGTTTTTCCCCCAAAAATCTCCATTTCTTTTTTTTTTTTTTTTTTTTTGGTTTTACGAGGTAGGCTCTCACTCTGGTCCAGGCTGACCTGGAATTCACTATGTAGTCTCAGGGTGGCCTTGAACTCATGACGATCCTCCTACCTCTGCCTCCCGAGTGCTGGGATTAAAGGCATGGGCTACCACGCCCGGCTCCATTTCTCTTAAATGAACCTTATAATCAATGCTATATTTCCACATGAGAATATGTTTTCTAAACCCCACAATTTGTTATTTCTCTCTAAATAAGCTTAGTAATTCATAGTTCATCCCTCTTGAGTCTGTCTTTATCAATTCTTTGTTAGGTAGGACAGAACCCAAATTTGGGGTTCATACATTTAGGGAACCCCTGCTGAACCCCCCAAATCCTGCATCAGTATCATCTTCCTAATTGCCAGGCCACTTTTTCTCACCTGCATTTTTCCTTCTTTAAGAAATGTTTAACCCACAGTGCTATCTGTCCTCTCTTTAAAGAAAATTTCTCTTTTGTTTCCCATATTGCTTCACTTGATGGAAAGAGAATTTATTACAGAGAAGATTGTTTATAGGAAGAAATGGAAAAAGTAAAAATGGCCAGGGGGTGAGAGAGGGAATTGGGCCTGAGATGTAAACAGAATGAGAGTTAGAGAGTGTCAAGGCTATGTAAGATGCTACCTGGAGGAAAGGGGCTTTTTATAATCCTCAGAATTATAATTCAGGGCCAATTTATATTTCTAGAGAGTCCCAATGGGAAATTCCCATTCTAATTGATTTACTTGTTCACTGACTATTGATGGAGTGCATGTTTTGTGGATGGCTCTCTTCACACCAAGAAGGACAGGGCAGTCAACAGAAGGAAGAGACCTTACTCCTGTGATATTTACAAGGCAAGCAAAGCTATGTAGAAAGAATAGGTAATTATATATGAACCTGAAATAAGAGATCAAATAATGACGAAGTGGAACAGGAAACAGTGAGGAAAGGAGGCAAGGCCTTTTCATGTAATCAGGCAACACATCTATGACCTTTTAAAAAGAGATCTTTACACAGTCAATAGATTTGTTTATAGGAATGTGACACTGAGCAAGGACAGAGCTACATAGAAATCTAGACATGTGGGGGCTGTGATAAATGTGATCAGTGCCAGCCATTCCACAAGATTTAGTTTAGAAAGCTCACGATAGCTTTCCTGTAGTCTGACCAAAGTCTCAAAGATGAAAAAAGATTTAAACCATCAAAGGAGATAGAAAAAAAGGAGATTGCATGCTAGGAGGCATGAAAGAATGTGGAGTGATGGACTGTAAGGAGCTTGGTTTGCTACTTGCCTGTGGGGTTATAATGCAGTAAAGGTAGAGGTGCAAGCAGAGGCAAAAACAGATAACGGAGATGGACGGGGTGACTCTGGGAATGGGACTATCATGGGGAATGTGATGTTGCCTACACAGATCACTCTGTATTCCAGTTCTGGAATGTCATCAGTTAGCAGAGAATGGATGGAAAGGGAAACGTCATCAGTTAGCGGAGAATGGATGGAAAGGAAAACGATTTGCATGTGGAAAAGAAACTGCTGTGATGATTGAGGCGTAACCGTAGCTCCTGAATAGGATTCTCTTTGCCAAAGTCTTCCCTGACTGCACCACTTCTATATAAATGAGAAAATTCCAACAGGACAGCCATGCTGGAAGAAAGGGCAGCAGCAGCTTCTTGTAAAGTTAAGCGGGCATCTGTCATACAACCCGGAAATCTTGCTTTCTTACTGCCAGGCATTTGGGCAAATAAATTTTTAAATTATCACAGAACTTTATTTATGATTGTAACTGGAATGAGCTCTGTCATGGAGCAAACGATTTCCCCAAGCATTCCTACGTCTTAGTCCCAAAACTTGTGAATATGTTTGCTATAGGGAAAATGGGGAGTTAAAATCATAAATAGAATGAATGGTAACTAACGGACTTTAAAACAGTGAAGCTATCTTGGGTTATTCTGGTGAACCTGACCTCATCGACACCATTCTCCAAGTGGAGGAGGAATTGCAAAAGAGAATCAAAAACTTGGCAATGTGAAGACTCACCCTGATTTGACTGAGTTTGAAGGAGGAAGAAGGCGGCCACTGCCAAAGAATGTGGAGGCTTCCTGAAGCATATTCATGTGAGACTAGTGAGATTTCTGGAAGCATACAGTCATTTGTTTTAGGTCTTTAAGTTTTCTGTAACTTATTATTGCAGCATTACAAAAATAGTGTCTGTCCAAGTGCCTTGCTTCAGAGCAAACTGGGGCATTTATTCAGTAGACGGCCACTCGACAATATGAATTGGGATATAAAGGCATTTCACTAAGTTAAGGTAATCAAATTCCAGCGTCATATTGATGATATGAAGAGAAAATATAAATGATAGGGTTGGAAACAGATAAGTAGTCCCTAGGACTTGAAGTCTTGGGAATGAGTTGAGTACAAAGGACCACAGAGAGAATTCTGAGATGTATAAAGATGCTTTGTATTACACATGATTTATGAACTTATCCAAAGCATGGAACTGTGTAGCACAGAATGCAGATATTAGTGTGTACAAATTAAATATAATTATCCAGGAAATTATGAGAAAAACAATCATGTTTCTTATCATTTGATAAAAGGAAATTTGGTGAAAAAAAAATCACATTTGCTTCCAAGGAAAATACTGTCTCCTGTTAACATATATATGCATGTATATGTGTATGTGTATTCCTAGCATCTTCCTGTTGATAGTTATAGATGACTTTTAAACTTCTTAATACATACTAAATAAACTTTCATATCTTTCCAAACTCACATATGCTTTTAACTCCTTCTCCTCCTCTTCCTTCTTCTTTTTTTACTTTTTGTTTGTTTGTTTGTTTGTTTTTCAAGGTAGGGTCTCACACCAGCCTAGGCTGACCTGGAATCCACTATGTAGTCTCAGGGTGGCCTTGAATTCATAGCGATCCTCCTACCTCTGCCTCTAAAGTGCTGGGATTAAAGGTTTCAAGGGGTGTGCCACCACACCCAGCAGCACTTCTTAATTGTCTCAGTTCAAAAAAAAATGTTTTTATCTATTTACATTTTCAAGGAGAGAGAGAGAGAGAGGAAATGGGTTTACCAGGGCCTCATGACACTGCAAATGAACTCCAGACACATGGACCACTTTGTGCATCTGACTTTACTTAGACTGGGGAACTGAACCAATCAAACAAGTGTGTTTAACCACTACCCATCTCTCTGGCCCTTAACCATGTCTGTCTTTTCTGTGAAGCGCAGAAAGCTGTCTATGTGATCATGTCAAAACTAGTTCTATTCAAGCTATGTCCTGGTAAACTTGAGGAGGTTAAGAGTGACCTTTTATCTAAAGTTATTTTCCTCCTCTGGGTCTCTGACTGGGATCTTTGCCAGAACATTAGGGTTGGACTCTTGCTAAGTAGATCTCAGTTTTTACATTGCTTAAATCTTTTTATTTGCTTCTTTGAAAGAAGGAAGTCTTTTCATATTATCAAAACCAGAGAGCCTTCTTCAAGACATGGCATGTGCTAATCTCACATAGCCTAGAAGATTGAATCATGTCAGAAATAATAGAGTGTGAAGAGATATAGGACAGTGTGCCAGCTTAAGCTGCTCAGGCTGTGGTCAGAGGAGGCAGCTACAGAGATGTTTAGCCTCTTTGCTTAAGGATTTCTTCCCATAGTTTGTCTCTTCTTAAATTGCATTCAGAGGAAAAAAGAAAGTGCTCTCACTCCATTATGAGAACCTGCTGTCACCAGCAGTTCATTTTCTCTTCACTCAGTCATCTACTGCATTAATTATCAACTGGTCTGTACCACAATGTCATAAACTTAGCACATAAGACTTTAAAAAATTATGTTTTATTGATTTTCTAGGATAGAAAGGGATTGAGTTAGAGAGAGAGAGAGGGAGAAGAGAGAGAGAGAGAGAGAGAGGGAGATTCATGTGCTACTCTGTGCATCTAGTTTTACATGGGTACTGGGGAATCGAGCCTAGGCTGTTAGGCTTTGTAAGCAAGCACCTTAAGCATTGAGCCATCTCTCCAGCCCTTCAAAAAATTATTTATTTATTTATTTGAGAGAGAGAAAGAGAGGGAGAGAATGGGCATGCCAGGGTCTCTAGCCACTGCAAATAAACTCCAGATGCATGCGCCCCCTTGTGCATCTGGCTTACGTGGGTCCTGGAGAATCGAACCGGGATCCTTTGGCTTTGCAGGCAAACGCCATAACCGCTAAGCCATCTCTCCAGCCCAGCCCTTCTTTTTTATCTCATATTTTCTGTGGGTCAGTTGCTGAGGCACAGCTTTCACGTGGTTCCTCTGCTTAGGGTCTATCCTGGCTGCATAAGAGCTCAGGTCAGAGATCTCACCTGAACGCTCGCTTGGGGGAGAGCTGACTTCCTTATTGGTGTTTACATGCTGTTCCTACAGAGCGTAGGACAGCAGCTTTTCAGTATTTCTCTGCTTGTCAGCCAGATGCCACCCTCAGCCCCTAGATGCCACTCCCAGTTTCTTTCCACACGAGCTTCAATATTCCACTGTTCACCACCTTCATGGAAGAGATTAGGAACAATGCCAAAAGGTATGTATTGTAAACCTACATGAAACAAGGGCGTGATTAAGTGTACATTGTGACATCCCAGGTGGCATCTTTGCCAGACTCAAGTCCCACCATGTTTAAGGAGAGGGGATCACACCAAAGCACAAACACAAGCAGGTAAGAATCACATGGATGGATAGAAGATTCTGTCCATCACACGGACAGGAATTTATCAGGAATCAGCAGAGATTAACACCTTTGGTGGACTTTCATATCTGTTTATTTTCAGTGGGTGACAGTGGTCTTCCCAAGGCAGCCAAAGGATCTCTAGGGCCTGTATTCACTTCTAGCCAAACCATTCCACATTAGGCCTTGTTAGAGTATCGGGCATGGGAGGCAGCCTTCTCCCCAAGAAAGTGACGCACCTGCATTGAATCTTTGGCTCCTCTCCTCTTGAATTAGTTCTTGGTATCTCTTTGTCTGCCATTGCCTTAACAACTTAACAACAAGGGTGTGTGCTCCCATTCTTTAGCTGACACAAAACTTTCTGTTTAATATAGCCTTCATTTACTCCTTTCATGAGGAATCTGAAAAGGTAATACATCCAGATGATAATGTTTGCTCAGAATTTATATGGATCACAGGAATTTTTGTTTGATCAGGAGAGGTGAATAATTTTGCAACAAATATCACTTATGTCAGCCTCCAAAACTGTATCTGCTATTCTGCTTAAAATAAGACATAGGAGCTGGGAAGATGGCATAGAAGTTAAAGGTGCTTTCTCGCAAAATTTGCTGGCCTGGGTTCAATTCTCAAGCCACCCACATAAGCTGGGTACAAAAAGTGATGTGAGCATCTGGTGTTGCTTGTAGCAACAAGATGCCCTGGGACACACACACACACACACACACACACACACACACAGAGAGAGAGAGAGAGAGAGACAGAGAGAGAGTGAAAGAACTGTCTCATGTTAGAAATACACATTCTGGGGAAAGTTCCAAACAGGAAAGTATGGTATATGAATGTTTCTTCTGGCTCTCCGTATTGCTTTAGGGCCAAGTTTCAGGCTTTGGTCTGTGCACAGGATGTGGTGAGAAAAGGTCTCATCTTCCCTCAGTGAGTTCCCTTCCTGTGTTTAGGAGAGCCAGGAGGGCTCCTGCTCAAGGCTGCCCTGCTTGTTCAGCAGATACATTTGCACATGGGTGTCAGCTGACAATATGGGATCTATGACAATGGGTATTTGTTAGTTGGAAGTCATATGAATGTACAATTCAGTATTACCATCAGCACCTGCCTCTATAGTGCTAGAGAGTTAATGAAAGTAAATCAATGTTTCTAGCTATTTTTAATCAAGCTATTAAAATCATATATATTAAAAATATCCAATGACTGAATGGGTACAATAGTGGCATGTCTACTCTTGGGGTAACCAACTGCTCCATAATTGGACTGAAGGCCCTCTCTATGGGAGGGAATACATACCTGGTACTGAAAAACCTAAGCAAAAGTCTATGGCAGGGGAGGTCATGAGCCTTAGGGGTATAAAGCCTGCTCTTATGTGACTAAATGTATATATTATTCCCACCAAACTGCCCTGAAAGCACTACACTTAATGTTCATATTCACATATTAACGCTACTCTCACTTCTGGTTAGAGAAGCTTCTCTTTTCAGATGGCGATGACCACTGGGATGACCCAAAAGGCAACATAGTGCTGAGAAGAAGGGATGGAGGAGTGCCCAGCACTGAAACACCTCTGTCACACCCTCCAAGGCTCAGGGACCATTGCGGAAGAGGGGGCGGATAGAATGGAAGAGCCAAAGGAAGGGTATGACTCCTTACAATGCAACTGCCCAGACAGAAATTGGCCTCGATATCCATGACCTTGCAGTGCCTAGCACCTTAGCAAGACCCTCATAATAGAAGAAAAAGATGATGACATCAAATTAAAAGAGAGACTAATGGAGAGAGGGAGGGGATATGATGACATTGGAGTTCTAAAGTGGAATGGGGAGAGGGGAGGGAAATATCATGTGTTTTTTGTATGAAAGTATAGAAGTTGTCAATAAAAAAAATGAACAGAGAAAAAAAAATATCCAAAAGTAGTTTCAGCATACAATGTCACTTTTTTTATACACATAAAACTCACACAGTGCTGGCCACATTTCAATACTGGAGAGGAACTCGAAATGACAGTTCAATTTGCCATGCCATTATTTTCTACAGGGATTATTAGAAGCTTCTTTATAATAATTATTATTAGTGGTAGTAGCAATGGTAGTGTGTTTCTATGGTGTCTGAAAATACTTTGCTTTATCCTCCTTTTGCTATGTTTTTCAGTTCTTAGGCTTGATCAGAAAACCCACAGTTTTAGATAATAGCCATTGTTGTGAAAAACACTTGCCTTAAGTAAAGCTTTTAAATGCTTATGTTATTATAAAGCAAACATTCATCTTTAGAGTAAAAACAAGTTGCTTTCCTTGAAATGAATCTAATTGCTCAGGGGAACATAATATTTATACACAAGCAGGGACCTAATCATGAATTAATGCCTCAACTGAAATCTGAAATAAAAATATAACTTGATTAGGCACTCATTCATATGTACATATAAATTGTACGTATATATGTATATGTACAAATGCATAAGCACCTGTATAAGTTTATATATATATATATATACATACATATATATATGTATACATACATATATATATATATATATATATATATATATATATATATATATATATATACAGTCCTTAGTGAAAAGATTCTTCTTCTGTTGTCAACTGTTTAACTTTAGTTCAATTTTTATATGTGCCACATTGAATTTTAAAGTAATGCCTAATGAAGAAAAAAAGCCCCATAATATATTTAAGCACTGACTTCTGTGTATTTACCATGTACGGGGTATTATATGTGTGTGGTTACCCAGGTAATTTATGAAGTCTTACACACATTAATTAAGAACATAAATAAAGACTTGATGAGTTGGTTTTTCATGAAAACATTTGAGAAAATTGCAAGATGTCACACAGAATTTGAGGCTTTCTTTCTTTTTATTTATTTACTTTATATTCTTTTTAAGCAGAAGAGACACAGAGAGAGAATGGGGGCATCAGGGTCTCTAGCCACTGAAAACAAACTCTAGACACATGGGCCACCTTGTGCATCTGGATTTATGTGGGTACTGGAGACTTAAATCCATGCTGTTAGGCTCTTCAGGCCAGAGCCTTAATGGTTGACTATCTCTCCATCCCAAATTCGAGGCTTTACAATATGCCAAAGACTTGTATGCTGCCCAGTATGTGCTAACCACTTAAAACATAAGTTTCTAGTATGTATGAAGAGGGATCTTAAATACTTGTTGATAGATAGTCTCATTTGACCCACAAATATCTCTGTAATAAATAAATTACCTTTCACATTCCATATAGGAAGAAAGCTAACATCTGCGATATGAAATACCTTGTTTGGACATGACAAGGCATCTTTTCACCCCAATCCTGCAGGTGTCATATTCCATCACAAGGACCAAGAGGTACAGGGAGAAGGTGCATCCTCCATGAAAATGATGCCAAGCCTTCTGTTAACCTTGCTGGTTCTCGGTTCAAAGCATCAAAACTCTAACCCTCAGCAATTTTCTCTCTTTCCTACTCCCAAGCTGGTCAAAAGTTTTATTGTGATGCTCAATGATGGCACCAGTCGCCTCGCTTGTTGTTTGAATTCCTTCTGCTCAGCTCCTCCCCAACTGGCATGGAATCTCTCATCAACTCATCACACTGAGTCATGTTTTTAAATCTTTAATCAGATCACTCTTTTCCAAAAACAATTCATTGGCATTTTATCTGCCTCATTTGCCAGAATGTGTTGGGAACATTAAAAGGATGCATGGTTAAGTAGATATAAGCACCCTAAAAATGATGCTTGACATGAGCCCTATAAACAATAAAGATGAATTCTCTCCTTTATGATTTGGACCCATTATTTAAAGAGGCAGAATCGAGACTCATGCATTATGTGAACAGCAATGAAGTTTAGCACATCCTGGAACTGTACTGATCCCATTAAAGGTGGCTGGGTTGTAATTAAACACCAGCCAGAGATTTCTCTTTGCCATTAGAGAACACCACGAGCTCATTCTACAAACAACAAAACCACTTAAGTTTATTGTTGCGAAGAATCGTCTAAACTTCACCCCATGCTCTCACTGCTTTACGTTCTGATCACTATTTCCCAGTCTGGCTCAGTGAGGCTCGCTCCCTCTCTTAACCCCCGTCCCTTTTCTCTCTCCATGGAACCTATACACTCTTTACTGCTGCTTTGCTGTCACTACTGAAAGCCCTAAACAAAAGCTTACCTTACTCTGAGTTCTTGGCTGCATTTCTTAGTTTACATAAAATTGCAGAAGCTGTGTCAAGGAAGAAAGTTTAAATTATCTAAATATTGCTGGTGATCTGTTGGGTTTTTTTTCAAAAAGCATTCTAAGCTTGGTTACAGGTTAAGATATTTTAACTCACTCTAGTTACAAAACAAATTATTTAAAAAATGGAATAAATGACAAATTGGAATGGAACTGGTATTATTGTAACTTTTTATCACTCATCCTTAAGACCCTGACATTTGAGAGTGAATCTTGATGGTACAATGAGTTTTCTTCACTTTCTATATTTGGAAGATTTTTTTTTTTTTTTTTTTTTTGTGCAGAGCATGCTGCAACTCTCAAGTACCCCTTCAGCCTTGCTTATTTTCAGTATTTCATAAGCATGTCTGTAGTATTTGCTCCCCACTTCACTTACTGTAGGATGAGTTCCAAGTGGTCAGGAAGGGTGAATGTGCTGTTTATTGCTTTATCATCTCTGTAGTTTATAAACCTCTGGAACAGAGCTATGTACCCATGAACTTGTTTTCTTAACTGTGCTTGCTTACAGACTGACTTGTGAACTAACACAGTTTTCAAGTCACCAGAAAAATTATTCCTTAATTTGGTTACTTATTTATTTGGTTTTCAACCTATAACTTCATATCCCTCGTCAAAATTAATAACTCCTTTATTTGTTTTATGACATTATATATATTATAATACATGATAAAATACATACATTGTATATATGTGTGTGCAAATTAACTTTTGAACTCGTATAATTTCCATCTGAATGCATGCTTTTTCAAGAAAAATATTTCATGGTTTAAAGTAGATGTTCTTTTTTGTTGTTATTGCTCTTGATTTTTTAAGGTAGGGTCTCACTCTAGCCCAGGCTGACCTGGGATTCACTATGTAGTCTCACAGTGATCCTCCCACCTCTGCTCCTGAGTGCTGGGATTAAAGGCATGCGCTACCATGGCCCGGCTTAAACTAGATATTCTTACTTTCGGATTTTCCATTTTTCTTATCAGTTTTCAAACATGTGGGTAATATATTTTGATAACAATCACCCAGTACATTAAGTTTTCTCTCTGCAACTTGAGTTCTCCTTCCACTGATCCCTTCCTTATCATTAATCCTTTTACTATTTTGATGGTTTTATTTTTGTCCCTCTATCATTCAAGTTGAAAGGCTGATGGCTCAATATTGTACAGATCTGGTGCAGGCAGTGACAGCTGCTGAGAGTCATAAATGGGCTCTATAATGTGCTGTAGAGACACTCGCTCATTCACGCTTGTTGATGCACAATAGCCAAGACAAGGAATCAAAATAGATGCCCATCAACTGATTAATGGACAATGATGATGTGGCACATATTCATAATGGGACATTTTCAGTTATAAAGAAAAAATGAAATAATTAAAATTGCAGGAAAATGGGCAGATCTAGAAAATAGTATATTAATTAGGTAACCAAGGCTCAGAAAGACAAACATTACATGCTGTCTCATATATGTGGTTTCAAATTTCAAATTTCTAGATTGGTATATAAGTTGAAGTAAGGATCAGCAGAGGTGAGGAAGTCAAAATAGAACCATGAACATGGTACAGGGAGGTATTAAAGGGAGGGGATAGGAGAGATGTAAGTAGAATGGTGAAGCACTATGGCTGAAAGCATTTAACTGTGGTCAGGTGAGGGGAATAGGAGAGAAGAGGGGATGGGAGGAGCATTAACCAAAACTCAAATCATTATGAAAATGTCTGTGTTAGCTAATTAAAGCAATATAATTTTAAATATTTTATTTATTTGAAAGGAGGGAGAGAAAGAAAGAGGGAAAGACAATGGGCACACAAGGGCCTCTTGCCACTTCAAGCAAACTTCAGACACATGGATGCTGGGGAATTGAACTCTGGTCAAGTGCCTGTAACTTTATGCTACAGAAGTTGCACTTCACTTCCCCTTGAGAATGCAGTGCCATGCATTTCACCACAGTATTGATCTAGGCTTAAAAGATTTAGACATCTTCTTTTTGTAATGGCCACAAATTTAAACTGATATATTTTTGAGTATCACTTTAGCTTAAATCAGGTCAGATGACTTAAGAAAAGTATAAACTCAGGGAAGAAGGATTGCTTAGTGGTTATGACACTTGCCTGTAAAGCCGAAGGACCTAAGTTTGATTCCCCAGTACCCATGTAAGGCAGATGAACATTGTGGTGCATGTTCTTGGGTTCATTTGCAGTGTTTGGAGGCCCTGTCATGCCCATTCTCTCTCTCTCTCTTTTTCTCTCTCTCAAATAAATAAAAAATAAAATATTAAAAAAATAAAAGTAGAAACTTTTATTTCTGACCCTCTAAAAGTTTCATAAACATGTGTCTCATCATCCATGTATGTTTAGTTTTTTTGTTTGTTTGTTTGTTATACATACAGTTTTTTCTACACAACCTAGGCTATCCATGAACTCATGATCCTCCTTTCTCAGCCTCCCAAATGCTGGCATTTTATTTCTCTCTTAATTGCCACTTGCCATCTTCTCACTTAGGTTGATTTTTTTTTTTTTTTTTACCCTTCTATCAATGATTCCACCAAAAGTTCAGTTTTTCTCACATCCTACACTTTTGGAGGGGGGAGGGAGATTTAGCTATCTGAATCTGACAGCTTTTAAGTCACTTTCTCTGGCTGAAGTCTTAGTAGAAGAAAAGAGTGAATACATAAGTCAAATAAGTCTTTGAGTGTTTTCTGAGCACCTCTAATGTGCATGATTTTATTCAAGATCCCTTGGACATAATAGCAAACAAACCATCTTACTCATCACAGAATTAATGCTCTAAAGATAAGAATATAAAAATGGGGCTGGAGAGATGGCTTAGCAGTTAAATGCTTGCCTGTGAAGCTGAAGGACCCCAGTTTGAGGCTCAATTCCCCAGTATCCATGTAAGCCAGATGTACAAGGTGGCGCATGCATCTGGAGTTCGTTGGCAGTGGCTGGAGGCCCTGCTGCATCCATTCTCTCTCTCTCTCTCTCTCTCTCTGCCTCTTTCTCTGTCTGTTGCTCTCAAATAAATAAATACAAATAAACAAAATTTTTAAAAATATTAAAGAATATAAATATGTCATACAAAAGTATTGTTAATGTTCTTGATTACATAAATGTATATTCATAAGTAGACATGTGTACTTGGTCCAGGACCGAATTGAATGTCCTGATTCAGCAGTAATATATGGACAGCTAGCCTGTCCAAAATGAATGCATATCCAAACCACAAGAAAATGGCGTGGGAAGTAAATAAGGAGTCAGAGTTACAAGGAGAGATTATATTCTACACAGAGAAAAGAGCATTGCAAATCCAAAAAGAGCTGTCAGTACAGCTAACAGATATGGAGAAATGGATAGGTGATGCAGGGGAAACTAGCAAAGAGCTCTCTGGAGCTCCAAACTGGCTCTCTGAAGTCAGGGTACCTAAAGCCATAAATGCAAGGTGGGCCATTTAGCTCCACTGATAAAACACTGGATGTCTAGGTTCTTTCAAACATTTAAATATAGTGCAGCGATTTGATGTGACAGGGACTCCTTCTGCAAGCAGGCTAGCACCGGAGAGAAATCCATGGAACGATAGGCCATGTCTCAGAGTGCAACAGCCAGTTGTCATCTTGAGAGGTGACACCTATTATTTGAGACTGAGCTACTCTGAAGACAAGAAAATGGGAGATAATCATAGACAGAGAGCAAGGAGAGATCCTGCCGCAGGGGCCTGGGAGGAAGATGGTCAGGTGGGGCAGTTGTGGAGATGAGGAAAGTCAGAGGTGACATACTGAGATGTAATGGCCACAGGGAGCTCACTGGGCTGGGGTGGACAGTGGGTGGACATACAGAGGCTGGGAGCACTGAGCTCTGGACAATTCTATTCCTCAGCCTTTAGAATTGTCTCCCTGTTGTGTACATGTGTTACTGGAGACTGACACATTGTGGCCTACACCTGTGCAGATCAGCTTCCTGACCCTCCTCCCTCAAGCTGGGAGGATTATAGGAGGATGAGATCTAACATCAGTAATACCTCATAGTTCAGTTGTGAAGTACAGAGAGCCCACAGCTGGGTAAGTTTCTTAATGCCTTGTCTTGCCCAGCCCCTGCACAGTACCTTCTGGCATGAAGAAAACTAACCAGTGGGAGGAAACTTCTGCTCAGTTCCAGCTTGGTTTCCTTACTTTCTACAACCCAAGAGTTTTCTATTGCTGGGCAACTAAGAGCAATAGTATCCGCCAATATTGTTTTGGGGATGTTTTCTGCCTCCTGGACCAGCAAGTTGTGGGGAGATATGTCATCCTTGGCCCTGGAATTAATTAACATTTTATGTGCTTTATTCGTAGTAAGGTACCTTCATTCAAACTCTTTGAAAAATTATATTGTTTATTAGCTTCCTAAGCTTCCATATGGCTTTTCCATACATCTTTAGCTTTGCTTAATGCTCCCTTACAACTCTCCCTCTTCCCACCTTCCACTCATCTCTGCTTCAACCTCTCCTCTTCACTGTCCTGTCTACTCTCATATATCACGTGTTTTCCTATTCTACCACCCCCCCCCACAGTCAATCTGTTGTCCCTTCTCACATGGCCTTGCTTTTAACTTCCTGATCTCTAGGCACACTCACTCTGATTTAAACACACAAATCTAAAAACTGAAAGCTAGGATCTGCCTATGAGAGAGAACATGCAATGTTTATCTTTCTGGGCTACCTCATTCAACATAATCTTGCTTCTTATTTGTTTTTATTGTTTGCAAGTAGTATTTTCTCTACCTTGTTCTCCATTCCTGTTTTTCTTTTTTTAAATTTTATTTGTTTCTATGTTGAACATAAGTCATCAGGCCTTACAAGCAAGGACCTTCAACCACTGAGCCATCTTCCTACCCCCCCCCACCCATCTTCTGCTTAGTTGACGCATTGGTTATGTGTTCTATTGATTCTTTGTGTTTCTCATTTCTAACATTTTAGTGTTATTGTCAAAGGCTGAATTTTTCTTCCATGTGGCTGTTTCGTGCATATTGCTTATTTGAGAATCTGTTTTGCTGGCCTTTTCCTGTACGTTGCTGGGTTTCCTCTCCAGAACCTGTGTTGAATTCATTTGATATCGTTGTCTTTTACGTCACTGACAATTTGAACTCATAAACTACAGAAACCTGCCCTGACGCTTACCTAGTTCAGAATCTCTGAGTTCAGCAGTGGAGGAGTTATGATCACTTGGAAGAATCGTGTTGTCTTTGTTTTTCTCTTTTTTTGTTTGTTTGCTTCTTTTGTTTCTGTGTTGAAATGTACACATCTGTTAGGCAGCATATGACTTCCAGTTTTGTGTGGAAACATTCTTACGGAGTAGCCTAATCTTGATGGTTCTAACCCCATTACCATGCAAGGAGAGTACAGAGCCTGCTGTAATACCAATAAAATCAAATTATACAATAATCGAGGCCAGGCATGGTGGTGCACACCTTTAATACAATCCCAGCACTCGGGAGGCAAAGGTAGGAGGATTGCCCTGAGTTCGAAGCCACCCCAAGACTACATAGTGAATTCCAGGTCAGCGTGGACTAGAGTAAAACCCTACATCGAAAAACCAAAAAAAAAAAAAAAAAGAATTGGAAATACACATGAAATCAATTTGAAATCATCAGTGCTTCACCAATAAAACAGAAAAAAATGACAGACTTAATGTCAATCTGAAGGTTATATAATTTAAAAATTATTTAGAGGGAATGTGGAAATAGTAAATGAGTGAGGTAACCTGAGGGAAAGAAACACATAGGACAGAAGTATAAATAAATGAAAGAATTGGGTGTGGTGGCACATGTCTGTAATCCCAGCACTCAGGAGGCAGAGGTAGGATGATCACCAGGAGTTCAAAGCCACCCTTAGACTACATAGTGAATTCCAGGTCAGTGGGCTACAGTGAGACCTTACCTAAAAAAAAAAGAAGATGAAGAAGAAAATAAAGAAAGAATATTATGGATAGGATGGGATGAGATAAAATTTGAAAAACTTAAAAGAAAAGAACTAGAGAAAAGAAAACAAAACCAGAAAGACTTCCCAATAATGAGAAAGAGAAAACACAAAATAGAAGAATATATGAAGGGAAATTAAAAAAAAAAACAAGTCAAAAACCATTAAGAGGGCTGGAGAGATGGCTTAGGGGTTAAGGCACCAGCCTCCTAAGCCTAAGAACGCTGGTTCCAATCTCCAGCGGTTCCAATCTCCAGGTCCCACGTTTGGCCAGATGCAGTGACGCAAGGGTGCAATGCCGCACTTGACCACAAGGGGGTACACGCATCTGGATTTCGTTCTCAGCAGCTGAGACACTGCTGGCATGCCCATCTCTGTCTTCCTCTCCCTCTGTCTCTCTCTCTGTCTCTTTCTCTCTGTGTCTCTCTCCAAAAATAAAATAAAATAAAATAATTTTTTTTAAAAAAGACTTTAAAAGAAAACCAATAAGATAGGGTGGGTGTGGTGGTACACACCTTTAATCCCAGCACTCGGGAGGCAGAGGTAGGAGGATCACCATGAGTTCAAGGCCACCCTGAGACTACATAGTGAATTCCAGGTCAGATAAGTCAACATACTATTTAAAGGATAGCAGATTATAAAATATGATAAACATGATAAGAAAGAAAAAAGGAAGGGAAATAAACAAAATTGACAAATAATAAGAAAGTATGATCATACTGAAGGTTAAAACATATAAGCGCATTCTTTTCAATACAGCAAAGTTAAATACTGCTGACACTGTAAGAGCAAGGCAAAGAGGGAAACAAAAGGTATAGAGGGTGAACTGTTGATCAGCTTCTGAAGTTTCAGTCGAACCTGTGTGCTCTTATCCTTTCTGTCGTTGACTTTGGTCTTGAGCCTGAATTGGATGGGTGTCTGATGTTCTCCCGAGTGAGGTTTCTTCACTTTACTAGTTTCCATTCTTTTTGTCTTTTTTTTTCTTTTTCTTTTTGGCTTTTCGAGTTAGGGTCTCACTCTAGTTCAGGCTGACCTGGAATTCACTATGTAGTCTCAGGATGGCCTTGAACTCATGGCGATCCTCCTACCTTTGTCTCCCAAGTGAGAGCTGGGATTAAAGGCATGCGCCACCACACCCTGCAAGTTTCCCTTCTTTGTGTACTGGGGGAAGCTACCAGTCACGCTTAGCTTTGCAATCTGTGAGTTAGGAAGGATCTTTCATCTTCCACAGACTTCCATATCACACCCATAAGGATGGCTAATGTCCTGCCTGGATAATGTTTCCCAGGTGCCTTGAGAGTATGGGCTGTCAGACTCCAGGGTCCCCTCAGAGCAAGAGCTCTTCCTCCAACCCCCGAGGGCAGGATAAAACCACTTCACTGCCTGAGCTGAGCCTCTTGCAGCCTGAACTTTTCCTCTGTCAGCATCCAGTTTTTCCACTCTCTAGAGCTGTCTTTCCCTGGAGCTGTGGCAAGTTAAATTTAGGCTTCCTGACTTTAGAATTTCCTACTCTCAGACCTCTGCGGTAGCTCCGCTTTAACTAGTAAGTTCCCTCTCAACATAGCCTGACCACTGCCCTCTGAGGGCCATAGAATGACACCATGGGACTCCTCTCCTCACTTGAGAGTCACAGCCTTAACGTAACCCACAACCAGACGTGAGGCTTGTGGGAACTTTGGGCTTTTCCTGAGGGCACAAGGGTCAGCTTTCTTACCTGCACTGCCTGGCTTGCCTTATGGATAAAGCTTCTACTTTCTCTTCCCGTGTCAGATTGGGTTCTTTCTTTACAATTTTCCATTGGGTATTTTTCAGCTATTCTCTGTCTGTGAATTTCCAAAGTGACTCTTCTTTCTGTTTGGAATCTATCCTTCTATACCCAGACTTTTCTTATTAACCCAGTCACAAGAAGCAGTTTTTATTCTGGCAGCTCACCTGAAAATCTGACTATAGAATATTTTGTAACATAGCAAAATAATTACGTTGTCTTTATCTTTTCTCTCCTGTCACATTATCCAGGAGAGGCAGCAAGAGGGAACCAGCCCACACTGCCAGATGGGGATGGACTACTAAAACCTCAAAGTCGGCCTGGAGAAATGGCTTAGTGGTTAAAGTGTTTGCTGCGAAGCCAAAGGATCTCGGTTTGATTCTCCAGGACCCACGTAAGCCAGATGTGTGGGGCTCGTGCTGTGGGGTCTTGTTCTGTTCCCCCGGGGTCGTCGGCCACCGACGGGGAAGGTTGAGATAGCACTTACACACTGTATGGCAATCGGATGCATAGTTTATGGGCTGTTATCTAGACAGAGGAAGGACTAGTAACTTCAAAGCTATGGGGGAAGGATAAGGGAAGGTAGGGGGAAGGGCGGAAGAGATTAACAGGAGGCTGTGACTTCAGAACTGTGTGTGTGGGGGGTGAGAAGGCTACGTGACTTTAGCCACATGAGGGTCTCTTGGGCAGCTAGCCACAGGTCAGGAACTGTGGGGGGCAAAGTCTGATTTATGGAATGGTCAGAGCTTTTGGAGGTCTAGGGGGAGCGCCTTGTCAGGTCTGCCCACTCTGGGCGATGACAGCTCACTGCACCCTACAACATAGGGAAGGCAATCACCGTCTCCAGGGACCCCTGACAGAGGGCCAGCTGCGACCCCACAGTCCAGGGCCCCTGGCCATGTCCAATAGTTCAGGCCAGCCCCTCACCGGTCCAGACTGTTACTAGCAAAGCCCAACACAGATGCACAATGGGTACATGCATCTGGAGTTTGTTTGTAGTGGCTAGAGGCCCTGGCGTGCCCATTCTCTCTCTGTCTGCCTCTCTTCTCTCTCTGCTTGTAAATTAATTAATTAATTAAGAAAAATATTTTAAAAAATAAAACCTCAAAGTCCAGCTCCAGGGGCTGCTTCAGTAAGCCACCACCTCCCAAGGGCTCCTCCAGCTGGGAACAAGCAGAGGCTTGGTCACAAATTCCTGTGATTATGGGGAACACTCTATATTCAAACCACCACAACCACCTAGAAACAAAATGGTTGTATCATAGCAAATATTTCCTTTTTCTCTTAAATACCTTTATTTTTTTCTTTTAAATGTCATGTCATCGGCTTTTCCCTCCCTCCAAGAATTGCAAATAAAGTTGACTTCTCGGTGTGTTATAAGCTTCTTCGAGCAAAACTCCTCATGTGTGTTGATAAGTTACAGTACCTTTTATAACAATTTAGCAAGATTAAAAGAATTGTCTTTAAAAGTGGGGTTGCATGGGCTGGAGAGATGGCTTAGCAGCTAAGGCGCCTGCCTGCTAAGCCTAAGAACACTGGTTCCAATGTCCAGCGGTTCCAATCTCCAGGTCCCACGTTTAGCCAGATGCAAAGTGAGGCAAGGGTGCAATGCCGTACTTGCCCACAAGGGGGCGCACGCATCTGGATTTCGTTCACAGCAGCTGAGAGACTGCTGGCATGCCCATTCTGTCTCCCTCTCCCTCTCTGTCTATCTCTCTCTCCAAAAATAAATTAAAAAAATAAAAAATAAAAATTTTAAAGATGGGGTTGCAAAGTCAGAGTTCTGGTGCTCACAGCAATGCTTTAGCACAGGTAGCACCTGTGAGCCATGTATCTGAGTTTGTGAGACAAGATATGAGGCAAATTTACCTGGGCCACTTCTTTCTTTTTCCCCTGTTCACATTTTTTTTTTTTATTGACAGTTTACTTACAGACAATAAACCATGATAACTCCCTTCCCTTCCCCACTTTCCCCTTCACAAAGCCACACTCCATCATATCCCCTCCCTCTTTCCATCTCTCTTTTATTTTGATGTCATCATCTTTTCCTCCTATTATGAGGGGCCTGTGAAGGTAGTGCTAGGCACTGTGAGGTCATGGATATCAAGGCCAATTTCTGCCTGGATGATTGCACTGTAAGCAGTCCCACCCTTCCTTGGGCTCTTACATTCTTTCTGCCACCTCTTCCGCAATGGACCCTGAGCCTTGGAAGTTGTGGTAGAGATGTTTTAACCTGCTCTTGTCTGGCTAAATGCATATATTATGCCCACCAAACTGCCCTGTATGCACTTTACTTAGTGCTCATATCCATATGTGGATGCTACTCTCACTTTTGGGCTACTTCTTTATATTGCTTCAAAGTATCAAACTGTCAGATTTGAAAAAGAAATGCTTCATATTTCTATGCAAAACTTAATTTTTTTCTCTCTTGATTTTGGTACAGCTTTGTGGAAAATTGCAACAATTATTAAATAAACTGCAGAAAATTGATGTGAATGCAACAAATGCTTGATTTTTGTTGTTGTTTTATTTGAACTGTGGGTGTGCTTGGAAGAAACCCTCTGCTACCTGGTGGGTTGCATACTTCAGTGTCTTTCAAAGTGTATTGCTGGTACTCACTGAACACATTCCATTTAATTTTCCCCACAGCAAACAGCAGCCCACTCTTTAATGAATCTGAATACAGTTTCTCTCCCACTGCAATTTCTCCTTGTACTAGCAGATCTTGTGTATGTCATTTATGTAAGAAATGATTTACTTTTTCCTTTTGAGCACCTCTTTTGTTGGTACTTAAGATCATTTTGTCAAAGAATTAAAATGATGTTGACATGCACGGCCTTTCTACTTATTAATCTTTTACTAGTTTATATTACTTCATAATTTGAAAATCTATACACAAATATCCTTAAAGAATGCAATGACATTGAGCATGGTGATATGCACCCATCATCTCAGGATTTTAGAGGCTGAAACAAAAGGAAAAGTGAGTTTGAGACCAGTCTGAGAGTCTGGGCTACATTGTAAGTAAGACCCTGTATCATCAGCTCCTATCTCTGATTCTCCTAAAAAAAAAAATCACTAAAAATGGTACATAATGACATCAGCTTAGGATAGGATATTGTGTTCTGAATTAAAATATCTGAATATTCTATTTGAAGAATAAGGTGATAAATGTCACATTCTTTAATTTTCTGGTCATTATACAGCTACAACTACTTAGATTAAAGGAAGAAAAATCAAGAAATTAAAATCATAATACATTAGAAATTATAATCTTGGAGATCTTGGATTTTATTGTATGTAATTTAAAGTCATTATTATGATAGGAATCTGATTTAATTATTGTGCTAGTATGTAGAAGGTCTATGAGTGAAAACCTTTTTGTGCTAGTTACAGTTAGTAAGGTATATTATATCTTTCTACATTTTTTCTAGAATAAAGTGTATATAGCAGGAATTACTGTTTTTCTTGAAGTTCTTTGGTCAAACTTCCAGGTTTCTATATTTGTACACATGGGTGTGCATTGGTTTGTACTTTGTATTTAAAATGGCAATTAAGATTTTAATGCACATTGACTTATTACCATGTCTTATTCCTGAAGAATTATAAGTAACAATATATTTTTAGAAATTTCTTCAGTTTACATGAACTGCCATTATTAATTAATTAATTTTGGTTTTGTTTTTTGAGGTAGGGTCTTACTCTAGCCCAGGTTGACCTGGAATTCACTATGTAGTCTCAGGGTGGCCTCAAACTCATGGCGATCCTCCTATCTCTGCCTCTCAAGTGCTGGGATTAAAGACATGCGCCACGCCCCCCATTTCCATGTGTATAAGCTAAAGAATATCCACACAAGGCATGATTCTAAACTAACTTCACAAAAAAGAGTGTATATGTTAGAGATTCAGAAAAAAAATTGATCTTTCACATATCAACAGGGTAGTGGAGATAAGGGCGTGTTCACTCTCTTACTAAAGAAACTACATAGGGGCTGGGCGTGGTGGCGCATGCCTTTAATCCCAGCACTTGGGAGGCAGAGGTAGGAAGATTACTGTGATTTTGAGGATACCCTGAGACTACAGAGTGAACTCCAGGTCAGCCTGAGCTACAATGAGACCCTCCCTCGAAAAACCACCACCACCAACAACAAAAAAAAACTACATAGGCACTTACTAATCACTGAATAGCATAGCTCAAATATGACGTTGAGGTCAGATGAAGCAAAACACAAAGAAAATTAATATTAATTGTCCATATATTTGAAGTATTCTTATCTACCTTTTAATTTGATTAACACCAATCCTTGGGAATGAACTATTATAGAGGCAAAAAAAGTCTTCATTAAAAGTCACACAATCAGTAAATATTCATCCCATATTGAGATTCATATCTGTTTTCTTTCACGTCTATCATTTTTCCATTCCCCATGGCAGATTTTTACCTGTGTAGCAACCAATTTGTTTTGTTTGTTTTGTTTCATTTTTAGAGAGAGGTTCTCAGTCTAGCTCAAGCTGACCTTGAACTCACTCTGTAGTCCCAGGCTGCACTCACTGTGATCCTCCTACCTTGTCCTCCAAAGTGCTGGGTTGGGAGGAGAATTAAAGGAGTGTGCCGCCATACCCAGACCCAAATGTTTTCCTTGATCTGAAAAGGTAGATAATATGAAGCAATCATTAACAATATTACCAAAGAAAGTAAATAAATAATGTGTGGAGAGTTTAATTTTTCCTCACTGGGAAGTCAAGACAAGGACAAATGAAAGGCCAAGAGAAGAGAGAGCTGAGGGATCCAGTGGAAGAGAGAGGAATGTGTCAACTACCTTGTGTGAAGGAGATTTATGACATCGGTTGATGCTGTGCCCCAGAAGACTGAGCCGACCCACAGCACCGCTGCTACTCTGTCTTCATCAGTGTCTTTAAGAGGCACTGGTGGGAGCAAGGGCAACATCTCAGGTGCTTTGAGACTTGAATTTTGACCTTGGCCTTCAATGCTGGGGTCTAGTACTTTGGACAAGTCATTTCTGCATTTCTTTTTTGTTTGTCATTAAAAAAATATTTTTTATTTATTAATTAGACAGAGACAGAGAGAGAGAGAGAGAGAAAACTGGTACATCAGGGCCTCCTGCCACTGCAAAAGAACTCCAGATACATGTGACACCCTGTGACTCTGGCTTATGTGGCTACTGGGTAATCAAACCTGGGTCCTTATGCTTCACAGGCAAGGGTCTTAACCATTGTCATCTCTCCAGCCCACTTTTGTTTTGTTTTGAAGTAGGGTTTCAACTCTAGTCCAGGTTGACCAGGAACTCATTCTGTAGCTCCAAGGGGTCCTTGAACTCACAGAGATTCTCCTACTTCAGCCTCCCAAATGCTGGGAATGTGCCACTATATCTGGTTCATTTCTGTATTTCTCAGTCAGTCAAGTTTTGGGTTTTTTTTGATTTTTTGTTTTTTGGATTATTTTTGGTTTTTCGAGGTAAGGTCTCACTCTAGCTCAGGCTGACCTGGAATTCACTATGTAGTCTCAGGGTGGCCTCAAACTCACGGAAATCCTCCTACCTCTGCCTCTAGAGTACTGGGATTAAAGGCGTGCACCACCATGCCTGGCTTTCAGTCAAGTTTTAACACGAAGATTTGAATAAAATGACTTCTAATGCCCTGACATTCACAATTTACTTGATCTTTTATTTGTATTTTCTGACCTAACATGTGATGTTATCGTAACATGTTATACTAATTGGTTGTTTTGATCAATAAAGAAGAAAAACATTTGAAAGAAGTAAAAAAAGAACTACATAGTTAGAACAATAATTAGATATTACCTGGGTAATATTTGAAAGGCAAATAGACTGTCACAACAAAGAAGCAACCAAAGGTTGCAGAAAAAAACACAAAATCAAACAATAATTCCCCAAACAGCCATGGCTCCTGCTGTCCTGAGAGGGATTCAAGAAATCTTAAACATATCAGGTCACGTTGTTTGTTTAGTAGTCATTATGTGGGACATAATTATGCTTAAGAATAAGATAAATTTAATTTTATGTGTTTAAATGTATTAAAGCTTAAATGTTTGAGAGACTGAAAAGTTAAGCAGTGATTGGACTTTAATGAAAGTAATTAAGATTTCAGTGCTAAGACTAAATAGTAATTGGAAGTAATACACATTTTTGCTGCTTATGTGGGCCAGATTAGATAACAGAGATTAAAAAAAAAAAAAAAACTCTTTATTTTCTTCAAGTTCACTAGTGTTACTTGATAACTTCTAGTATTTTAGGAATATACTTCTCATCTCCTTGTCATATAGCTTTCAGAGGAACTTAGGGAAGAAATGGCAGCAGATATCAATTTCATATCTTGTTTCATTTTCTCCTATTTACTGTCTTTTGATGTAATTTTAATGAACCTCTGTCAAAACATTTCTTCATCATGTAAATCTTTGTAGCAATTGATTTTTGTAATGAAGTTTTTGAGGTTCAAGAAAGGTTTTTAAGCTCCAAACTCTGAGCTCGTTTCTGTTTTACCAATGAATTGAGATAAAACAATACTGAGAATTATTAAATTATTATATTTATTCAGGGAAGTATGGAACCAAGGGAAAGGAAATGGATACACCTGCATGGTCTGAAACCCATGTAGGAATTGAGCATGGGCCTGGAAAAAAACGTGAGAAGGGATTTAGAGGAAAGAGAATAAAGTACAGAGAACTCCTGCCACATGGAGTGCAGAAGGGGGTAGAGATTCCGTATGGGAGTATTGGTCAGGGGCTTCTCCCCTCATCTCAGCCCAGCCAGGCTGAGACAAGGGGAGACTTCCAGGACAGGAACCTGGAAGTTCAGGAGAGATGAACAGTGGAAAAAAAGAACTTGCCTATCTGGCAAGCATCTATTTATAACTTTACTGTGGTGGGCTTTACCTTCAGGCTCTCTTGAGGGCTGAATGGTCTGGACTAGGGGCTGGCTCAAGAAGAGGCCATGAGGCTGGAGAGATGACTCAGCAATTGCGGCACTTGCCTGTGAAGCCAAAGGACCCAAGTTCAATTCCCCAGAACCCAAATAAAGCCAGATGCACATGGTGGCACCTGGATCTGGAGTTCATTTGCAGTGGCTAGAGGCCCTACAGTGTCCATTCTCTCTCTAATACATTACATAAATAAATAAATAAAAGAGAGAGAGACCATGAAGCCAACTTTAGGGCTGAGCTTAACCAACCAAAATTCCAGAATCATATTTAAACCTTAAATTCTCCATTCCAGAGAGGTTTTCTATGGAAAAACAGATTAGGCAAGAGATAAGGAGATGCTAGATTCTTCTCTGAGCTCTAGCAGAGTGGAGGCCCCAAAACGTTCCTGCTATCTACTTTCAGGGGCCCAGTCACCTTAACTGCCTCAATTTCATGCAGGCTTTTGTGAAAGACCTTTTACTGCTTAAACATCTTTTGTCTCTGTATCTTTTGTATTGTGATAATAAATGCTTTAGTTGAAAGTTAAGAAGAGTTTAAACAAGCTACAAATTGCCACATATTTAGCCATAAATCCTTCTGAATGAAACAGAGTTTAAAATTATCAATCTTTTTCAGTAACCAACACATTGCATTAAGCATCACATAGAATTCAGGTATGAATGGTTTATTAAAAGTATCCAACTTTAATTCAGAAATACAGTTATATCATATAGCACTACTGTAGAAGATTTATCCCAAGAGCTTTGATTGAAGCAAAACCTTGACTCCTGGGCACTACAGCAAGCCAATGAGTCAGAATCTGTGGGGTTATTGTTTTAATATGTCTCCGTCTTTCAACAATACGAAGTGATGATGCTCATAATCCTAGCATTTAGGTAGCAGAATCAGGAGAATCTTGAGTTCAAGGCCATCATTAGCTACATAGTGAGTTTCAGGATATCCTGGGTTTCATGAGACCTTCTTTCAAAAACCAAAACCAAGCAAACAACAAGAACAAACAAACAAGGGAAAATTTCATACCAAGACATATTTTAAGACTCTCATTCTATGGCATAAAAATAAAAATAAAGGGCTGGAGAGACGGTCTAGTGGTTAAGGTATTTGCCTGCAAAGCCAATGGACCTCAGTTCGATTCCCCCAGACCCATGTAAGCCAAATGCACAAGGTGGCGTATGCATCTGGAGTTTGTGTGCAGTGGCTGGAAGCCCTGGCATGCCCATTCTCTCCCTCTCTCTCTCTCTCTCTCTCTCTCTCTCTCTCTGCCTCTTTCCCTCTCTCAGATAAATAAATAACAATAAAATATTTTAAAATTCAGTGTTTTTTTAAAAAATTTGAACAGATACTATATATGTTGGAGATTAGCCAATGAAATAAACTAAGATTATAAACATTGTTAGGCAATTAAAATGGTAATTTGTGGGCTGGAGAGATGGCTTATTGGTTAAGGCATTTGCCTGCAAAGCCTAAGGACTCAAGTTCGATTCCCCAGTACTCACATAAGCCAGAGGCACAAAGTGGCACATGTGTCTGGAGTTCGTTTCAGTGGCTAGAGGCTCCCAAATAAATATGTAAATATATTTTAAAAACAAAAGTTTTCTTTTGAAAAAGAAAAAAATGATAAATTGTGAAAATAAATATGCTTTAAGCATTCAAGTTCTTATTTATAATTCAATAAAGCTCACTTAATGTATTTTGGAACATGGTTTTATTAAGTTTGAGATAATTTTGTTGACAATAGAATAAACATAGTTAGAAATAAATCCTGCAAAAAAAAATTAGTACCAAACTGAGTATGGTCGTGCATACCTGTAACCTCAGGACTTAGCAGTTAGAAACAGAAGAATCAGGATTCCAAGGTCTTCCTCAGCTATGGAGTGCAGTTTGAGGTCACCTTGGGCTACATAAGACATTGTCTTAAAAAACTGAGCGTTAAGAAGAAAAGTAAATAGCACCACAACACCAGCACATTTGATAGGAAGACAAGAATTATTAAAATAACATTGATACATCTCTTTATTCTAATTCTTATGGAAATCTATGGCTGAAAATTAGCATAGACAAACTTTAAATGAAAAAAATCTGCTTTAAATAAGGAAAGCAGATGATGGAATATTTATAAAGTACTCAAAATCACTAATCAAAAGATGAAAACACAGGCAGAATTATTAACAAAGCCTATAATAGACCATTGACTAAAATAAATACAAATGGCAAACGGACACAGGCATAAATATTCAAACTCACTGGCAATCAAAAAATGCAATTTTAGCATGAATGCAAACCAATTTTTTTGCCTATTGAATTTGAATGGATTTAAAAATCTAATTGGCTAGGTGGAAGGTGAGGAGAAATGAGCACTTTCCACTACGGCTGACAGGAGTGCTAATTGCTAGAAACTTACTTCGGCTCAATTTAGAAATAGTTATCTGAAGCTCTGAAAATGTTCATGCCATTTTACTTAAGGAAATTTATTCGAAGGGACTGATCAGAAGTATATGCAGCAATTTGTTTTAATGGTAAATGTCTTATCATACCAATAACCTGGAATGAAAATCTTAAATGCCCACCAGGAAGGAAGAGGGTGAATGCTCTATGGATATAGATGAGAAACTACAAAACAAATTATCAGTGAAAAATACATAGATAACAGGCAAAAAAAAAAAAAAAAAAATGAGGCATACTATAGCCCACGAAAAGGAAGAACTCTGAGGACTTTTTAATATTGCAATTATCTAAATCTGTGCACTGCAATGGAAAAGTTACGTTTTCATTTTCTGTTCTCCATAAAGTCAAGAAAAGATACTTGCATATCTTCAGACATAATTTAATGTCTATTAGAATACAGTAATGTATCTCATAATATGTGACATGGTCCTAAGTCTATTATGTAATGGACTACGATTTATACCATCATTATAGCCTTATAAAATCATAGTGCTTATTATCTTTGCAAATGAACAAGAAGTCCATTAATATTTATGAAAAGTTGGTGGATTTTCTCCTATAGTTGACTGTATCCATGAACAGAGGATTGTCTATCATATTATCAAAAACAATTTGTGGTTGGGTGTGGTGGTGCATGCCTTTTATCCCAGCACTCAAGAGGCAGAGGTAGGAGGATCACCTTGAGTTCGAGGCCAACCTGAGATTACATAGTTAATTCCAGGTCAGCCTGGACCAGTGAAACCCTACCTCGAAAAACCAACCAACCAACCAAACAAACAAACAAACAAACAAACAAACAATTTGTGTAAATTGAAGAAAACAACATCCTTTAGAAACACAAATTAAGCATAGGCTGAATATATATATATTGTTTTTTTGAGTTAGGGTCTTGCTCTAGCCCTGACTGACTTGGAATTCACTATGGAGTCTCAGGATGGCCTTGAACTTATGGCAATCCTCCTACCTCCCAAGTACTGGCTGGGATTAAAGGTGTGTATCACCATGCCCAGCTTTTAATCAATATATTAAACAACAAAATATTCCTGAAAAAAGTCTAAGAATTACTGTTCTAAGATCATGTGCTAGGCTAAACACTACTAAAATTTTGATTTTAAAAGAAATATTTTTGTCTAACTTCAAAAATATATGTAAAAGGTATGTCAAAATGTACATTTATCTAAAGGGTTTTCTAAACTCAAAATTTAACACAATATAAAATTAGAAACTATTTCTCTCTGTTTAAAGCAACAAGACTTCCTTAAAATATTATCCTGCTTTTAGTAATATTTGCAAAAACTGGCTTCAAAGAAAGGATTTTATGTTTTATCAAGACAATTGTGCTTTTTGATGAATTCTAAAGTCTTTTGAATACTTAGAAAAACGAGTTTTGACAAACTCAACATTCAATCAAGAATCTATTATGTTAAACCCTCCTCCCCATATCACCAATTCAACAATAACCTATTATTCCAAGGTATTTCCAGTACAATAATACCCTATGTGTCTGAAAGTAGGAATATCTAGAGACGCATCTCTAAACTTTATGTATACTACGCAAAGTTAGAGAAATAAAACTATGTAAGTTTGGGCTTAGTGGTTAAGGCCCATGCCTCTGAAACCTAAAGACCTCGGTTTGATTCTCCAGGTCCCATGTAAACCAGATGTACATGGTGGCATATGTGTCTGGAGTTCATTTGCCATGGCTAGAGGCCTTGGCGAGCCCATTCTCACTCACTATCTCTCTCTTAAATAAATAAATAAATAAATAAATAAATAAATAAATAAATAAATAAAAGTATGTAAGTTTAATAATTCAACATGACCACTAAGTAGTCTCTTTTATACAGTATGTGTTATATCGCAAATTTCAGCATAGAAAATCGCCAGGAAAATTTGCCATTCATGCTCTTCGTGAGGATCCACTGAGATACAAAACCCTGTCATTTGGGCAACATTGATGTTTCAATCTTAGTCGATATTTATTCTCTTTGCATTTTTTAGATAGCATTTCTACTGAATGTAGGAGATGCACGTGTACATCAGAAAAAAAAAAAAGTCCATTTTGGGTTACTGGCACTCTTCTCTCACTTGGTAAGAAAGCTCAAGTTTTTATTTTCTTTTTGCAGACCTATTATCACACTGAGCCAAAGATTCTAAATTTTGTTTAAAATTAGAAACTGAATTTAATATGTATTTCTGGATAGTTATGATGTTGGTTGTTGTGAGCTCCTTTGTATGTCAGATGTTTAGGTTTCTCAAGTACATAAGCTTCTAAAATATAAAACTTGGGAACACGCTTTACCATCTGGTATCCTTCAAACTAGAACCGCTAGTGTTACTAACCTTTCCAGGCTGTTCATGTGTTCCTAATTGTATCTTTAAGCAAAGGTAATTAGAAACGTCTTCTGTACCATGTGTGCTAAATAGTGCCTCTGTCATAATTAAAAGTATTGGACTTTCTGGGTTTGCTTGTACATGCCCTTCAGTCCCAGCACATGGAAGGCAGAGGTAGGAGAATCACCATGAGGTCAAGGCTGCCCTGAGAATACACAGTAAATTCCAGATCAGCCTGGGCTAGAGTAAAACCATACCTTGAAAAAAAAAAGTATTGGGCTTTGCTCTCCTAAGGAGACCATCTATTTAAACAAGAATATTCTACTTTATTTAGAAAACTTCTAATGTTAATGTAGTCTATTAATGACAAATTGTGTCATTGTTAAATGGAAAACAAATTGAAATTTATTTCTGAGAAAAAAAAGAATTTGATGTTCCTGACATAATTACGACAATGATTATTATCATAATGGGCTACATACAATGGAAATAATAGTCTGTTTTGTCAACTGCCTCGCTTCCTACAATGTTTGAAGCTTAGAGTGGAGTACATGGTTGGTACTCCATGGGCATCCTCACTTATGGCAGAGGACCCAGCTGGTACTCCATGGGCATCCTCACATACAGGGGAGGATACAGCTGGCACTCCATGGGCACCCTCACATGCAGTGGAGGGTACAGCTGGTACTCCATGGGCATCCTCACATACAGTGGAGGGTACAGCTGGTGCTCCATGGGCAACCTCACATAGAGTGGAGGGTACAGCTGGTACTCCATGGGCATCCTCACATACAGTGGAGGGTACAGCTGGTACTCCATGGGCATCCTCACATACAGGGGAGGATACAGCTGGTACTCCATGGGCATCCTCACATAGAGTGGAGGGTACAGCTGGTACTCCATGGGCATCCTCACATACAGTGGAGGGTACAGCTGGTGCTCCATGGGCATCCTCACATAGAGTGGAGGGTACAGCTGGTACTCCATGGGCATCCTCACATAGAGTGGAGGGTACAGCTGGTACTCCATGGGCATCCTCATACAGGGGATACAGCTGGGCTCCATGGGCATCCTCACATACAGTGGAGGATACAGCTGGTGCTCCATGGGCATCCTCACATAGAGTGGAGGGTACAGCTGGTACTCCATGGGCATCCTCACATGCAGTGGAGGGTACAGCTGGTACTCCATGGGCATCCTCACATACATGGGAGGGTACAGCTGGTACTCCATGGGCATCCTCACATACAGGGGAGGGTACAGCTGGTACTCCATGGGCATCCTCACATACAGTGGAGGGTACAGCTGGTACTCCATGGGCATCCTCACATACAGGGGAGGGTACAGCTGGTACTCCATGGGCATCCTCACATACATGGGGAGGGTACAGCTGGCACTCCATGGGCATCCTCACATACAGTGGAGGGTACAGCTGGTACTCCTACAGTGGAGGGTACAGCTGGTACTCCATGGGCATCCTCACATACAGGGGAGGGTACAGCTGGTACTCCTGGGCATCCTCACATACAGGGGAGGTACAGCACTCCATGGGCATCCTCACATACAGGGGAGGGTACAGCTGGTACTCCATGGGCATCCTCACATACAGGGGAGGGTACAGCTGGTACTCCATGGGCATCCTCACATACAGGGGAGGGTACAGCTGCTAATGAATCACTGCTGGCTAAAGTGTTAGAAGTATAATTTTCTTCTTTAGAATTTATGTGGTTCTGTCTGGCAGTACAGAGAAATTCTGGCATCTTCAATATTCAATAAGCATATAATATCTTTGAGGTTATAAATAAATATTTTTACCTCTAGTCCAGTGTGTGACCATTGCAAGTTTATACATTGCAATAAAATGTTGTTCTTCACCCAAATGACTACTTCAAATCTCTCTTTGAGCCATACTGGCTCTAGTTGCTTAAGGAATGAGAGATGTGCTCAGAATGATCTTTGACATTCATAGCGCATGTTGACTTCCCCAAGCTGATGAGTTGATTCCAAATGTTTACATATATAAGAAGCACTAATGTGAACTTACAGGAAAGATATTTGAGCTGAATCACAATAGAAAATCAGGTGTTCATTGTCCAGACAACTCAGAATAGGGACCTGCTTAGTATACATAACTTAGTAATAAATAAAACCAAGGAAAAATAGTGTGATTCAAATATATGCTTTTTGGTGGGCATAGTCAGTGTGGGCAAGAAGGGTTTGAGCACTGATAATGTGAGATTTTGTTTCAGTTTAGAAGGTAATAGAAGTGGTCAGCAGTCTTAAAATTATTTGTTTATTTTCTTTCTATATTTATAATTTCCCAGCTCATGAAGATTTGGGTTGATAGAAAAATATCATTCAAAGCTGTGATGTCATGCACCAGCTAAATTCTCCAACCATATTTAACAACATTTGGAATTGGCTTATAGATCCAACTCATTCTACATAGCTTTTTTGAGGTTTGTATTCTTGTCTGGCTTTGCACATGCCAGAACCGCAGTGTTTGCTGAGTCAGTAAGATAACTAAGATATCAATACCTCCACTTGACAAAATCCATACCTCCATGCTTATGTTCAGCTGCAGACGTTAACATTCTCTTTGGAGAATGATCGAGGAAGTTCAATGTAAAGTAATGTGAGGCTGCATTCACACCATCAGTGGTAAATAAATCCAGGGATTTAATTCACGATTTCGCTGAACAGTGATGAAGTGTCATTTATTGGCCCTCCGCTGGTGACATTGATCCACTACATTTTCAATTTATAAGACAAATGGCTTGCACTCATTGTATGTGATTCCTAAAAGGGTGCTTAAGATGCATGACAAACGTTGACCATGACCCTAACTCAAAAAAGAAATTTTAACCTATATATTTTTCTTTTGGACTATGAAAATGGAAGAATTATGGAAAAGCAGTACAAATCCTTCAAATGCCATAACTGACCCAGTAACAGTTTGTTTATTTTCATGGACATCACCATTGTGGCCATTACACTAGCATACATAGTGTATGCTACTTGGAAAGTCAGTATTTTAATATCTTGTTATTTACAAGACACATGGGGTATCTATTGGGGCATGCAAGAACTTTCTGAACATATCTGTGAGATCACCATGTGAAATGCCACCTCTACACTGAAAAAAATGTATTTGGAGGTATCCTTGCTCTCTATGTATATCTTTCTGCTTTTATTAAGGCAATCTAAATTCATTAATTGAAATTATATAAATATTGGTTTTTAGAGGTAGGGTCTCACTCTGGTCCAGGCTGCTCTGCAATTCATTATTTAGTCTCAGGGTGGCCTCGAACTCATGGTGATCCTCCTACCTCTACCTCCCGAGTGCTGGGATTAAAGGCGTGCCACCACGCCCGGCTTTATTGAATTATATTCTTATTTGCAATGCAATAAGTCAAAATATGAAATAAACATGGAGACACAAATACTATTCATAATATAAGCTTTCAGACATCAAAGAAATATGCTACCACCCCAGGAACTTAGTGTTCACTGATAACCCACATATGATAACCCCATAAATCATATGACCATGAGGATAGGAAATTAAGAGAGTTCCCCACGCATCTGAGTTCACAGGAACAAACACAAAGAAACAAATCAGAAGCAGTGGGGGTTGAGGCCTGGAGCATTGAGCTGAAAGTAACTTGACTATACCACATCAACTACAAACCAGTTCACCCTGGCACACATACCACTTATTCTTTTAAGACAAATAATCAGGTGCATCAGCCTTGATGATGGCAAAAGCCAGCTCTTAAAGAGGCTCTAAGAAAGAGGGGGGCAGGTTCCCTTCTAACAGCATGCTTAGCAAAGCCATGTACCCCTGGTTGTACATACCTCCCTCTGTGTTCTTAACAGCCCCCTGCAGTAAGTACAGACTTGCCTGGAAGAGCTACAGTAAACATGAACGCTTCAATTTTTCCATTTGCAATTGAGGAAACGGCACAAACTACTAAACACCTAGGTAGAAGTGAAAGGGGATCGTATGAGGATGTCGATGAAGTAGTCCAAAAGGAAATTAGTGTAAGGAACAAAATAAAAGAAAAAAATCTAACATATTTTTTATGAAGACTGAATAAGACTTTGTACATTGGGATAAAAAATGGCAAAAAGAGTTTTACAAACTCTTATATAAAATGTAATTGAAAAGGTGAACCTATAAAAGTTGTATGAAAGGAGAAACAGAAAGCGTATTTAGAGAAGCCATTCGCCTTTATTTGCCTTTGTAGTCTCCTTACAACATCAGCTCCTAAGATCCCATTACCTGTATGACCTCGTGTTTTTTTTCTCATGAACTTGGATTCCACATTCTTTTTTTTTTTTTTTTTTTTGGAGAGAGACAGAGAGAGAGGGAGAGGAAGACAGAAAGAGAGCGGGCGCGCCAGCAGACTCTCAGCTGCTGCAAACAAAATCCAGATGCGTGCGCCCTTGTGTCACTTTTGCATCTGGCTAAACGTGAGACCTGCAGATTGGAACCACTGGAGATTAGAACCAGCATTCTTAGGCTTAGGAGGCAGGAGCCTTAACCGCTAAGCCATCTCTCCAGCCCTCCACATTCTTTTTTTTTAAAGAGTCTTACCATGTAGTCCAGACAGACCTTGAGCTGAATCCTTCTGCTTCTGCTTCTGCTTCCTGAGTGCTGGGAATGAACATGCACTGCCATGCTTGTCTGGAGGCCACTTTTGCATGGCCCTTGTTTTGCTCATCATCCGTCTCTACCAGGCGGCACATTTAGGTTTTCTTTACTCATTGCCTGACATCCGCAAAAGAAATTAGGACTTGTTTTGTCTTTGTTCATTATTTTTTATTCCTTTCTCAGAACCACCCATGATGCATTGCAGTTGCTCAAAAATCATCTCCTAGGGCTGGCGAGATGGCTTAGCAGTTAAGGTGCCTGCCTCCTAAGCCTAAGAACCCAGTTGCAATCTCTAGGTCCCACGTTTAGCCAGATACAAAGTGATGCAAGGGCGCAATGCCTCACTTGACCACAAGGGGGAGCACGCATCTGGATTTCATTTACAGCCCTGAGAGACTGCCTGCCCGCCCATCTCTATCTGTCTCCCTCTCTGTCTGTCTCTGTGTCTCTCTCCAAAAAATAAATAAATAAATAAATAAATAAATAAATAAATAAATAAATAAATAAATAAATAATCTCCTAGTCAAAAGCCTATGGCAGGGGATGTCATGAGCCATAGGAAAATAATGCCTGCTGTTTTCTGGATAAATGCATATATTATGACCACCAAATTGCCCTGGAAGCACTTTTCATATTTGAGAGACAGAAAGAGGCAGAGAGAGAGAGAGAATAGGCACACCAGGGCCTCCAGCCACTGCAAACAAACTCCAGATGCATGTGCCCCCTTGTGCATCTGGCTTGCGTAGGTACTAGAGAGTCGAACCAGGATCCTTTGGCTTTACACGCAAACACCTTAACCGCTAAGCCATCTCTCCAGCCCTATACTCACATATTAATGCTACTCTCACTTTTGGTTAGAGAAGCTTCTCTTTTCAAAGGGTGGTGACCACTGGGAAGACCCAAAAGGCACCATAGTGCTGAGAAGTGACAGAGGAATGTTCAGCACTGAGACATGTCTATCACACCTTCCAAGGCTCAGGATCCATTGCAGAAGAGGTGGCAGAAAGAATGTAAAAGCAAAGGAAGGGTAGGAATCCTTACAATGCACTCTTCCAGACACAAAATGGCCTGGCTATCCATGACCTCCCAATGCATGGCACTACCTACACAAGACCATCACAATAGGAGAAAAAGATGATGGCATCAACAGAAAAGGCGTCTTACTGAGCGTGGGAGGGGATATGGTGGAGGGTGGATTTGTGAGGGAGAAGTGAGGTGGGGAGGGAATTACCATGATTTATTTTCTATAATTATGGAAGCTGTCAATAAAGAAGTTAAAAAAAATCAGCTGGGCGTGGTGGTGCACGCTCTAATCCCAGCACTTGAGAGGCAGAGGTAGGAGAATCATTGTGAGTTTGAGGCCACCCTGAGGCTACCCAGTGAATGCCAGACCCTACCTCATAAAACAAACAAACAAAAAGGTTAAAAATATCTTCTGTAGGATAAAGACATGTGAATAGGAGAAAGAACATTTGATAAGGAGACATTCTTAACATCGGCCATCCTATCCAGAAAGTATTACCTCACCTTGCAAACAGCAAACAGCTTTTTACTTCACTTCCGAAGTCTGTCTCAGTGGGGCATGGTGGTACATGCCTATGAGTACAGTCCTCAGCAGTCTGAGATACAAGATTTTCTTGAATTCAAAAACATTCAAATCGCCGGGCGTGGTGGCGCACGCCTTTAATCCCAGCACTCGGGAGGCAGAGGTAGGAGGATCGCCAAGAGTTCAAGGCCACCCTGAGACTACATAGTTAATTCCAGGTCAGCTTGGACCAGAGTGAGACCCTACCTCGCAAAACCAAAAAAAAAAAAAAAAAAACATTCAAATCTGTCCCAAGAATACCCATCTCTATTCTACCTTTTATTATGATGAAATTATAATTCCATGTTATCTTGGGCCCCAGAGGTGAAATCTCATAAGCCACATTGAGTTTTCAGTACATCATGCCTCTACCCCAATGCCTTTAGAATTATGTACATTCATTGTAATGGGAATCTCTGACCTCACTCAGGTTCTCTTATGATTATCTGACCAAATTTCAAAGGCTCAAATCTTTCTTAAACCAACCAAAACCAAATTTGTAGTGAGGGAGCTTGGCTACTTGTAATTTCCTGATATAAAATTAACGTTGGAATCCATTGGCTTGCCACTTCCTCTCCCCTTCCAAGCTGTCAGTGCTTCTCGGCATTGCCCAAGAAAGAGGGCTTGCTCTGCATTGCCTTGAATGCCTTTTCCACTATGAGCTTTCCTCCATGGTTGCTCTGAAGGTAGAGGCAGGATCGGGTCGACCACAGGGATATAATGGTGATGAAAAATCTAGCTTAGATAGACATGCCATTTAAATAATCTGCGACCTTTCTGTTTTGTGCCACGTATTGCTCATACTTGAGTCCGTCAATCTCCAAAGTCAGTAATCACTTGCGATCTTTTGCACCAGCCAGCGTGTGTGGTGGCCTTTAACAGTTACAAGCTGACTTTAATTTTTCTCCTTCCTGGATCATTTCCATATAAGGGAGTTCATTTTAAAAATATATTTTTATTTTCATTTATTTGAGAGAGAGAAAGAGAGAGGCAGCTAGAGAGAATGGGCACTCCAGGGTCTCCAGCCACTGCAAACGAGCTCCAGATGCATGTGCCACCTGGCTTACATGGGTCCTGGGGAATCGAACCTGGGTCCTTTGGCTTTGCAGTAAAGGGCCTTAACCACTAAGCAATCTCTCCATCCCAGGGGTTCTTTTGTTGTTGTTGTTGCTTTTTTATTAAGCGCACCTCTGTCCTGTGTGACAATTGTTAGTTTTCTCTGTGAGCTTGTCCTTTATTCTCATTTTGCCCCCGTCATTGCATTGAAGAAATAACTTGCCACTTGGACTCATTAGTCATGGTTCTTCCTCTCCTGAGAACGGGGAATTCTTACCAAACCAAAAACCCATTGGTCTTTCAGACACTCCAGCAGCCTCCTCCTCTACAGCCAGCAAAGTGCATAGTTTGTCCGAGCAATTGAGAGTTGCTGTAGTGAGGAAATGTAATGAATGTTGAGGGCTATGTTAAGAGATATTGACAAGAAGACTAACTTTCTGCAAGCTTACATCATATCAGTAATAATGGGCAGTTTGTTCCTAGTTTTTATTTTCACAATTCTGTTTCAGGCTATTTTGGGCATACATATACGTGTTTGTGGCAAATGCACATACATGCTTTTGCACAGACATGTGTGTCCTTTCTCAAATAGGCTGTCATTGGTCAGAGTTAACCAACAACGCTAGACTGAATGGTCAGAGAGCCTCAGGTATCCACCTGCCTCTGCCTCCAGCACTGAGAGCACAGGCATGTGCCACCACGTCTGGTCTTTTAATAAGTTTTGGGTATCAAACTCAGGTCCTGATGCTTGTAAGGCCAGCACTCTCCCAGCTATGCTATCTCCCTAACCACTGTGTTAGGATATATATATATATATTTTTTTTTTTTTTTTTTTTTTTTTTTTTTCGAGGTAAGGTCTCGCTCTAGCCCAGGCTGACCTGGAATTCACTATGTAGTCTCAGGGTGGCCTCGAACTCTCGGCGATCCTCCTACCTCTGCCTCCCGAGTGCTGGGATTAAAGGAGTGCGCCACCACTTCCGGCTCAGGATATTTTTAAGATTAGGAAGATTAGCAACGATGATTCTGACAGACACTTTTGTAAAACTGTACTTATTGGAATCTCATATGGACCATTTGGTTCAGGTGTCAATGGAATAACAAAGAGTGTTAAAAGCAATGAATATTACTTTGGGATTCCAAAGAGAAAATTAATTTGTGAGAGCTAAATTTCTAATAGTTTTAAAGAAAAAGTACACAAATGCTGAACATTGGGATCCTAGTTCTCAAAGTCCTAAAAGAAAAGTTTCTGTTCCTCTTTTTCTTTGCATTACACAACTCTTATGACTTCTTTAATTTTGTCTATGCTAACCCAAGTAAACAATCAATGACAGAAATATTAGACTGTACTACTGTCTCCTATTTCATTTTCCAGCTAGTATGGGAATATTTCTATACTTGTGTACTGTAAAATCTATAGTAGCATAGATTGCAGACACACCACAAATTTATGATCATTGCTTAGAACTTTGTAAACCAGCTGATTTTATATTCCTTCTTCATTCAAACAAAGAGAAATGTGAATATTTCTTTCACGTAGGTATGTTAGAAAAAGGGAAAATATTCAATAATACTCAATATTTTAAAATTTATTTTTACCATTTTTATTTATGTGTATTTGTGGGCATGTGTATGTATGTATGCCTGTGCACGCATGCCATGGCACACATGTGAAAGCCAGAGGACAGCAGTCCCGCTGTTCCTTGCCTGTTCACTCCCCCTGAAGCAGAGTTTGCTCTGGATTCTCACTCCGCTACTGTTCTTTGCTGCGTGTCCCACCAGCTTCCAGGAAATCTTCCTGTCTCTGCTTTCCATCAGGCTGTTGTAATCAGAACCACTGTGCTGAGATCACAGAAGCCCACCAGGGCTTCCAGCTTTCCACATGGGGTCTGGGGACAAAACCAATGCACTCCAGTCTGAGCACCTAGCAGGCCATCCCCTGAATCATCTTCCTAGCTCAGACTTTTTTAACTAAATGGTTTCAATGAGTTAAACCATCATAATTTTCAACTGTTACATAAAAAAAAATACTTCTCTTTATGTGTGTATAACAGATGCATGCATATGCACGTACAATGTCTGGATGACATAAAAGTGAATATGGGGCTGGAGAGATGGTTTAGTTGTTAAGGTGCTTGGTTGTGAAGGCTAAGGACCCAGGTTCAATTCCCCAGAACCCAAGGAAGTCAGATGCATATGCATCTAGAGTATGTTTTCAGTGGCTAGAGGTCCTGGTATGCCCATTCTCCCTCTCTCTCCCTCTTTCAAATAAATAAATAAATAAATAAATAAATAAATAAATAAATAAATAAATAAATAAAATATTTTTAAAAAGTGAATATAGAATATGGATGAAAGTTAAATGAGAAACAACATTTTTAAAATATATTATTTATTTATTTTTGAGAGAGAGAGATAGAGAGAGAAATAAAATCAGATATAGAGATGATGAGAAAGAGAGAGAGAGAGAGAGAGAGAATGTGTACGCCAGGGCCTCCAGTTACTCCAAATGAACTGCAGACACATGTGCCTCTTTGTGCATCTGGCTTTACATGGCTACTGGAAATCAAACCCAGGTTGCTAGACTTTGTAGGAAAGCTCCTTAACTGCTAAGCCATCTCTCCAGCCCCAAAAGCAATTTGTTTTTACAACAGTTTTGTACGTGTGGTATGCAAGAAGAAGAGACCAAGCCGGGTGTGGTGGCACACACTTTTAATCCCAGCACTCACTCAGGAGGCAGAGGTAGGAGGATTGCCAAGAGTTCAAGGCCACCCTGAGACTACCTAGTGAATTCCAGGTCAGCCTGGGCTAGAGTGAGACCCTGCCTCGAAAAACCAACAAAAAAGAAGAGACCTCCCATGCACATATGACACACATCGTATCATCACATGATGGAATTAATTGTTCAAATAATGGGAGTTACTTTTCTCAATCTTGAATTACATACTTATGAAGACTGAAAATAGATGAAGGCAAGCAATTAACGGCACTGATGGCTGTAATGACAGAAACAGATGTTCACATTTAAGGCATCAGATCTGAGTGGTTATCGCAAGCTGTGGCTCATGAGCAGTATTGTCTCCTCTTCTGCACAGGGGATGGTATTGTAATGCAGATTCTTGTGATTGTCTGAAAATATCTCCATGGCTGACAATACTCTTTTTTTCTACTCTTATTTGATGGTTGAATGGGGAATGCATTTAACAAGCAAAATTATGGCTTCTCTTGCCCGTGATGCTACATTTAATCATAATTGCTGGAAGAAAGTCCACAGAGGCTCTTCAAGATCAAGTTTTTCATTTCCTCCAAAACTAAAGAGAAATATAGTCTACATGTTAGGTTTCTTAATATTCCATCATTAAAATCTGAGAGAAATGATAATTTCATTTAATAAATTGGTGTTAAATTTCAAAATATCAATTCTAGGAGCTTAATCTGCAACTTCTGACTCAGGTTTACTTTCGTTATTTTTCACAGAAGAAAAACCCCAAAGATCCAGTTTATTGTATAGCTTACTTTTAAGAAATAATAATTCTAAATATCCAATCTCCCACAGTTTCAACTTTTACTAGGTCAGAATAACCCTCTTTTAAGAAATTTAAACCTTTCCTTTCATTTCTGGGACATATATTTTGCATCCATAATTTTTGTAAAGGATTTTAAAGATTTGAGGAATCTATAATGTGACAGTGTTAAATAAAACATAGCAAATTCTTCAAAAATTAACATTGACACATTTTCCTTTGTTCATTGTTCATCATAAATGTAATTGTTAGAGCTTCATATTGTGCCTTTATAAGCATGCTAAAATTTATTTAACCAATTTACCCCTTACCTCATATTTATTATTCATTGATCATTTCCTATTATAATGAGAACAGTTTGTTTCTGTAAAAAACATTGATTGGGCTGGAGAGATGGCTTAGGGGTTAAGGCGCCTGCCTCCTAAGCCTAAGAACACTGGTTCCAATCTCCAGCAGTTCCAATCTCCAAGTCCCACATTTAGCCAGATGCAAAAGTGACGCAAGGGCGCAATGCCGCACTTGACCACAAGGGGGTGCACGCAACTGGATTTCGTTCGCAGCAGCTGAGACACTGCTGGCGCGCCCATCTCTGTCTTCCTCTCTCTCTCTCTCTGTCTCTCTCTCTCCAAAAAAATAATTTAAAAAATTTAAAAAAAACATTGATAGTTCTGAGTATTACATGCTCACAAATACTTTTTACAGGTAATAGTTCACTTTTTAAGGAAATTTAGATCATCAAATTTATTTGTATGAATATGTATGACTATTTTCAACTTTTAGTTAACCATGCCTGTATATTTTTCTGTGTTTCATTATTATTTAGATAATTTCATGGAACACTTATAATTTCACATTCTATTCATTAAAAATTTTATAATCATCCTTCCAGGCTGGGGAGATGACTTAGTGGTTAAGGTACTTGCCTTCAAAGCCTAAGGACCCAGGTTCTGTTTCCCAGTACCCACATAAGCCAGCTGCATATGGTGTTGCATACATCTGGAGTTCATTTGCAATGGCTAGTCCCTACTGTGCCCACTCTCTCTATCTGCCATTTTTACTTTCTCTCTCAAATAAATAAATTAAATTAAATATTTTTTTAAAGTCTGCCTTCTCTTCCACTTTATCAAGAAAACCTTTTCGTCCTAAAATAAAATGTTATTACCATAATCTGACTGGTAATTATGTAAAATAGTCTCTTAGTGATGTTTCTATATAGAATAAAACTATATTTCTTTTTCTTTTCTTTTTAGAGACAGCAAGAGAGAAAGAGAGAGAGACAGAATTGGCACTCCAGGGCCTCACCCATTGTAATCCAACTCCAGACACTTGTACCACCTAGGGGGCATGTGTGACCTTGCTCTTGCCTCACCTTTGTGCACCTGGCTTATGTGGGATCTGGAGAGTTGAACATGAGTACTTAGGCTTCACAGGTAAGCACCTTAACTGTTAAGCCATCTCTGCAGTCCTGGATTTCTTTTTAAATTTCAGCATCAGTATATCATTTCACAATTTTATTTTAAAATTTTTTTATCTGTTTGCAAAGAGCGATGGAGAGATGGTCACTGGAAACAAACTCCAGACACATGTGACATTTTGTGCTTCTGGCTTTAGGTGGGTATTGAGGAATCAAACCCAGGCCATTACACTTTATAAACAAGTGCCTTTAACCACTGAGCAATCTTCCAACCCCAGTTACAGTTTTAACAGACCATGGAAATATGTAAACATGTTGCACCTATTTTAATATTAAAATAGAAATTTTTTGTGTCTTATTTATTTAGGTTGAGAAACAGTTGCCAATTTGTTACATGAAAAAAACAAATGCACCAGAAATTTTTTTTAAAAAGTTTTATTAGGATGTTACAATGAGGTGAAATTAATCATTAATGAGAAATCTGTCAAAGAAAGTTAGCTGAGGAAAAAGCTCAGTGAATCAGTGCTTTCCACACACACATGAGCACCTGAATTCAGATCCCCAGGAACCATACAAAGCTGAGGGCTGTAGCATGAAACTCTGTAATCCCAGCATGCCTGTGGAAAGAGGGGAAGCACACAGACCACCTAACATAACAAATGCAGCAGCAAACCAAAAGTTAATCCTGACTCAAACACTCAAACATGTGGAAGGCAAGGACCAGCCCCCCACCCCCACACACACTCACACTTTGGTCCTCTGACTGCCACATGTGTGCTGTGTCATGAGTACATGTACTCAGAGAAATCAGGGAATTTATGAAGAAGCTATGTAAAGAAGATACCATTCTTGCAGAAGTCACAAGAAATGATGGGCACAGGGCTGGAGAAGTGGCTTAGTGATTAATGTGTTTGCCTACAAAGTCAAAGGACGCAAGTCCAATTCCCCAGGACCCATGTAAGCCAGATGCACAAGTGCATGCAAAAAGAAAATATTTTTAAAAAGAATAGATGGACAGCAGTTGTTACCTTTGTCTATAATAAACACTACTTTGTAGTAATTAGCAGGTTCCAAAGCACAAAAGAATGAGATGGGGAAAGTATTTTTTTCTTTTTATTATGCACATTACTTTTATTTTGCTTTTTTCTCACATAAACACATATCGTGCAAAATCCTGAGAGTGGCAACAAATCTAGCATTATACTTTTTCACATTTTTCCTTCTTTGTGCACACACATAGAGACATGTAAGTAATTAAGATCAGTAATAGACACAGATCTTACTTTTTTTTCCTGTTTTCCTCTTTCTTTTCTCTTTTTCCCCATTCCTTTCATTTCTTTTTCAGTCTTGTAACCAAATGTACAATATGTTATATATGTCCTCCATTCTTTTCTCTATTCTTTTTTTGTAGTATTTTATTTATTTGCAAGGAGTGTAAAGAGAGGAGAGAGAAAGAGAGAGAATAAATATGGGTGCACCAGGGCCTCCAGCCACTGCAAATGAACTCCAGATGCATGAGACACTTGTGCATCTGGCTTTATATGGGTATTGGGGAACTGAATCCTGGTTGTTAGGCTCTGCAGGTAAGCTTTTTGTTGTTGTTGTTGTTGCTCTTGTTAGTTTGTATTTTTATTGTTCGAGGTAGGGTTTCACGCTAGGCCAGGCTGACCTGGAATTCACTATGTAATCTCAGGGTGGCCTTGAACTCAGGGTGATCCTCCTACCTCTGCCTTCCATGTGCTGGGATTAGAGGCATGCACCACCACGCCTGGCTGGGAAAGTATTTCTTAACTATTTTTATTTTTCAAGAGTACAGGACTCAAGTTAAGCCCAGGAATGAGATTGAGTGGGTGATGCCATATAGATGAAAGAAACATGGAGTGTGGGCTGTTGAACTCTGTAATGATGTGGTTTGTTGATAAACCTGGTAATAAATTACAAACCACTGATTCTAATGTTTTCAGAGTCAGAAGATTCGCTTATTTTTTCTGCCCACATGTAATAGCTTCAAGAGGGTTTTTAAATGGATGATAACTATCTAGAAACACTTTACAACTTTTTGAATTTGGGGCACAGTTTGCCTTGCCCCCCTTGCTTGGGTCCAAGAGTCTTCTTGGGTACTGTAAGTACTTTGGGGAAGTGCTCAAGTGAAGAAAGTGTGCTCAAGGCAGGCTCATTAGTAAGCAAATCATAAGGGAAGCAGCTATCATTACTTTTTTTTTGTTTGTTTCTCACCACAATAAAATTGTGCCTGAAAACTACAGCCAAGTGACTAATTGTGGCTGAAATTGGGCAATTACTCCTCAAATTAGCCAAATGCAGGTGTAATTATTATTTTAATAATACTAATTTCTCAGTGGCAATTTGCAAAGGAGAGTTCACATTTGGAAGAATACCTCATCCAGATAACATACAGCAAATACAAGGGAAAGTGGAAAATTCACAGTAAGAAATTATGCTTACTCAAAGAAGGGAAGAGAAGCAGGCACAGGTAGAATGGCAGTTGAAAAGAGAATATCAAATAACATTATGGTACAAAAGAAAACATCAAATAATAACTTGATGAGAAAATTTTATGAAAATCTCCGTAGACATTGTCAAACAGGTAAAGTACTATAATAACCGCATTTGACAAATACTCAGCATATAGGAGGAGGGTTGAGTGGATATCTGAAACCAACCACATCTATTAAAATGCTTTAAAAATATCTCTTCAGCTGAAAATTGCTACTCTACTTCCCATAAGTCCTTATGCTTCTAAGTCTTTGTGACTTCTCACCTGGATAATGAAATAGTTCCTGATTAGTCATGTTTTTCCGTGTTTTTGGCATTCAGTATGCAACGTGATCGCTGGAAACTATTGGCCAGAGTCACTAGCTCCCACGCTCCCACTTTCTACAGAACCAGACCACATTTAGAAGAACTCCAAAGGCCTTCCTATGGCTTGTGAAGTCGGCGAGGCTGATCCATGCTGAACTAATCTCCCACCGTGCTACACAGCTTCTAACTGCTGGAACTGATTGAGTTGTTCTTCAATCCAGACCAGTCTTGCCCTTCTTAAACCATGCTGAACAAAGTGCTGCCCTAGGAACTGGGCAAAGATTGTTTGACAGATAACCTAGGGCTTTTTATTCCTTTCTTTAAATTCACACGTCACTTCTCAGAAACACTACAGTATTTTGTACCCAATCAATAAACAATGCCTCATCTCCCTTCACAAGACTTAACAGAATCTATTCTATTAAGTATAGAGCCATTATTCTGGAGACAAGGTGGTTTTTTTTTTTTTGTTGTTGTTGTTGTTAAAAAAAATCAATTTTCATTTCTGTATGTCTACTTCCTGGGAGCATTATTAGAATACGAGAAATGTACGAGATCTGTGAAAGATGAAAACTGAATGAATTACCTGTGATCCAAGCTGGGGTCTTGAAATTACCTTCAAATCCAAGTTCTGCAGTTGGACCAAGGAAAGGTACACACATGTTGAAAACAACTGCATTATCCAAAGAATGTGTGCTAAGTGAAACTAAAAATCCTTGTTCAGAGTCCCAGAAAAAAAAAAAAATCAATAAAAAGCCCCAAGTTAGTATTTATCCATCCAACCTATGAATCTAGAAATAAACTCAAATAAAGAACAAGTGGCATTTCTTTATCTAAGTATGCCAACTGAGTGATGGAGGATCCTATCAATAGAAAATCCCCACTGTAAAAACTATGAATAATTAAGTAAAACTTCTATGACCAAAGAAAACTAAAATGCTGCTTAAAGGGTTCCAAGAAGCAGGATATTCTACGAGGGCCGCCTTATCGCCTGCAGTTATCAATGGAAAGACACTCCAGCCATCACCTTAAACACTTACCAATTACTAATAAAGAGGCGCTGAGGTGCCACGTGTCCCTTAATGTTCCACAGCGCGGAAATACTATGGCAGGGAGAGGAAACCCAGATCCACCTCCATGAGAAGAATCTCACTTTGTGGAGGTTGCAGAAAGCACAGACAAAACTGTCCTAAGGAGTAATGGCTTGCAGGATACAAACGTTGCATGATCTATTGGTGCTCTGGTCAAGAAAGGCATGACTCTTGAAGCGCTGGGTAGTGCAATGTTTTATTCACATGGTGAAGAGACAAATGAAGTTAGTTCAATTCACTCATTCCTGCTTGGCCAGGCATCTTGCCCTGCATTATGGTTCATATTGAGACAGACTGTATGCATCTCTCTTGTGAGGAAAGTGCAGGTCCTGTAATTCTCCTCTAGCCTGTGTGTGTGTGTGTGTGTGTGTGTGTGTGTGTGTGTGTGTGTGCTCGCGCATGTGTTTCTATGAACTTTTTTTTTTTTTTTTTGGTTTTCCAAGGTAGGGTCTCACTGTAGCCCAGGCTGGCCTGGAATTTACTATGTAATCTCAGGGTGGCCTCGAACTCATGGTGATCCTCCTACCTTTGCCTCCCAAATGCTGGGATTAAAGGCGTGCACCACCATACCTGGCTCTATGGACTTTGAATATAGAAATTTATCAGTAGAGACATGGTGAGCATATATTCTTTTTTCTTTTTAGAGAGAGACACAGAGAGAGATAGAGAGAGGAGGAGAGGGAGACAGAGATGGGCGCGCCAGCAGTCTCTCAGCTGCTGCAAATGAAATCCAGATGCCTGCATCCCCTTTTGGTCAAGTGTGGCATTGCGCCCTTGCGATACTTTGCATCTGGCTAAATGTGGGGCCTGTAGAATGGAACTGGCATTCTTAGGCTTAGGAGGCAGGTGCCTTAACCGCTAAGCCATCTCTCCAACCCTTTTTTTTTTGGTTTTTCGAGGTAGGCTTTCACTGTAGCTCAGGCTGACCTGGAATTCACTATGTATTCTCAGGGTGACCTCGAACTCATGGCAATCCTCCTACCTCTGCCTCCCAAGTGCTGGGATTAAAGTCGTGCGCCACCACACCCAGCTCAACCCCCCCCCTTTTTTTGTGAGCATATATTCTTCTGTCCTTATTGTTTTGTTGTTAAATGTGCTCATACCACCGGCAGCCAAATGTAAAGCAGTAATACCCTTGGTCTGAAGACTTTCTTATCTGTCTATGTAGATCATGTCTGAAAATTAAAGCCAGCTGGTTAATTCATTGGTAAAGGAAAAACTCTGAACTTAAAGCATAGAAGAAGGTCCCCAATGTGGTGGTTTAAATCAAATGTCCACCATAAGCTCATGTGTTCTGAATCCTTTCCCAAGCTGATAGTAATTTGGCAAGTGGAGTCTTGCTGGAAGAGGCTTGTGGTTGGGGTTGGGATTATAGGTTTTATTTTTTTATTGTTTTAAAATATTTTATTATTTATTTATTTGAGAGAGAGAGATGCAGATAGAGAGAATGGGCAAGCCAGGGTCTCCAGCCACTGCAAATGAACTCCAGATGCTTGTGCCCCCTTGTGCATCTGGCTTACGTGGGTCCTGGGGAATTGAACCTGGGTCCTTAGGCTTTGCAGGCAAACACTCTAACCGCTAAGCCATTTCCTCAGCCCGGATTATAGGATTTATAGCAAGCTCCCCCTTGCCCGAGTTCAGCTCACTCTCCTGCTTCTGTTGTCCACCTGATATTGGCAAGGAGATGATGTCCAGCCTCTGCTAAGCTCATGCCATTCCTCCCCCCTGCCATCATGAAGCATCCCCTCAAGATTATAAGCCAAAATAAATCTTTTCCTCCCATCAGCTGCATTTTTTTGGGTACTTGATCCCCACAATGAGAAGGCAACCACAAACCATTTTCCCGTACTCTGCCTTATGTTTTCTGTGATGAATACACAGTTTCTTTTACTTGATCCTTTCACCCACAGCTTTCCTCCCACAGACTGTTTGTCTTGACTATTTCTATAAACCCAACTATGTGTCCATAAATAAAGTTTTATTGGCACAACATTCACATTTAGTCATGTACATATTGATCATGGCTGCTTTGTCTGAACAACGACTGGACAGTTGCTGCTGTGATTGCATGGCCTACCAAGTTAAAATCTTTAATATCTGGTTTTCACAAGAAAAAAATGCTGAAATTTTCTTTATGTTAGGAAGCAGCAGGTCTCAGAGCCAAGTCATTGCATAGCACAACTTCATTCTGCTTAACATTCAAAGCGCTTACTGTGTCAACAGCATCAGGCAAATGCTTACATTGTCCTATCTAATTCAATCCTGATCTTCACCTGAGCAGGCAAATGTGGTTAGGACTATCTATTTTAGAAATGATGAATCTGAGTGTTTAGAACAATTAAATAACTAGATTGTGATCTATTCTAGCTTTCATTAATATTCTAAATTTTACACTTAAGAAAGGAAAATATAGAGGATAAGGAGATGGCTTAGCAGGTAACAGCATTTACTTTTCTTGTTTTTTTTTTTCTTGGATCAAAGACTATTGTAATGGGGAAAGAAAGAAGGGGCAGAGAGTGATATATGTGTGTGTGTGTGTGTGTGTGTGTGTGTGTGTGTGTGTGTGTGTAGAGAGAGAGAGAGAGAGAAGAAAAAAGGGTACTGCATGTACCTGGGATGCATGATGGAAGATTCTAAAAAGAATTCAACTGTGATCCAAGGATTGGGTTTTATTCAGTGGAGAAACTGCTCTGTGAAGGAGGAACCTTGGATGGTAATCAGAGGACTGGAGAAGGTGACTTTCTCTTTTCTTAGTCTTGAGCTACTCTCCATTACCATACCAGGAGGCAGTCTCAGGATCTCAGGGTTGACATGGCCTGGGTGTGGGGAGAGTGAGCACAGGATGAACAGAGGGCTCTGAGACTCTAACATGCCACCTGACTAACAAACACACCATTTACTTTGGAAGCATGGGGAAGCCCTGTGGGTTAATAGATAGCACGATCACATCTCTGCCTTCTTCCAGCTGAAACTGGGTGTTGTGCTGAGATGGAGGCTCCTCCTTTTCAGAGTACCTGAGTCAGAGGCCTGTATCTGTATTTTTAATTTATTTTTATTTTTATTTATTCATTTATTTTTGAGAGAGAGACAGAGAGAGATAGACAGAGAGGGAGAGGGAGACAGAGATGGGCACGCCAGCAGTCTCTCAGCTGCTGTGAACCAAATCCAGATGCGTGCGCCCCCTTGTGGGCAAGTGCAGCATTGCGCCCTTGCATCACTTTGCATCTGGCTAAATGTGGGACCTGGAGATTGGAACCAGCGTTCTTAGGCTTAGCAGGCAGGCGCCTTAGCCGCTAAGCCATCTCTCCAGGCCTGTATCTGTATTTTTGCACCAGGAGGATAAGGAAGTCTCCGTGGCATGCTAGCATCATCTGGAAGAATCACGTTAGCAGAAGGCTAGAATACAAGATTTCACATAGTTATTGAGGAACTATTAACAGGTATTTCTGAAACCATTTAAAATTGGATCTGCCAAATAAATTGTTTAAGTAAGCAAATAAAAGATTGGCTTGTAGCTGGATGTGATGGCACACACCTTTAATCCCAGCACTCGTGAGGCAGAGGTAGGAGGATTGCTGTGAGCCCAAGGCCACTCTGAGACTACACAGTGAATTCCAGGTCAGCCTGGGCTAGAGCGAGACCCTAGCTTGAAAAAGAAAGATTGACTCATGACCTCAGAAAGAATAAAAATCTCAGTAACATGAGAGGGCCATGGGCAATGTCTTCATAATCTATCTTCAAAGGAGTATGTCTAGGAAAATATAACCCAGAATAACAGGTATCTCTGCTGGTCACAAAGTCAAAGGTATGCTAACCCGTATACAGGAAAAGATAATAAGCTGGCAATGTTAAAAGGCTAATATAGTCCTCACAATGCTGCCATCTGTCACTGAGTTTTTAGGACTACAGGTGTGGCATCTGGATCCACAATTTTGGTTCCTCATTTGCCAAACATTACATTGCATTTTAAGCATGTGGTAAAATCTAATATGATCCAGGAGTTTCTTCATAATGGCTCTGATAAGTATCACGTTCCTAAAGAGCTGCCTCCTTGCCTTTCAGCATCAGCTATAACAGACTCTAAAGGAAAATCTCTTTCACTTGCTTTTTTAGATTTTTATTTATTTGAGAGAGAGAAAGAGTGAGAAAGAAGCAGATTATGTATATATATGGAGACAGAGAGAGACAGAGAGAGAGAGAGAGAGAGAGAGAGAGAGAGAGAGAGAGAATATGGGTGTACCAGGGCCTCTAGCCACTGCAAACAAACTCCAGATGCATGCACCACCTTGTGCATCTGACTTACATGGGTCCTGGTGAATCAAACCTGGGTCTTTAGGTTTTGCAAGAAAGTGCCTTAACCACTAAGCAGTACGTGCAGCCAGCACTTGATTTTAAACAAGAGGGCAAGAAAGATGCTGACACCGCCTGAGTTTGTTTCTTCAACATGAAAACCGAGGTAAGACCTTGCACATCTATAACCCTAGTCCTGCAAGGGTTAGAAACCAGAGTCACTGGGGTTCTCTGTCTGAAGAAGGTCTGGGCTGAGTGAGAGACATCTTCTCAAGGAAGAACACATATGAGTGATAGAGGAGGGTACCCAATGTTCTCTGATCCTGCACACATGAACACGTTACTTTAATTTACACAGACACACATCATTTCACATGCCAAGCATCACACACACACACACACACACACACACACACACACACGAGGAGGGTATGGGCTGGTGAAATGTCTTAGTTGATAAAGCACTTGCCATTTGTATAAGTTACGATTCCATTACTATGACCAAATACATGACAACAAGCAGCTTAAGGAAGGAAGTGTTTATTCATTTATAGTTCAAGGTTATAGCTCATCGTGTCAAGGACATTATAGCAGCAAGAGCCCAAAAGAGCTGGTCTTTCAGTCCACAGTGAAGACACAGAGAGTGACAAGTGCTCTCTCTCTTTTTGTAAAGTCCAGGACCCCAGCCTGTGGACGGTGCTGTCCATGGTTAAAGTGGTTCTTTCTACTTCCGTTAACCTAAGCAAGGTTATCTCTCACAGGCATGTGCAGAGATTAGTTTCCTAGGTGATTTAAGAAATTGACAAGCTGGCAGTCTGTAAACCATCTCACTGTGTGAGTGTAAGCACGAGAGGTGTAAGTACTAGAGTTCAGATCGGCAGAATTCCCACCAAGCCAAATGTGGCATATGCCCCAAACCTCAGCACACTGAGACGAGAGAACCCCCACAATCTCATGAGCCATCTAGCCTGTTTAAATGCAGTGCAATGAGCTACCCTGCCGCAAACAAGGTGGAGGGTAAGTACTGAAGACACTCCAAGTTATCTTCTGGTCTCCACACGTGGGTCATGGCATGTGGACACCTGCACTCACGCATGCATAAACACACATGCACACAATAAAATGTCTGCTACACATGCAAACACACATGAATACCATACAATGCCCCCTACACATGCAAACACACACACACACACACACACACACACACAAAGTCACATCATACAACACCCCCTACACACACCAAAAAATTAAGAAATCAAATATATTTTTGGTTTTGTTGGAGTTTGGGTTTCTGTTTTGAAATAATTATGGACTCTCACAGGGCACTGCATATGAATATAGAAGGAAATTCCATGTGTTCTCACTTGGTCTCCTCCATTGAACCCTGAGGCTCAAGATATATTCCTTTGCACCTATGCCTATGTGATTCCAATGTACCTACAAGAAAGACCAAGAAAATCAACTACTAGAAGGAGGAGCATGTGACATTTCTCAAAATTCTCTCTTTAATTTTTGTTGTTTTGATAGTCTTGCACTATTACCTTATTGTGGTTTTAAATTTACTTCTTGAGTTACTAAGAAACTTGAATTTTATATATTTCTTTGACATTTGTTGTTCAGTAAGTTATTGATACAAGTTCTTTTGCTCATTTTCTTATTAAATTGCTTTATTTGTAGACTTTTGGGAAGTCTTTATATACTCTAAATTTAACACTTCTGTTAGATGGGAAATTTGGATATTATAGTTTTTTCTTTTCTTTTCTCAGAGTTTTGTTCGCATGTTATTGTTTTTCTTTCTTTTTGGGGGAAGGGTCTCACTCTAGCCCAGGGTAACCTGGAATTCACTCTGTATTGTCAGGGTGGCCTGGAACTCATGGCGATCCTCCTACCTTTGCCTCCCAAGTGCTTGGATTAAAGGTGTGCGCCACCACACCCAGCTCTTTTTTATTATTATTTTTTAAGAGCAAAAGACAGAGAGAAAAAGAGGGAGACAATTGGTGTGCTAGGTCCTCAGCTACTGCAATCTAACTCCAAATGCTTGTGCTACCTAGTGTGCACGTGTGACCTTGCACTTGCTTCACCTTTATATGTCTGGCTTACATGGGATCTGGAGAGTCGAACATGGGTCTCTAGGCTTTGGAGGCACTTTGGAGGCAAGCACCTTAACCACCAAACAATCTCTCCAGCCCTTTCCTCATATTGTTTTTATAAGTAAGTTTTCTAGCACTGACAAAATACCAGAGGCTTAAAGAGAAAAACAAGGTTGATTTATGCCTCTTTGTTTTAGAGCTGCCAGTCCATGTGTGCTTGGCTCTGGGGCAAGGCCATGCATCATGGTGGGAAGATGTGGTGGAGGAAGCTGAACACTTCATAGTAGCCAGGAAGCCGAGAGAAAGAGAAGACAGAAACTAGCAAGCTTTAATTACTTCTGAGAGCATGTTCGGAAGACCTAACACTTTTGATTAGGCCCCACATCTTAAATGCTATAATCCACCCAGATGGGCTACAGACTGTAGAGCAACACTTTGACATATGAGTCTCTGGGAAGACACTTCTGATGCAAACTACAGAATAAATCTTGCATTATCTCTGAAGTCTAAGAACTCTATTCTACTTACATCCCAAATATATTCTGTATTACTTTTCTAGAAGTTTTATACCTTTAGCTTTTCCATTTTAACCCAAGATCCTTTTTTGCTTCCGTTCTATTAAAGTCAAATTTATTTGGCTATTTGGTGGTGATGGGGGATGGTTATCCTTCAATATGAATTTTAGAAGTCTTAATTACTGTGTCTTCAATAGAAATGTTGGCAATTTGTCAGTAACCTATAACCTATACACTTATTAGAGCATAACTGAAATCTTGACTGTATTGAGTCTTCATAGCCATGAACTTCAGTCTTTGATTTATTCCATCAGCATTTTCAAATTACCATCATACATGATCTGGACTTTTTTTTTTTGGTCTGTATCTGATATATCATTTTCTCTCAAAAAAAAATAAACTAAGCTGGGCATGGTGGCACATGCCTTTTAATCCCAGCACTCAGGAGGCAGAGGTAGAATGGCCATGAGATTGAGGCCACCCTGAGACTGCATAGTGAATTCCAGGTCAGCCTGGACTAGGATGAGACCCTCCCTCACAAAAACAAAAACAAAAACAAAAACAAAATTAAATAAACTATAACTTGCTTTGATTTTGGTTTTTCTTATTTGTTAACAGTAACTAGAAAGTCAAATACTCATTAGATATATCTATGTGATTTTCACTTTTGTAGATTCATTTGAAATTCCACATAAACATTCATACTGTCTAACTATTATATCATTCTATTTCTTCCTTTCAAATATTCACACATTTTATTTTGTCTCACTGTAGTACCTAGAATTGACATGACCATGCCAAAAAAAAAAATTGTGAGAGAAGGCATTCTGACCTTGTTCCTAATGTTGGAAGAATGTACTTAGTCTTCCACTATTGAGTTCCTTTTTATGCTATAGAACGAACACTCTCAGATTGGTGCTCAGTTTGTTCCTTCTGCTTCAGTTGATGTGATTGTGACTTCTTCACTGTGCTCACCTGGATGGATATCATGATTGTCACACTGGATACCTGGAACAGATTACTGGCAATGAAGGTAGACACAGTTTATTATTGTTTTTATGTATTATTTGATTCGATTTGTTAAAATTTAATTGTGTATTTTATCTAAATGCCCAAGAGAAGTTATTTATTATGCTTTTCACTTTGATGTTAGGGTATTACTGGCCCCATAAAATGAATTGGAAAGTATTGTCTTACTGTTTTCTGGAAAATATCATGTAAAATTAGTATTAATTTCTCCCCTAGTGTTTGGTAAAATGAGTTATTGAAATCTTGTGGGCATGAAAGCTTCCTTTCCTGGAAATCTTTAATTAAAATTAATATACTTCAATAGTTGTAGGATTATTTACATCATAATACCTTGCCTGCCTTTTTTTATAGCAACTGTTTTCAGGAATTTAATTCTTCTGTTGTTAAATTTTGAAATGTATACATTATTCATGTAGCATTTCTTTATTATCTTATTTAATGTGTGCAAACCTCTTTTGATATTCCCTGATTTATTCTTCATAAATATTGAGTTGAATCTTATCTCCTTTCACATATTTTGATATATCTAGATTTTATGATGCAAGTAGGCAGTGAGTGTGTATCATAACACCACCTGAATCAAGTTGTGAACGAAACTAGATTTTAATATTCTTTGAGGATGGTTTATAATAGTTATCTCAGTATCCTCTCTAAATATGTGTGTGAAAAATCTATATGGCACATATAGATTTATATAATATATTTTATAGATAACCATTTTCATTTATCCATAGTTTGGATAATGTCATTCTTTTTTCTTTGAAGTTTTGCACTGTGTTTTTATAATGTTATATTAAAATATCGATAGAAATGAGTTCATAGTTCATAAAACAATATAAATTTTATTTGTCTCAAATCATATGTATTCAAAATGTTTTAAATTCAATGTTCTAAACAAGGGTCTTAAAATGTGGAATCCATTTTATTTTTGTCAATTTTTAAATGAAGATTTTATTTTATTTATTTACTTGTGAGATATAAAGAAGGAGAAAGAGAGGCAGAAAGAGAGGTAGGGATAGGAGACAGAGAGAGAGAGAAAGAAAGAGAGAACGGGCATATAAGGGCCTCCAGCCACTGCAAAGGAACTCCAGACGCATGTGCCACCTTGTGCATCTAGCTTCTGTGGGTCCTGGGGAATCAAACCTGGGTCCTTTGGCTTTGCAGGAAAGTGCCTTTACTGCTAAGCTATCTCTCCAGCCCTAGATTTTATTTTTAATATAGCATAGAGTTTTCAATTTAAAAAGAAAAATAATGCTCCCTAACCATTGGGACCAATTGGCAATCAGGCAGTGTATAATTTGGAAGTGAAATCCTGCTGTAATAAATTCTGCTCCTATTTAATAGATCTTTCTAGATGAGCTCCAGTATACACTGTGAAAAGGTCAGTGTTTATTATGCAAGGTAAATATGTAGTGTGCTTCAAGAAAGCCAAAGGTCCAAGCTAAGCAAAGATTCTATTCTCCAATCAAAACCATAGCTTGCCAGCATTATAGTCTCTCTGAAGATGTGAAACACTTCTCCAGAGAAGAGATTATCAGGTATGGTATGGTGATGTGAACTGAGTGACAAATATATTCATTAGTGTCATCTAAACCAAAGATTAAATGTATGTTCATTACTACACACCAAGCTCTCATCTGCCCCATCGTTGACACTTAAATAGCACATATTTACCCAAAGGACCTGTTTGCCTCTCAACTGCTCTAAAAGCCTCAAAAGTTCTGAGTACCATTGTTCTTCCTAGACTCATTTATTAGTTCAAAGAATTTAAAGATCCCAAATTTTCTGAATAAGCAATCAATTCATATGTAAGGATAAATGGGTTTATTTGTTATTATCCATGTTTGCTTACTTATTTTCTGTCCTCTAATGCACTGGTTACACCATGTAGAACAATGTTATACAGGAATGGAGGATTAGCATCCTTAATTTGTTCTTTATTTTAGGGATAGAGTATTCCATTGTCCCTACCCAGTATGATAATAACTGTAGATGAGACATCCATTACAGATCAGAAAAGTTGTGTTTTATTTTCAGGTTACTTGAAACTACATCATAAATAGTTATTCAATTTGGCATTTTCTTTAATGAATTGAAATATGTGAACCAACGATTCTTTCAGATGACAGAGTAAATGATTTGATTCTCCAGTCTCACAACTCCAGATTGGTCTTTCCCTTTTGGTTATGTTGCTATGATTTATTTTTCTTATACAAAGATTTGTCTGGTTTAGTTGCAAAGCAATGGGGATACAGCTCTTGCCTACCATGTTCAAGACTCTGAAGTCAGTATCCAGGAAAGGAAAAAGGACAAAAACAATTTTAAAAATGAAGTTGGGCTGGAGAGATGGCTTAGCGGTTAAGGCACCTGCCTGCTAAGCCTAAGAACCCGGTTCCAATCTCCAGGTCCCACGTTTAGCCAGATGCAAAGTGACACAAGGGTGCAATGCCACACTTGCCCACAAGGGGGTGCACACATCTGGATTTAGTTCACAGCAGCTGAGAGACTGCTGGCGCGCCCATTTTCTATCTGCCTCCCTCTCCCTCTCTCTCTGTCTGTCTCTCTCTATGTCTCTCTCCAAAAAAAAAATGAAGTTAGTTTTATAAATCAATTGGGAGACATTTTCTGGAAGTGATCATTTAAACTTTGTATTATTTATTATGGGTCAAAATGTTTTCTGCTTTGGACTATTTTTATTACAAATTCAATTTCTTTAAGACTTATGGAATGATTCTGGTTATTTATTTTATCATAGATGAGTTGTGATAGTTTTAGATTCCAGGACCTGGTTCTTTTCATCCAAATTTATGAAGTATTTCTTTTGGGTTGCCTATGTTGCTGATGTATATTATAGTTTAATATTTTCAAAGTGTATAGTGCATTCTTTCTTAATCCTAATATATATGTTTCAATTTGAAGCCTATTTTAATGTAAACTAATCAGCATTATTGTGATTATAATATTCCAGCACTCCAAAAAGGAATGAATGTAAAATATTTGGGTATTATGCAATGATTATCTCAGGGATGTGTATACAGGTGTCCTCTATATTACATTTTCTGCACCAGAAACTTAAGTAGTCAAATATTTCTTGACCCTATCAACTCCAATTGTAGAAGAAAATATTCTGCTGAAATTTTTTTTTTTTTTTAGATCTGGATTTGGAAGGAAAATATGTCTTAAGATCTACCAACCACTTCCTTGCCTTGTAAAACTATGAAGGACATAGCCAAGTCCAGAGCCAAACCTTACATTATCACCACCAGATCTCATTCACCAAATATTTTCCTGTTCTTTTCCTTTCACTTGATGTCATCTGGATAAATATTTGGCTGCCATCTTGTGCTTTTTTAAATGAATGAAATTCATAACAACCTTTTTATTTTCAAAGTCTATAAAGAAAAGAAATGCACACAGCGAAGGTCTAATTGGAATTGGGTTCTTTTGTTAGGCTGCCGTAGTAGCACGTGTCTTACAACCTTACATCGTTTTTTTGTGTACAAAATGTGGATGGTGACCTACCTCACAGATGTGTGTGAGAAACTCTTTGAAAGCCCTGGTTTTGATAAGAATTTATATCCCCATATTTAATGTAAGACCCTTTGTTTTTTATTAGCTATCTTTGATATAGATTGGATGAACATCTTGATTTTTTAAGTAAGTTTCATATAATAAGAACATAGTGCTAAGAATGTTTAAGACCACAGTTTCACAAATGATGGTATTATTGTTGTAAGAGACACTTTAAATTTCTTGGAAACATCAAATATTTAAATACCAAACTCATCTTTAGTTTCAATAGATATTGTTATTCAGTCCTCTTTAAGTGTTGGCTGAAGCTGCCTTAATATATCAAAATGCAGCTTTCTGTCAAGACTGTTCCCAGCCATGGTTTTACACTGTTTTGATTATTTAATGTGAAGTTATTATAGAAGTGTGAACTTGAATGATAGGATTTTGATAGTGCTTTTGGAGGACTGTTGGCATTTTTATGATGTTTGCTTAAATATCATATAGAGGTTTTTCTCTGTCACACCCTCCAAGGCTAAGGGACCATTGCGGAAGAGGGGGCGGATAGAATGGAAAAGCCAAAGGAAGGGTATGACCTCTTACAATGCAACTGCCCAGACAGAAATTGGCCTCGATATCCACGACCTTGCAGTGCCTAGCAATTCCTTCGCAAGACCCTCACAATAGGAGAAAAAGATGATGTCATCAAATTAAAAGAGAGACTAATGGAGAGAGGGAGGGGATATGATGGAGATTGGTGTTCTAAAGTGGAATGGGGGGAGGGGAGGGAAATATCAGGTGGGTTATTTTTATGCAAGTATAAAAGTCAATAAAAAACAATAATTAAAAAAAAGAAAAATAAAGAGAAAAGTAAAGACAAAAAAATATCATATAGAGGTTTTTGAGGGTAACAGATAAAACTGAAAATTGACAGCTACTAGGTAATGTCTTTACTAATCAAAAGGTAATAGATGATTGGATACATGACACATTCACTCTCAGCCTACAGATAGTCCCCATAGACCAATTCCTTAACTCATTGGTGCATATTTAAACATGTTTCAAAATGTTGAAATTGGGACCACTTTTTATAATTGGTTTCAAGGGGAAAAGACAACAGACTTCCAGTGTTTTTATGTTTAAATAACAACAGATTCACATTTCAGTTTTGTTTGTATTTTTGTGTGAACTAAGGGAAGGATTTATCTTCCAGAAACCACGGGGAGAAGAAGTCCTCTTCCCTTTCAGAGCATTTCTTAGCTGCGGGCTCCCTCTCGTCAGTGCTGGCGCTGCATGGAGCTCATTGGCACAGCCCAGGAGAACAGCCCATCTGACATTTGTATGTGCTTTTCACAAGATCATATTCAAGTTGGTTCATTTGAAAACAAATAGCATAGCCAAGTGATTGATGTAAATCATGAAATAAATATTAAACTTATTTTTCCCAAATAGTCTTGACTACCTTCTAGAGCCAAACCAAAAAAAGAAAAGAAAGAAAGAGAAGAAAAGAGTACAAACTAAATGAATTACTTTCTATACAGAAGATCAGTACTAAAACCAGAAAGAGTTTAAAAAATATTGCAGCAGTATGAGGGTAATTTTATTTCTTTTGAATAAATAATGAAAATGAGTTTGAAAGTCAGTACAAAATGAAATGAGTATGAATAAGTAATGAAATAAAAAACGACTTTGATACTATGAATGGCCTTTTAATTCTGATTTTAATTTTTGTATTTTAGAAAAAAATGTATTTGTGGCAAAATAGGATCTATAAAAGCAAGTGTCTTTCACCTCACAGGCTGGGAGAACCACACCTGAGAACATGCACTCTGCTCTCTGAAAGGCAATCTATCATCGACTCTCCTGTTAAAAAGAGTCCAATGAATATGAATATTTTTCTTTCTTCCTTTTCATTCTCTCCCAGGAAATTATTTCTATAGTCAAAACAGAAATGCCATTTCTCAGTTTCTATATTTTATTTGTATTTCTTTGCTTTGTAAAAGTGGATTCCAAGTATGTCAATTCCTATCTAAACACATCCCTGTAGCAGATTCTGGAATCTCTGTTACCTTTGAAGAAAGAGATATTTCCTATTGAAAAAAATAGAATCTATCATACTTCTGTCTTCCTTCAGCCACCTCCCATCATGTCAGCATCTACCAAATATTTTTGTGTTATTTCTAATTGATAATGATTGAAAGTACTAGCATTGGCTACTGGCTTAGTATATAAATGGCTCAGTATATAAAACAATTGCTATGCAACTCTACCTGAGTTTCCCTCCTCGGACCACATGTAAAGCCCAAAGCTATGGCAGGAAGCCTGAGGCTGTAGTGGGCTTCTACAATCCCAGTATACCTATGGTGAGAAGGAAACAGGAGACTCTTGCATTTCCTGGAGGTTTGTAAACAGAGTATAAACAATGAGACCACGCCTCAAACAAAATGAAAGGCAAGGTCAGAGCTTAAGTTCTCCTCTGAGCCACACCTTCCAAATTACTTACTTACTTAATTAATTAATTAATTAACAAGCTAGAGAAGGGGTTCAGTAGGTAAGAGATCTCATTCACAAATATGAGATCTGAAAGGGACTGAGTTCAAGCCCCAATGCCCATGTAAAAAGCTGGATGTGGGCTGGAAAGATGGCTTAGTAGTTAAGGCACTTGCCTGCAAAGCCAAAGGACCCAGGTTAGATTCCCCAGGACCCATGTAAGACAGATGCACAAGGTGGTACATGCATGTGGAGTTCGTTTGCAGTGGCTGGATGTCCTGGCATGCCCACTCTTTCTTTTTCTTTCTCTCTCAAATAAATAAATAAAAATAAAATATTCTGGGCTGGAAAGATGGCTTAGTGGTTAAGGCACCTGCCTGCTAAGTCTAAGAACCCCATTCCAATCTCCAGGTCCCACGTTTAGCCAGATGCAAAGTCACGCAAGGGCACAATGCTGCACTTGCCCACAAGGGGGTGCACACATCTGGAGTTCGTTCACAGCAGCTGAGAGGCTGTTGGTATGCCCATTCTCTGTCTGTCTCCCTCTCTCTCTCTGTCTGTTTCTCTCTCCAAAAATAAAAAATTAAAAACATATTTTTTAAAAATCTGAATGTGGCCACCAACATCTATAATCCCAGTTCTGTGGAAAGGTGGGTGAAGACAGCATAATTGCTTTTGCAGTTCTGATCCTGTGTATATCTAATAATATATTGGAATGGGTATGGGCACTGATCATAAATAGATCATAAACAAATGATCTCTAAGGGGAAGAGGAAAATAGCTCTTTGTGTAGAGCTAGGTACATAAGAAGCTCGGTACAGATGGGGTCCATGGTTTCCAACAGGTTGCTGGGCACATTGTTTAGGAGCGTTAAACTTAAGCAGTGTCCTAGGTGTCTAAGCTATTCCTTATGCTTGTCTGCTCTACATGTATGTGCATATATATTCATGTAAAACTGTGTGTGTGCCTGTGTGTGTGTGTAATGTTGACATGCTTTTTTTTAATTTTAATTTTATTTTTTTTTAATTTTTTTTTTTTGGTTTTTCGAGGTAGGGTCTCACTCTAGCTCAGGCTGACCTGGAATTCACTCTGTAGTCTCAGGGTGGCCTCGAACTCATGACGACCCTCCTGCCTCTGCCTCCAGAGTGCTGGGATTAAAGGCGTGCACCACCACGCCTGGCAAAGTCCAGACTGGGTTGGCCAGGAATTGAACCCGGGTCAACTGCTTGGAAGGCAGCTATGCTCACCACTATACCACCAACGCCTCAGTTTTCTGACATTTTTCAATTCACTGCAGAATGAGAGCTCAGAGTAAGTGTGTGGCCTGCTGAAACTAAATAACTTTTAATTTGTACAAGTTTTAAATATATAATGAACTGAGAAGGAATAGAGAAAAATTATCAGTGATACTAATCTTTAAAGAATAATTGATATAACTTATGGGATGTGGGGAATTTCTATATACCTCTTGGAACATTTGGTGACATCTGCAGAGTTGTTTGTCACAACCAGCACGATCCTTCTGGACTCTGGAGAGCAGCAGCTTGGGTTGCTAAAGAAGAAGACCCTGTAATGTACAGCACAGCTGCCCACAATATAAGATGACCCAGTCTATGGAGAGATGGCTTAGTGGTGAAGGCATTTGCCTGCAAAGCCAAAGGACCCAGGTTTGATTCCCTAGGGCCCACGTAAGCCAGATGCACAAGGAGCCACACTCATCTGGAGTTCGTTTGCATTGGCTGGAGGCCCAAGAGTGCTCTCTCTCTCCCTGCCTATTTAATAAAAAAGATTACCTAGCTTAAAATGTCAACTGTGCCATATTCTGAATCTCTGTTGTACAGTCTTCAGTCTGCAAAAACGCTATTATTTGAAAAATGAATGTGAGTCAAAATCCTTTTTTGTTTGAATGGTAACAATTTTGAAGCATTCTTTTTTTTTTTTTTATTTGATTTTTCAAGATAGGGTCTTGCTCTAGCCCAGACTGACCCGGAATTAACTATGTTGTCTCAGGCTGGCCTTGAACTCACAGCAATCCTCCTACCTCAGCCTCACAAGTGCTGGGATTAAAGGCATGAGCCACCATGCCTGGTATTGAAGTATTCTTTAGGGTGTAGAGAATCTTAAATAATTAGCTGAAATGCTTAGTAGTAGGGGCCTCATAGGATTGGTTCAAAAATTAAATTATTTTATTGCTAAAGCATTTACAACCATAGCTGGCATGATACTATCCATATATAAGCCATGGAAAAGAGGGTTTGTTTGAAATTCTCTCTCATGGCTTTGTTCCTCAAGAGGTGTGCTATTATTTTATATTTCTTTCAGTGGATAGGGAAATTAAAACACAAAGACCTCAATTAAGTTGACCATGGTGATTGAGGTTTTCTGTTATTAAAATAGACAATGTGACTCCTGGGTCCGTGTCTTCAATCCTATGCTGTATCTACTCTCATTTGGAAGGCAAAAGCAGTCTCACACATGTGGGGCACTTCACTTGAGTTGGAAATCTGTTTCCTGCCTGTGTATCAGCTGGTTGGAGGGTCAGCAGTGCTTGGAGGCGCCATAGTAACAAAAGTCATGCTCTTCAGCTGTTCAAGTGATCACAGACTCAGATTCCGTAATGTCCCCAAGTTTCACATGGCGTGGTGGCTTGAAAGCAGAGTGAACAGAAAGTGAATACTGAAATCTTTTTCATGCAGAGGCTTCTCTAAGCAGCATTAATAAGTATGCCAAGACACCGTCTATCTGCTGACACTGCTCAGATACCTGGCTGCTCAACCCCTGAGTAAGTAACTGAAGTTTTTAGCAATCAGCCCTATGGATGAAAAAAAAATGGGAAAAATATCTTGAAAGTATCAATCTTGAGAGTGAGAAAATTGAGGGTATGCAACCCTAGAATAAATATACATCCAATGAAAAGTATTATAAGCAAATATAAATCACAGAAGTAGGGAATCTCTCTCCATGTGTGCTGGTAAGAAAAATATATATGCCTCTATTATGAGATTCTTCACTTTCCTATGCAACATAACCCATGTTCTCAAACTTTTATTTAGAAGTGGAGAACTGATACAAGATGTACCAGTACACCCTAGAGTAGTGAGTCTGTAGGCTGGATATGTTATGTAAAAATGGACAATAGGTATCTAGTGCTGTAAAGAAACAGACGTGGCTGAAGAGATGGCTTAGCACTTAAGCCCTTGTCTATGAAGCTCAATTCCCCAGTACCCATGTAAGCCAGGTGCACAGGGTGGCGCATGCATCTGGAGTTTGTTTGCAGTAGCCAGAGGGCCTGGTGTGCCCATTTTCTCTCTCTCTATTGTTCTCAAATAAATAAATAAATTTTTTTTTTTTTTACAAAGAAACAGACATAGTGATTACAGGAAGGTTGTTGACATAGAAGCATTTGACTACAGGCCTACAAATACTCTACGTTTTAGTTATATAGAGAGAATTTCATTTATTCTTATCTATGACTATTACGCATGTACAAAGAACTCCATCAATTTTAGTGGATGTCATAATAGAAACACAAAGGACATTTAGAAGCTAAGTTTACATTCACTAACAGAGATAATTCAGTACATAATATGAGACCAGTTTAAGATAAATATTTTTTCTAAGCTAAAATGAAACTCAGAAGGAGCATTGGGGCAAAGTGGCTTGGATAGAACAATCCAGGAAAATCTTCCCAAAGGCAAAGGCATCTGAGTAAATATATAAACAAAATAAGGGAGTAAGCAAGAAAAACCATCTGGGGGAAGGCAGAAGAAATTATGGATATAAAAATTTGAAGGATTTACATTTTTGTAGTGTTGACGAAAAAGATGAAAAAGAGTGTGTTGAGGCAGAATGAATATTTATGGAAATTGAGGCTATAGAGATAGCCAAGAACAAAAGTATGTATAGCTTTTAAAACTAAATAAAAGCTTGCAGTTCACTTGTGATAGGAGGCCCATGCAATGGTTCTGCTGACTGACTGATATGTTGACATGCATCACAGTGTACAGGAAAAAGGTTATGGTGGATAAATGATACGTGTTAGGAAGATATGACTATATTAGGAGAAAGATGGCACTGCCTACATGTAGATTAATGGCAGTGACAATGGTGAACATATAATGACTATATTGTGAAAATAGTGATATTAAAATTTTGCAGGAAAATGAATGCAAATATAGATCAGAAAAGTAAAAAAAAAATAATGAGTCTAAAATGATATCAATAACCACATAGAATGTCAAAAAATATAAGAAAACAATACATGGCTATATTATTTGCATGACAAATAATGACTCGGATTTAAAGTAAGAAACTTGTCAAATTACACATTATGCTAATGCAGAACAAAAGAACAATGAATTTTCTATATTAATAAACAATTTAAAGTTAAGAACAAAAACTTGTCAAATTGAGCTATTTATTGCAAATTTAATGCAGAACAAAAGAACAATGAATTTTCTATATTAATAAACATTATAATCTGAAACATAAACACTATTATAGAACAAAAGCATTGTTTTTGATAGGCAAAAAAGTGCTTAGAGATAAATTTATTTCAAATTTTATGAATGAAATCTGAGGAAAAAAGACTTTGTCTAACAAGAATGTGAAAAAAGAAAAATAAGTGTGGAGGAAAACAGAACTATTAAGGAGTTGTAGGACATTCTACATCAGTTGAAGCAAAAAAGACCTGTTTGCACTGACAATTTCTACTGACAAGATATAGAAAACAACTGGGATAAATTATATTTACAAGGCAGGGTAAAAAGGTTTGGATAGAAGACTCTAGAAGACTCAGTGGTTAAAAAAGCACAAAAATCAGTTTTAGATTTGGCATTTTACACAGTTAAGGGCTGCTTTCAACACGCCTGTGAAATGGGAGACAAACATAGACATGATTGAGCCAGGTAGTCTGGCATCTAAATAATAGAAACTATTCAAGGAAGATGGATGGTGAGACTTTCAGCATTTTTTCTCTTCTGTTGTACACATGTGGCAAAACTCAAACACAAAATTAAAAAGAAAAAGGGCTGGAGAGATGGCTTTTTTAATTTTGCCTGCCAAGCCAAAGGACCAGTTCGATTCCTAGGACCCACATAAGGCCAGAGCAAGGTGGAATTCATTTATTTGCAGTCTCAGGCTGGCCTTGAACTCTCTTTAGTGATCTTCTCTATCCCTTTTTGCCTCTTTCAAATAAAAGGTAAATAAAGGGATTCAAAATGCCTGATAAACATTTTAATTTAGAAAGGAATTAAAATTATAGTGACACTAAACCTTTTAGTATCAATATTTAGAAGAAGGTCAAAATTCCCTAAAATCATTTTAGATTTGGCATTTTACACAGTTAAGCTTTCACTGAATTTAGGGACAAACATAGACATGATTTTCAGGACATCTATATACTACTTTCCAGTGGGAGACTTTCACCTTTTCTCTTCTGGTGGGCAAAACTCAAAAGAGAAAATGAAACAACAAAACCGACTTTTTAATTTTTTTAGTGAGCTAGAATTCACTATACAGTCTCAGGCTGGCCTTGAACTCACAGTGATCTTCCTACCTTTGCCTCCTAGGTGCTGGGATTAAAGGTGTGGGCCACCACACTCAGGTCAAAACCTACTTTTTCTTTTATTTTTTTTTTTTTTTTTTTTGAGAGACAGATACACAGAGAAAGAGAGAATGGGCACACCAGACATTGTGTTCTTGCATCACTTTTGTGTCTGGCTAAATGTGGGACCTGGAGGTTCAAATGGGCGTTCTGAGGCTTTGCAAGCAGGCGCAGTAACTGCTAAGCCATCTCTCCAGCCCTCAAAACCTACTTTTATAAAGAGGCCATACCTACCGTATATGAGTCAAAAAATCAGTGGTAAAAATGAGCAGCAACATTGATTTTAGTTGACTCAATAGTTTTGATGAAGAATCTAGAATGAAAGTGACTATTTCATCTTAAAAGAATGAGCAAACCAAGAGCAAAAATTATAGTGTGTGGCATGTTTAAATACATCATTCATCACAAAACAACTGCCTTAGTGGACACACCCACACACAAATTTATAAAGGCAGTGATGAATATCCTCGTGAGGATAAGTAAAGAGATTTATTTCCTGTTGAGGAATTTTCAGGTAAAAAAAATTAAAATGAGATTTTTATTTTGCTTGCTTATTTGTTTTGTTGTTATTTTCTGTCTGGTTTATTGACATATCTTATTTGCCTCCACGTATTGAGAAAATTTAAACACAAGCTTACATTACTTAAAATTAAAATGTTAGTTACCAGAATAGTTGAAACATTTATGATATATTATGGCAGATGTTTGAATTTTTACTACAATACTGTTTTATAAATAAAAGATGGTCAGTGAGGCAAAGCCACAATGCCCCAAGGTTCCTTATTCACCAGTTACTCACCCATTACCAGTATCAGGATTTTGTATGAATTGCAGCCTTTGATGTCCTGACTTTGAGTTAAGTAAATACTTTTCTGGCTTCTTACCCATCTTGGTTGCAGCAGGGACAATTCTAATTGACTGAGGCGTGTACTGTCACAAGGGCCAGCGTCTCTAATCTGCTTATGGAAGTAGACATCAGGATGAGCTTAATGGTCTTCCAGAAGGCCCACTTCCGCTCAGTGCACATCAAGAAAGGCATGGTGGTAGCATAGAAAATTTGGCTTATGTTGATCACTTAATCATGTTACAGAAGCATGAAGCAGTCTGTTCTAAGAACTCCTTCAGTATGCATTCTCTGTTACTTACAAACTTTGACGGTCTCGCTTGCAGGTTTTCATTCTCCTCTCTGTGGAAGAGGTCTTTAGTCTTTCCTAAAGTTTCCATGCTCTGACATCTTGGAGTTTTATAGGCCAGTTGTATTCTTAGAATTGTTCTTGTGTTATTTTTTTTTCCTGTCACTGTGCTAATAATATACCTGAGGAAATCAACTGAATGGAGGAAAAATTCACTTTGGTCCATAGTTCTGGAAGTTTCAGCCCATGTTTGGCTGGTTCTATTGCTTTAATGTCTATGGCAAGGTTAAAGCATCATGGTAGGAGCACAGGGGCCAGTAAAGCTACTCCGGTCCTAACAGCCAAAAGCAGACATACATCAATGAGAAATAGAGATATTAAGATGATAGATAGACAATAGGTAGATAGATAGATAGATAGATAGATGACGTATAGATAGTAGGTTATAGAGAGGGAAAAAAAGGCAGAGACAAAAAATATTCTCTTTAACAGTTGACCTTAGTAAACTACTTTCTCCAACAAGGTTTTGCCTCTGTAAGTTTCCATCACCTTCCAGAAGTCCATTAAGCCACCATTCCATGGATGTCATCATCCACTGATGACATTAGAGCCCACATGAGCCAGTCATTTCCCAAGGGTCCCATCTGTGTTCCCTGCTGCATCCAGGACCAAGCCCTAAATGCATGCGCTTCAGGAAGTACTTCACTTTCAAACTATGATGACCCTCAATGGTTCAAAGTAAGCTGCCTGATGATGAATTGCAAGTCCGAAGTATTTAGCAAAAATTTCACAGGTATGACCTGGTACCCTTTTCATTATATCCCTGCTTGGTAACAGAAGATTGGAACTTATCCCCTATTGATAATTTCCACTTGGACCAAGTGATGTTTGCCAGTGTCCTCTAGTGTAAACGATGTGCATTTGTATTGTGGAATTTATAACAGTATTGTAGGGAGATGTAAGCATAGAGTGCATTAATTTTCTATTTGTAACCAACTTCCTATGCATTTCTTTATTCATATGTATATATGAACTCATATATTGTTGTGTTTGATAGGCTATAATTCATTGATATTATTATTTGATAAATGTTTCAGTTATAATTTGCCCAATAGGAAGTTATTTAAAGTAGTTCTGGTACTCTTTTGAAATGTCTCCATTATACATTGGCAAATTCCTTTTTGGCAGGAAAGGTGTTCTGTGCACATCCTGCAGTTTATCACTGTGGAATTAGACATTTCATTTCCCCAAAGCCATGACTCCTTCTAATGATGAACGGTGCCAAGAAGCCCATAGTTGGATCTATACATGCTCACTGCTTTCAGGACCTCAGAGAGTAAGCTTCAGTCATATTTATTTGTCAACCTACATAAACACCGAGAGCCAATATTCCAAACCATTTCTTGGGAACATATTTTTTTTCCAGTTACACATTTCCCTTATCTAAGTTGTAATTGGTTTATTTATTTAACAGAGAAAGGGGTGGGGGAGAGAATATGAGCATGCCAGGGCCTCCAGCCACTGCAAACAAACTCCAGATGCATGTGCTCCCTTGTGCATCTGGCTAACGTGGGTCCTGGGAAATTGAACCTGGGTCCTTTGGCTTTGCAGGCAAGCACCTTAACTGCTAAGTTATCTCTCCAGCCCTGTAACTGGTTTTTCTAAGAGGTGAAGAGTGCATTTGCTATCTTCATGGATGCATTATTTTTCAGTTCTTCTGATCCCTTCTCTTACAGCACCCTGGCCTCTGGTTCATCATGGTGGGAACTCTCCCATGGGGAAGACCTTCCTTACCTCGCTTCTGTTCTGACCACACAACAGGCCAGCTCCTCCTGCAAACACTCTCCTCATTTCCTTGGATTTGACACACCACACCAGCGGTTCCATGACCAGAAGCCCTCCTCAGCCTGCCTCCTTCTCACACTTCAAATTTCTTTGTGAGTGCTCTGATGCAGCTCTGACATATTGCTCAGGGATGCAGTTTTCACCCAGTTTCAACCACAGGCACCTTCCTTGATCTCCGTCAATTCTTGTTTGGAATTCTCAAGAAGTAAAAATGGAAGAACTCTCATTTTATTTAAAACATTTAAATAAAAAAGTATATTGAGACAATTGTAGGTTCATATAAATATATAATAAACATAAAGAAATCCTGATGTCCCCTTTACCCGAGTACTGGGATTAAAGGCGTGTGCCACTACACCTGGCTCAAAGTCACTTTTTTTGAAAAAAAAAATTGTTTTTATTTAAGAGAGAGATAGAGAGTCGGTGAGGACTTACCAAGGTCTCTTGCCACTGCAAACAAACTCCAGATGCACGCATCACCTTGTGCAACTGGGCTCTATATGGGTACTAGGGAATTGAACCCAGACCACCAGGCTCAGCAAGAAATCCCGTTCAACAACTAAGCCATCTCTCCAGACATAAAAGTAATATTTTGAAAAAACAAGTATACTGCAAGTCACAAACAGGATATGGGCATTGATTTAATAATCAATATTACTCACTTTTCCAATTTCAGTTTGTTCAGTAAAGTATTACCTGAATGATAGCTCTTTATATATTCTTTTAACCTGTGTAGTTTAGCACATTCACCATGCCTGTGAAGATACTGTACAGTTCCATTACCACAAGGAATTCTGAGGTTGTACAGGTTTTTTTTTAAGATTTAAAAAAATGTGTTATTTCTATTAACTTATTTATTTGAGAGAAATAAACAGAGAGAGAGAGAGGCAGACAGAGAGAGAGAATGGACTCTCCAGGGTCTCCAGCCACTGCCATCAAGCTCCAGATACATGTGCCACCTTGTGCATCTTGCTTATGTGGATTCTGAGGAATTGAACTTAGGTCCTTTGGCTTTGCAGGCAAGCGTCTTAACCACTAAGCTATCTGTCCAGCACCAGGTTATACATTTTAACAACTCTAACTCCCTCTTGCCATTCTGATTTTACCTACAACTCTTGGCAACCACTGTTCTTTCTTTAATTTACAGAAGTTTTTAACTTTAAAATGTTACGTGCATACATAACATCTGGGAAAATATAATATACTGATAGGATTTGTTTCCTTTACTTACCACAATTCCAGTGGGATTTACTGAACTTAACATGCATATCAATAGCACATTCCTTTTTATTAATGGGTGGTGTTCTATGGTATGAATATATTCCACTTATTTAACTATTCAACATCTGAAAGTTATGTTTATACACCACTAATTTACTTCTCATCCTGTTTGTGTGTTAATAAGATTTCTCCTAAACTAACACATTAAAAAGATGATTAATTCAAAGATGTATGCACTGAATAAGGTTTCAAGAACCTTGCAATGACGGAAACATAGAGTCAACTTTAGCAGACAAAGCTCTAGGGATCACCAGGAAATCATAACTGAGAAATCTCAAGCATAAGGATTTCAACCCAGTCTCTGACTGCATTAAAACAATTGACCTCTCTGTTATCTGCTGGTCAGTGGGAATAATAGCACTTTCTGTGGATAACAAAATTTTAGCATGCACATATTTCACAGTATTCAATATTAAGTAAAAAATAGATATTCTCATTGTCAATGACAAGATTTAATGAACAAACTGCTTTAAGAAACAGAACTACAGATGATCAAAGTTTTAACAGCATCTGATAAGAATGTTATGTTTACTATGTATCATATAGCCAAGAAAATATAGCACAAGTAAACAGATTTAAAAAAATGTGAACTGTTAACAGAAAACTGAGATCTATCAAAAAGATACAAAATAAGAGCCTAATAAAAATGCACTAATTGCAATCAAGAACTCAAGAGAGAAGTGAATAGCAACCATGGATTTTTGTTAAATTGGAAGATTGGTCAATGCAATACAAATCTTCAGGGTGAGTCCCAGAATGGGTGAGATAGGGTAATCTAGAAATGAATAAAATTCATGGGATCAAATCACAAAGAACCCCAAGTAGAGGAGAGAGCAGCAATGTGACAGAGTGAAGTTCATATTAAACATTTTCTAAAGTTGATTTTTAAAAAAAAAAAAAAGACAGGGCTGGAGAGATGTCTTACCAGTTAAGGTACTTGCCTGCAAAACCTAAGGACTCAGCTCAATTCTCCAAGATCCATGTAAGCCATATGCACAAGGTGGCGCATGCCTCTGGAGTTTGTTTGCAGCAGCTGGAGGTCCTGGGTCACCCATTCTGCCCCTTAAACTTAAATAAAAGATGGACAAAACATGAATATGCACTCCTAGAAAAAAAAAAGGAAAATGCTAATGAAAAGTATGAATGCTTTTTAATTAAAGATATATAGCATTTTCTCTATAGCATATGTATCAATATTTTTTTTGTGGGGAAAAGAGAAAAAATTACCACCTCTGTAGCAAGGAATGAATGGCATCAGGGAATGAGAGATGGCGCATAAAGAAAGAAAACCAAAGATGCAAAACAAGTGACAAATTCCATCGAAATGTATGTCATCTTTACTGTCTGTAGACATGCACAAACTCTCCAAGTAACTTTGAGATCACAGACAACTTTTCCCCAACTAATGAGGCTGAAAAACAAATCAGAAGACAACATGGCTAATAAATAATAAATAACAAAGTTTAGCCTAAATGACTCTAAGATTTTTTTTTAGAAGGTAATAAGAGTCAAAGATTTCTACCAGGTTTTACAATTTTGTGGAATACAGTTTTTGGAAATATGTCCTAATTATTCTTCCAATTTCTTTGGTGTCCGTTGTGATGTCTCTATTTTCATTTCTAATCTTGCTAATTTGAGTCTTCTCCTTTTACTCTTTTGATCATGTTGGCCTGTTATTTATCAATCTTGTTTATTTTTTCAAAGAACCAGCTCTTCATTTTATCTCACCATAATTTGTACAAATATTTGAGTAATTGCTGCTTGAATGCCTAAAACCAAAACAAACAAAAAAATCCAGTAATTACAAAATCCTAATAGAGACTGCCCAAATCAACATAGAAAATAGAATAAAAACCCACAGAGAAAAATTGGTACACTCTAAGACTATTGTTTCCCAAATTACATGTGAAAAAAACGTGGAGAATCCTGGGAGTCTGTCTCATGACCCTGGCAGTGATTGTCAGGTTCACCTTGATAGGAGCACTCTTGTTTCTCTCCCTAATTCCTCTGTGGTTTCAACTGTGACTTGGCTGTGAAGGACCCTGAGGACACTCAACGCTTACAAAAGCAGAGATCCAGAGTCTCCTAAGAGCTCATTACTGAAGTAGACTTAAAACTCACCCAACACAGCTTAGAAGAGGGGGCGGAAAGATCATAAGAGCCACAGGTTGAGACATCATGCCCAGAGGCATTGCCTTCTGCCACAAAACTGACTGCTGCTCCCACAATGCATAACCCACAATCTATGGGGGAATACTTGCAACCCCACTGAGGAGGATCCCCAGAAGACTGGGAGCAGGGGAAGAGGGAACCAATACATGATGTATTTATACCAAATCTGTTGTTAATAATAAATAAAATTAAATAAAAACTCACAGAGAAAAATAGATACAATATAAGAAATATCATTCCCCAAATTACATGTCAAGCACCTTTCCTATTGTTTAGAAGCCTTTTCTGGAGAGTATAATATATTTGAAGACATGCTAATGCATTTTACAAAAATGACTGAAAATGAACACAAACTCTGGCAGTTCATTTGTAGCAGAAAAAGACCCTGTCTCAAAGATGGGGAAGCACAGACACCTCAGAATTGTTTGTTCTCTGACCTCCATATGTGTTCTATGACATGCATACCAATCATACACACTTAATAAATAATAAATAAATAAATAAATAATAAATAAATAAATAAATAAATACAATTTTAAATGGCTTGTATTTACCATATCATGCTTTCCATTAACTTCATGTTAGAAATGAAAGGAAGACTCAGACTTTCAAATTATACTATTTCTTATAAGAAAACAATATCATATAAAAATTTCTAGACAATCTCACAATGTTTCCAAAATTTGAACCATCTCTCCCTGGAGTTTTTCATATATTCCTTTTTTCTTTTAGATTACCAAGAAGTTTCTTTCATGGAGACTTGAAATTATGAGATGTAATGTTATTCAAATTCTCCCATGTTTAATAGAGTTCTAGATCAACAAAACTGACCTTTATTTAGGAGTGAACTTACCTATTTTGGTTACATTGCAACAAGTCTTTTGTCCTAGATTTTCTCTCATTTGCTGTCTGCATACATGATATTATTCCATACTATGAAATAGAGTGTGATTATGTATATAAAATAGACTTGATATTTATGAACCATACATTATATAAGTATATATTTAAATTTATAATATATGTCACTTATCAATATTTATTATGTCTAATTACCATAATTTAAATATCAACATCATGCTTCTTCATTCTTTTTTTTCATATTAACAGTGGAAAATAGAAAAGCTGGATTTTAAGTGGCCTTTTTTCATATCCTCTAACTATTGTGGAAATGCATTTTAAGAACAGCAAGAACAAGGAGAAATGCCTTGTTTCCTGGTTTCATTAGTGAACCCAAACAAATCTGATTTTAATCAACACAGAAGATTTTTATTCCACCCGCCCTTTTGCCTCTACCCTAGCCTTAATTGAATGGTAATTTCTCTTTTTCTTTGCATTTTTTCCTTTCATCTCAGTTCACAGAAATACCACATATGGTTATTAATTATGTTTATCCTTGACTTGTGCTGTGCTGTTCATCAGTGATATTGGCTAGTGATGTACAGAATCACTTAACGTTAGATAATAATTAAGAGGAAAGCATGCATGGGTTAAGCTGTTGTGTAAAGGAAATTCAGCTGGGTGGATGTGAACCACATTGTATTTCAAGGCTCCTAAACAGCTTCTTTCAGTTTGCTGCTGATTTGCTTTAAATTGGTCCTGGTCCCTTGGTGCGTGAATGTTTATGGTCTTTTCTCTCCTTAAATGCCTTCAATTTAGAGGTGCTACTCATTTTATCATAGGAAGCCAATGAGGAATGCCTTGCCAGGAATAGATCAAAGTAGCTAATTGCATCCTAACTTCAGTCTTCTGCCCCTGTTTGCAGGGAGAGGAAAACAGGTGGTGTGCTGTTCTCTGCTGGAACATTGCTACACAATTGTGGGCTCTGAAAATAACATCTTTACATAATTCTTTCCAAAATAATTTAAGGTGTATCAATGTCTCTTCTGAAGAAGCCTTGGGATATTGTATACTCATGAACTCATGTTTAACCCTTTTGCATGTCATTTTAGTTGGATGACTCAAAACACGTCAAGCATCCATTTAACCAAAAGAATAGTAGGATGTAAGCCAGACAGAAGTCAGAAATAGGTTTTAATGATGGTCATTGTATTGTAACCAGTGGGCTGAATATTTTGAAAATTTGCAAAGTTTTGTAACTCATTAATAATTTGTGATTTTTAAATGTCCCTATTTTCCCTTTTATTACACTCTTACTTGTCTCTTTTTATTTTTCTTCCACAGAAGCTGATAATAGATTTTGCTTTCCAGAATGAATGTGTTGAGTGAAAAGCTACCTGCCCATTGTGGGATGCGAAAGTGAAGTCTACATGAATCCCACATTTACCACACAATTGGCTATTCACCTTCTTCCCACAGACCCTGCTCTATCGCTTCAAACTTCTCAAGAAGTCCTAGACCATGAATATTCTACAATTCTACCTGAGCCTTCACTTCTCCAAAGAAATCGTTGTACCTCATACCCTTCCCCCTTTTTTAAAATTTTTAAATTTGTTTTTGGAGAGAGACACAGAGAGAGACAGACAGAGAGAGGGAGAGGGAGACAGAGAATGGGCACGCCAGCAGTCTCTCAGCTGCTGTGAATGAACTCCAGATGCGTGTGCCCCCTTGTGGGCAAGTGCGGCATTGCGCCCTTGCATCACTGCATCTGGCTAAACATGGGAACTGGAGATTGGAACCGGGTTCTTAGGCTTAGCAGGCAGGCGCCTTAACCGCTAAGCCATCTCTCCAGCCCCCCTTCCCCTTTTTTGAGGCAAGTCTAATGGTCTGGCCTTTTTTAAGAGAGAGAGAGAGAGAGAGAGAGAGAGAGAGAATGAATTGGCACACCAGGGCATCCAGCCACTATAGTGTAACTCCAGATGCATGTGCCACCTTTTGTGCATGTGTGATCTTGCACATGAGAGTCACCTTGAGCATGCATCACCTTGTGCATCTGGCTTATGTGGGACCTGGGAAGTCAAACATGGGTCCTTGGGCTTCTCAAGCAAGCACCTTAACCGCTAAGCCATCTCTCAAGCCCACCTCACCCTATCTGATCTTCATTGTTGGGATGAACCCTAACCTCTGAGTTAAGATACCATCACTGGAAATCATTGCCTGCATCTCAACTCATCCCCACCTGACCTCCTTCAGCTACTGGGAATCGCAAATCAGACACAATTGCAGCTGGAGGCATTACAAACCAGCATGATGCAGATGACTACCTCAGCACTGGGACACAGAGGCAGTGTAGGTTCTGGGTTCTCCTTTATCTTGTTTACATCGTATCCTGTTGAACTACAGTGATAGCCATCTGTGCTTCTGAGAAGGTGTGGTAGTTTGGATATATGTCCCCCAATATACTCAGTGTTTTACTAGTTATAGTTTGCATCTGCAATCAGAGCAATGTCACTGAGGGCTGGTCTTAAGGTGTTCTGGGTTTGAGAGTCCTAAAGATATGCAAATGTTAGCAGGAGTTCTGAAGTGTGCTTGACCTTTTGGCAGTTTTGCTCTGTGTGCTGTGGTGCCTGGTTGGTTTCTCTCTTTCTCTGCTTGAGATCAGGCCACTTCTCTTGCCATTATGGAACTTCCCCTGGATCTGTAAGCTTCAATAAATAATATCCCTTCCTCCATAACTGTGCCTGGTCTGGAATTTCATCTCAGCGAACCTGAAGCTGTCTGCTACAGAAGGTTTTACAATAAATGACAATGACAACATTCAACAATATGCCACTACATTTTCTTCCACCCAATAATTTCTGCTTCTTCATCAAACCTAACCAACCTATGGAAGTATTGATGTGTATTTTCATGAGATTTTAGGTTACAATTCCTATGCAAGAAGTTCTAGTAGCCTTAGTTTTTTTTTTTTTTTTTTTTTTTTTTCTGAAAGCCTGATCCAATGACCTTGAGAAATTCAGATTTAAACTTTCTCATTTAGGCCAGTCTAGACTAGAACCTAGGCCATTTAGGCTTTACAAACAAGTGCCTTTAACATCTGAGCCATTATCTCCAGCCCTCAAAGTGATTTTTATATATTTAAATCAGATCGTATCACTCCCTTACACAAAACACTGCCAATTTTTTCCCATTACACTTTGACAAAATATTGCTTTTATAAAACACTACAAGAATTCATTATTTCTCAAATATCCAAAGTCTTTTACAACTTACAACCTTTGTACTTGCTAGCATTAGCCCCCTCCCCCATTTACTGTCATGTTTCAGCAATTGATATTTGAAAGTCTACTCTTTGGTGATGATTTTCAGAAAAGTCTTCCTGGAAATGGTCAATGCAATGTCACGTCATGGTCATGGCTGTGGTGGAAAACATCAATGCTCTGTCTCATTGATTTCTTTAGAACACTTGTCTCTTCTTTGTATCATATATGTGCTGTTTATTTGCTATAATCTCGCTCCCACACTTCAATATGCAATATTTGTCGATGCTAACTGCTATAGCCTGGATCAGACCTCCCTCCTCAAAGATCCACATGTTTAAGGGTAGAGTGTAGCCGTAATTACTGGGGTCTGGGGATAGAACCTTTAAAAAGCCACGTTTCACTGGAAGAAGCTAGTTGACTGGGGAATCTGCCTTTGAAGGAGATATCAGGGTCAAACTCAACACTTCCTCTCTTTTCCTTTATTGTTTACTTACTTTTTTTTTTTTTTTTTTTTTTGAGGTAGGGTCTAGACCAGGTTGACCAGGAATTCACTCTGTAGTCTCAGGCTGGCCTCAAACTCACAGAAATCCTCCTACCTCAACTTCCTGAGTGCTGGTATTAAAGGAATGTGCCACCACACCAGCTCTTTGTCTTCTTTTGTTCCTTAGATGATGCAAGGGAAGTTGCCACATGCGTCCCATGTTATACTACATCACTGCAGGCCCAAATCCTGTATGACCATGGATTGAAACATTTCAAATTATGATTCCAACATACCAGTCTTCTTTTTATATGAATCATCTTGGGTATTTTGTCATAGTAACAGAAATCGGACTAAAACTAATTCTAATCATGTAATTGTATTGAGTACATGACAGATATTTAATCAATACTCATATGAGCATTTACGATTTTGAATGAACCAAGTAGTAGGCAAATGTATGGGATCAGTGGGAGATTGGAAATGCTGAACCAAACAGATGAGCTCTTGCCTCTTGTGACTCTTACATTCTGGTGGTCAGTCACTCTTGGTATCACACAGCATTCTGATGAATTTACATTTCATGTGAGCATATCTCTTTGGCTTGAGATCAGGTCCTGAGGATCAGCTATGTTTTGCTCACTTTCCTAGATTTTATGTAACCTAATGCCTAGACCACCATAGCTTAAATGTTTTTGCTTGCCCTGTATATTTCTGTTCATTCATCTGTATTTATGACAGAATATCTAGCTTATCACAAAGTTTGAAATTGTATTTTAAAATTCCTAGTAAGCCACTCTTCTCCCATAAGTCAAACTTAGGAGCTCCGTGGTACATGGTTAATATCCCCATGTACAACTAGGATACCACAAGAGAGTGTTGAAGTAACTTTCCCAAGGTTACCCAATGCATCATTGCCAGAGCCGGAATTAAATCCCATAACTCATTCCTGTTTAGGAAGCACTTTTATTCCTTGTTCTAAGATACAACGGGAGAACACAGTGTATCACGATCATTTTTCATTGGCAAGTTTAGAATTGACAAGACCTAAGTCAACTTCATAATAGAAGTCTTCATTTCATTGTGGAGTTTCAGTGAAATATGGCGAAGGATCATTAAATGTTACAGATCTGCTTAGCTAAGAGTAGCTTATTGATCTTTAATCAGTGAGTTCTTTAAAAATTAATTGAAAAAAGTTTAAAACAGTTCAAAGTTCATTGTCTTTACAATGAAGAGTGTCTTTAATCCACATGGACATATAAAAATTTATGTCAACAGGTGTATAATTGCACTGCCTTGCATTTCAATTGCCCACACAGAGATCAATTATAATAAGAATTTGTTTACACAAAAACAAAATGTTCTTTTTTCATAAACACAGTTAGTTTCTACTTCCAAAATCAAACAAGATATTTGTGAGAAGCAGTGAACATAATTAATATGGCCCAAATGATAACTAATAAATATCACCTCCATTGACTTTCTGCATATTAAAATCACCTAACAAATGGTTCTTCATTTTTGAAAGACTTAATTTTTAGATATCCTTTTATACTTTTCATTTGTGTGTATGAGAGAGAAAGGGGGAAAGAGAGAGGGGGTGAGAGAGAAAGAAACAGAAAGAGAGAGAGAGAGAGAATGGGCATGCCAGGGCCTCCAGATACTACAAATTAACTCCAGATACATGCACCACCTTGTACATCTGGCTTACATGGGTCCTGGAGAATCAAACCTGGGTCCCTTTGGCTTTACAGGCAAGTACTTTTACTGCTCAACCATCTTTTCAGACCAAGACTTTTTTTTTTTTTTTTCAAGGTAGTGTCTCACTCTAGCCCAGCCTGACCTAGAATTCACTCTGTATACTCACGGTGGCCTTGAAGTCATGGTGATCCTCCTACCTCTGCTTCCCGAGTGCTGGGATTAAAGGCATGTGCCCCCACACCTGGCAGACCAAGACTTTTAATTTTTAAATATTCTTATTTATTTATTTATTTGCAAGCAAATAGAGAGAATGAGAATGGGAATGCTGGGACCTCTAGCATCTGCAAATGAACTCCAGATGTGTGTGCCACTTTGTGCATCCAGCTTTAAGTGAGTGCTGGAGAATTAAGCCTAGCCTTGCAGGCTTTGAAACCAAGCACCATTAAATGCTGAGTCATCTTCCTGTCCCAAGATTATTAATATTTAAATTTTATTTTTTGTGCTGTACCATAATTATGATTTAGACATAATGCAATTAGCCTTCTTGGCTAATTATGTGATTTTTTTCATGTCCTTTCTATAGTGATCAACATAATTTTTCTAACAACTTAAATACTTCTTTTTAAAAGAAACATCTAGTGGATTTCAATTTTTTTTCTAATAAAATCTGAACTTCTTATCATGTTCTCAAGTTCCATATTTAGCTAGAACCCTCAACTCTATACCCACACGATTTATATCATTAATTACTATACAGACACATTAGACATTGTTGTAGTGTGAAGACACAAAGGCTTAAACTATTATGATTTCATTAATATGTGTAGCTAAGAATCCAATGTTAAAATTAAATGTTAGTATCTCCAGCCCTCTTCTAGTTTAATTTAAATTAGTTTGAGGGCTGGAGAGCTGGCTTAGTGATTAAGGTGCTTTCTTGCGAAGCCTAAGGACCCATGTTCGACTCTCCAGATCCCATGTAAGTCAGATGCGCAAAGTTGAGGCAAGTGCAAGGTCGCACATGCCCAGCAGGTGGCACAAGTATCTAGAGTTCAATTGCAGTGGTCGAGGCCCTGGCTCACTCTCTCTCAATCTCTCTCTCTGTGTCTCTCTTTCTAAAATAAAAAAAAAAAAAAGGGGGCTGCAGAGATGGCTTAGCAGTAAGGTGCTCCCCTGTGAAGCCAAACGACCCAGGTTCAATTCCCCAGGACCATGTAAGCCAGATGCACAAGGTGGCACATGCATCTAGAGTTCATTTGCAGTGGCTGAAGGCCTGGCACACCCATTTTCCCTCCCTCTCTCTCTCTCTCAAAATAAATAAAAATTTTTAAAGTTTAAAATAAAAAATACATAAATTAGTTTGAATTAAGTTACAACAAGCCAGTATACTTTGAATTACATAAAAACAGATGAATCGAAGTATCCTCATTGGTATGCATGCTTTTTAACTCATTTAAGTGCTGAGACACAAGTGAGAAAAAATAAGAATATCAACATATACTTGTTTTCTTGAAAATCCAGAACCATGTAATGTCTGCAGCCTCAGGACACGTGAGGTTTTGGTTCTACAAAAGCCACTGTTCTCCATAATTCTCCACAGTGCTGGTTTTGTTAGGATGAACACCCTTTTCATAATAATGAAAACCATCACCAGAACAAGTTGAAAGGAAGCATTTGCTTTGGAGAACTAAAATTCTGCAGAATAAATAAGTAAATAAATAAAGTAAACCAAACTGATAAAATAAGTCAAATATTTCCCAAAAATGCAACTTTTAATTTATTATATTTCTGGTGTTGGTTTTAGAACTCAGGGCCTGGTAAATGGCAAGTGCAAGCTAAAAACTAAGTATACGTATATCATGTATCATTACACTTATTTATGTTTGTATTTAAAAAACTAAAATGGTGATTATTTTTAATCCTACATAATATTTAGTGAGAATAATAGAATTCAATTTACTGGACTTAGAATAAAACTGACTACAATACATTAGTTATCCAAGAAAGATCCAGAGGTTCTTTCAGAAGAATCTGAAAATTTGTTAAGAAAAGATTTTTTTCAGTATAAAATTTAATAGGGCCGGGCATGGTAGCACATGCCTTTAATCTCAGCACTCAGGAGGTAGAGGTAGAAGGATCGCTGTGAGTTCAAGGCCAGCCTGATAATACAGAGTGAATTTCAGGTCAGCCTGAGCTAGAGTGAGACCCTATTTTGAAAAACCAAATAATAATAATAATAATAGGAAGGTTAATGTCTCATCAGTTATGATATATTAACAAATTCATATTCATAAAGCAAACCCTTTGTTTGAAGGTCCTTTATATTTAGTTCCTTTTACCTATGGCTCAAGAGAGACCAGCACTGCACAGGGACTCTTGGCCAGTGACATCAGCTGATGCAGGAAGTCACTGGCTGCACAGCTGACTGAATCGGAAGTTCTGTGGGACAGAGCGTTGTAATCCACATCTTAAGAAGCTTTTTAACACGTGATTCCGATGTACACGGAAGTCTGAGATCTGTGGTCATAACGGAGACCTATTTGGGACAATTCGTCAAACTAAACTGCTTTCCAGGCTTCGTGAAGGATAGCCTGCTCCATCTAGAGAAAGGTCTGCTCACGCATGCTGCGTGGTACTCACCCCAGAGAGGCTGCGCACATCCTTTGCAATTCCTGCGCTCTGACATACCTCTCCTGGCAGTGGAGGGAACTGAGGAGAATACTGTCTGCTACTTTCTGGGCAACAAATTCTCCTGCATATTTCAAATGTTTTTGTGCGTGTGGCTACAGCAAATCAAAGTACATCCCATATTAATTTTTTTAGAGACTTGAAGAATCTTTTCAAATTCTTTTTACCTTCTATACATCTCTGTGTGTGTGTGTGTGTGTGTGTTGTTTTGTTTTTGGGGGGCGGTGGTAGTGTTTCACTCTAGCCCAGGCTGACCTGGAATTCACTTTGTAGTCTCAGGGTGGCCTCAGACTCACAACGATCCTCCTACCTGTGCCTCCCAAGTGCTGGGATTAGAGGCGTGCACCATCACTCCCGGCACCTCCTGTACTTCTAAACTCACAAATGTTGGATGCAAGGTCACACTCAGTAATTTACCAGAAAAGATTTTAACCCATACCAGTTCTGTCTCTGCAACATAGGACACTGAGAATGCAAGACCCAGTGTCCACAACTCATGAGTGGTCTTAGTGCAACACTTTCCACATCAAAAGACAAACTGCAAGCCCGAAGAAGAGAACGAAAATAAGTAAGCAGGCGCTGGTGAGCATGATTGTGATGGTTCTCATGAAAAGGAACTACACAACAGCCTGTCCCAATGGAAGCACTTAATTCCTATTTATTTTATTCTTAAATTTTTTTTTTCATTTTTTTTGAGAGTGACAGACAGAAAGAGAGAGAAAGAAGCAGAGAGAGAGAGAGAATGGGCCCACCAGGGTTTTCAGCCGCTTGAAAGCGAACTCCAGATGCATGTGCCACCTTGTGCATCTGGCTTACATGGGTCCTGGGGAATCCAGCCTTGAAACAGGGTCCGTAGGCTTCATAGACAAGCGCTTAACCACTAAGCCATCGCTCCAGCCCAATTCCTATTTATTTTAGAGTCAGGCACATTTCATAATGATAGTGTGGAGAAAAAGAAACACACTGACATATGCACAGAAGGTTGTGTTTACAAGACATGCAAAGCTTGCCTGGGGCTGTAGTGCTATCTCAGTGGTTAAGGGGATAAGCATGAAGGCCTGAGGGACCCAAGATTATCTGAGTTTGAATATCCACAACCCACTTAAATGTCTGGGCATGGCCACGCCTGTTTGTAACCCTAGTCCTGTGGAGAGAATGGAGAACTGCAGGGGCTCCCAAATGATAAACTCTTGGCTCAGTAAGATAACCCCTAAGGAGACAGATCAATGACAGAGAGGAAAACCTGAGGTTCTTCTCTAACCCCTGCAGGTGAGCCCAGAAGGTCATGCAGGCAAGTGCACAGGATGTTACATCAGCACATACAGCTGCATATACAACAAAGACCACACAACATAATCTGCGTGAGCGCACACACACACACACACACACACACACACACACACACGTTTGGCTGGAAGCAACATTAGTTTATTTGTAAATCATATAAAATAATATTAACTATTAACTACAGGCAGGGAGTTTTATTTTAAAATGTGTGACTTCTATTAACATAACATTCTGAATACAGAAAAAACTAACCTACACTGAAAATAAGACATAAAATTGTTCACAGATGTCAGAAGAGTGAGGAGATAATGCCTCAAATGATAAATATTCTTCTTTTAATTTTTGTTCATTTTTATTTATTTATTAGTAACAGAAAGAGAAAGAGGCGCACAATAGAGAGAGAAAATGGGTGCACCAGGGCCTCCAGCCATTGCAAATGAACTCCAGATGTATGTGACACCTTGTATATCTGGCTTATGTGGGTACTGGGGAATTGAGCCTCAAACCGGGATCCTTAGGTTTCATAGGCAAGTGCTTAACCGCTAAGCCACCTTTCCAGTCCCTCCCCCCTTTTTTTTGAGATAGAGTTCACTCTGGCCCAGGCTGACTTGGAATTAACTAGTCTCAGAGTAGCCTCAAACTCATGGCGATCCTCGTACCTCTGCCTTCCGAGTGCTAGAATTAAAGGCATGCACCATCATGCCCAGCTCAAATAATGAATATTCTTAAAATATTTTTTTTTCTTGTTACCAGTCTTAGTCAGTAAAAGTTCCATGTCATAGACTCCCTAGGATGCACTGTATCTACACACACACACACACACACACACACACACACACACACACGGAGAAAGATGGGGTAGCAGTGTCAAGAAATATAAATTAGGTTTCATAATGCATTCTATTGTATTTTGGGAGTAAACAAAAACTGCTTCTTGGGACTTTTTCCTTGAGTAAACACCATGCCTACTCATCTTCCTAATTTCTTTTTGTTCTTATTTAAATATATTGTATTTGCACGTGTGTGTGTGTGTGTGTGTGTGTGCGCGCGCACATTCGCATGTGCAAATGCCAGTGCCTCTTGTGGCTGCTGCAAAGGAACACCAGATGCTTGCAACCACTTTCTGCGCCTGGCTTACATGGGCAGCTGGGAATTGAACCCAGGCAAGCAGGCTTTGCGAGCAAGCACCATCTTCCCAGCTTCATCTTCCAAATTTCTATTTCAAATGATTTTGGGTTTTCATTTTACTGGATGACTGCATGGCAACTATGAAGTAGGATATTTTCATGCCAAGTATAAAACCAGAACACATCCAGTTCACTCTTTCTTTCAGTCAGCACAATTAGCAGCACTTCTCACCACACAATGGGGCAAAATGAAGCCTTAACAAACTTCTCAGTCATTTCTCACATATCTGCCACTCAGTGTATCTCCTTCCTTCCCTCCTTCCTTCCCTCCCCCTCCTTCCCTCCCTCCCTCCCGTCTTCCTTCCCTTCCTTCCTTCCTTCCTTCCTTCCTTCCTTCCTTCCTTCCTTTCTTCTTTTCTTTCTTTTGAGAGAGACAGAATGAACAGTCACACCAGGAGCTCTACCTGCTGCAAATGAACTCCAGATGCTTGTGCCACATTGTACATCTGGCTTATTCAGGTACTGGGGAATCTAACTTTGGTTCTTAGCCTTTGCAGTCAAGTGTCTTAAGTGCTAAGCCATCTCTCCAGCCCTTATCAGAGCTTCTTAACCATTTCCTTAAAATACCCATCAAACATTCTGTCCCTGGTACTCTCCTGATGCCAGTCCTTGTTGTCTTTGTACCAGCGACCTTCTCATTGCTGGCATAGTAAACCCAACCAGAAATGGGTGATGGGAGGAAAGGGTTTATTTCAGATTTCAGGTTCAGGCTTACTGGTAGAACATTTGCCTGGCCATTACAGTTTTTCTTGGCAGAAAAAGCATGATAGGGCCAGCAGCCAGGGCATCAGAGTGAGGTAGATCTAGCACCCAGAAGGGCTGGACTAATAAACCTTAAGGCCCGCCCCCAGTGACACGCCTCCACCTGCCAAAGGCTCCATCTGCTGCTAAGAAGTTGAGGCTAAATGGACCATTTTATGTTCAAACCACCACATCCTTCAAGGCACTAGAATCCTCAATACTAACCAGAACTATGTTTGTAGTTCTTTCTTTCCCAACTCTCTGGAGTTCCTTTTGGCCATGAGATCAAATTCTATTTCTTGAGCAGACTGTATGAACATGTAGGGAAAGTCTTTTTGAGAAAATTAGTATGCCCTTCCTTTTGCTCTTCTTGCACATTAACATGCGCTCACATAGCAAGAATTAGCACCTTCATCATGTGCACAAGAGATGGATTTGAGAATGGTTGTTGGGTAAGGAGAATAACAAAAAACACAAAACCCAGTGGTGGCCCTGACAATATAAAGTTTTTTTTTTTTTTTTCTACAGTGAGAAACCACAGATTTGAATAGAAGACAAAGATATTTTTATCTTGATTAATATTATTTTGTAGGTTTGTGTTATTAAAGCCATGCCAATACCTACAAATGACCTTGGTTTATGTTTGACAAATTTTGCAATATTCTCTTACTATACCCAATAGAATTACTTCCAAAACAGACTTCAGAAAACTGCTACCTGGAATTTGCAAAACCTAAAGATAAGCATATTTATTTACCTGGCCATTCCTGTCTACAAAGCAAAAATACACAGCTTAGTGTATGGCAAATTGATGAATTAGTCAGTTCCTCCCTCTCTTTACTTCCTGCATGTCTCACACTCTCACCGTGTTTTCCAGAATTTATTGTATAGGGTTTCACTGATTTACTTCTAAGGATTTGGGTCCCCTATGAACCTCATGGCAAAAATCTTGCTCTTCCCTCTGCTGGACAGACCTTCCCTCTTTCTGTTAAAGAGGGACTTTTTGTTTTTGTTTTTGTTTTTCGTTTTTCAAGGTAGGGTCTCACTCTGGCCCAGGCTGACCTGGAATTTACTATGTATTCTCAAGGTGGCCCTGAACTCACAGCGATCCTCCTACCTCTGCCTTCCGAGTGCTGGGATTAAAGGCCTGTGCCACCACGCCCAACTAAAGAGGGACTTTTATACTTAGCTTTTGTGGGATGCCTTCCTATTTCCTCTCCTATTCCATTGTCTTTGTCTTTGCCACAATACGTTGCATGTTTAATTTTTTTATGCTGTATTCTCTTAGCAGTTATAATATAATCCTGTACTAGAGAGATGGCTCAGAAGTTAAAGGCTCTGGCTTGCAAAGCCTGACAGTTAAAACATATATACATATATATATCAAGAGGTGGAGGAAAAAAAACTGAAAAAAGGGCTGGAGAGATGGCTTAGCGGCTAAGGCGCCTGCCTCTTAAGCCTAAGAACGCTGGTTCCAATCCCCAGTGGTTCCAATCTCCAGGTCCCACGTTTAGCCAGATGCAAAGTGACGCAAGGGCGCAATGCCGCACTTGCCCACAAGGGGGCGCACACATCTGGATTTCGTTCACAGCAGCTGAGAGACTGCTGGCGCGTCCATTCTATCTGTCTTCCTCTCCCTCTCTGTTTCTCTCTGTGTCTCTCTCTCCAAAAATAAATAAAAATAATTTAGAAATAATTTTTTTTTAAAAAGCTAAAACCAAACAGTCTTCATTAAGAATACCATGGTTCAGTTTGATACTATCCAGCTTACTCATCAGGAATAACTTCTCCATCTCATATTGTTTTTACTAAAATATGAATCATTTTGATAACTAAAATATTTTTCTCTCATTTTACCCTTCCCTATCTGTTGATATAATGTTAAAATAAGGTTTAGTTTCTCAATTACCTAACGATTAGATTTGTTTCCTAGATATCAGGTCATGATAGAAGATAAAGGCTCAGAAAAAGGTTAGTGGATAATATTAGCTGTGCAAAGTCCTCATAACCCTTTGTACATTAATAAAAACTAAGCCACTACATTCTGCGTTTCTCCTGTGTAATTCCCACAAGCTTTCATGCTTCTTCCCATAGTCATCGCATCTCGTTACTGGTAGTTGGAATGGCAACTACCAGAAACTATTGAAAGCCAAATCTGATGAATCTCAGTGATTTGAAAATGTCCATCAAAGGCAGAGTGGATTCCTTTGTTATATTTGTAATATATTCAGACACTGGCTTTCTGGGGACCAAAGATCACAATGTTTCTGTCTTCATTGTAGAAGCACAAGAAAATCTGGCAAATCTTTGGATACATGCTTACAATGCTGGCCAGATGAGAAATTTTATATATAAGGTTATATATTAGCAGTAATAGCAACAGCAAGTAGTCCTGGGAAAACTTAGTTATAAGTCACAGGGCAAGGGACTTATAAAGCTGTCTGTTAAAGTCTGTCCCTAAGACCCACAGTAAAGTAGATATTAACAGAACATGAGTGTGAGGGGGAAAAAATGAAGGAGTCTTTGGATATTCACTAATTTTCTTCTCAGTATTTGCTAAGTTCTTTTGTCTAAAATAAACATTTGGATCATCCATACAAAGAATCCATAGGAACACACCAGTTGCTATCTTAGCATCCTGCATTATTCAGCCTCCTGTGTCTAGTTGAAACCTCAAGTGATAGCTACTTGAAGGGCTCTTATTAGAAGACACTCAAGATAAAATGAGGCAGGCACAGAGTGCTGAGGCCGGGGCTTCTGCTGTCCTCACTCTGCAGGTGAACGTGATAATGCCTAGACTGACATCTGGCTCTTCTTTCTTCAGGGCACCATTCTGCCTCATTACTTCCACTAGCACTCTGGAGAATTGAAATCTATACTAACTTTGTTTCTGCCAGATTATTTTTTAATATTTATTTATTCATTGATTTGAGAGATAAAGAGGAAGATAGATTAAATAGATAATAGATAGATGATAGAAGCTGGGCGTGGTGGTGCACGCCTTTAATCCCAGCACTTGGGAGGCAGAGGTAGGAGGATTGCCGAGAGTTCGAGGCCACCCTGAGACTACATAGTTAATTCCAGGTCAGCCTGGACCAGAGTGAGACCCTACCTCACAAAAAAAAAAAAAAAAAAAAAAAAATGATAGATAGATAGATAGATGATAGATAGATAGATAGATAGATAGATAGATAGATAGATAGACAGGCAGACAGACAGATAGATAGATACACAGAAAGAGAAAGAAGAGCTTACTAGGGCCTCTAGCTACTCTAAACGAACTCCAGACACATGTGCCACCTTGTGCATCTGGCTTTACATAGGTACTGGGGAATCGAACTTTGGTCCTTTGGATTTTCTGACAAGTGCGTTAACTGCTAAGCCATCTCTGCAGTCTAGGATCAAAGTCTTTTCTGGACCTATTTTCATTGTATTGCTATAATGTCTTATTGACTGGGATTATTGGGCAATGAACTATTTGTATCCTCTTAGCTCCTTTCTGAATCAGTTTTCACCCACTCACAACACGTGACAACCAGAGCAAATCAAGGCAGTCCCTAGTATAATTTCTCCACAATGCCTAACAGTTCAGCAACACAAGGCACCCTTAAATCCTCACAGAGAACTTTCCACTTTCAATTATAACCCTAACTATTCTTTCCTAATGAGATCCTTTAGCTCACTAGGCATGCATGGATTTTCAACTGTCGTCCCAAGATTGTATAACAATTAAAACTTTTTTCCAGTGATTTTATTTGGTACAATAACTCCCACTTACTACTGGACTTGTATATTCTAACTATATAGGATAGCTACTTTTATCAGATGATGATGTAAAGTACATGCTTTAGCCCTCAGGATAAGATTACAATGCTGCAGAATTTTCCTTCCAGCCAGAGCTATAAGTGAGATGTACCAATCCAGTGGCATCTTGGAAGTAGGGAAATAGTAAAACTAGTGGGTCTTGTGTGTATGAGCAACGCTTCCAAATACCACGGTAGTGAAGGAGGCATTCCAGTGTTCCGTGATGGGACTTGGCAGAAGAGGTGTAGGTGTGGGGGAGACATACACAAACGTAGAGTGTGTCTGCCTCTGTAGAGAAACATCAATGTCAAGATGATGGAAGGAGTTTAATATCAGACCCATTCTCATTACCATGCCGGCTTGTTCCCCAAGGAAATGTTTTCAGATGTGGTGGGAGAGATGTTCCGGCTTGGCCGTCAATTGTGTAGGCTTAATCAGATCAGTCTTTATAAGGGAAAATCTAAAATGCTGGGCTTATGGACAGCCACCGTCCTTGCTGATGTGGACGTTTCTCATAAATAAGTCCTGCAATGACTGGAAAAAAAAAAAACTCACAATAGCCTATCCATGGAAGGTGACATTACCTGCTGGAACCCAATTCTCCACAGTGCATTTATGCATATGTGACCAACTGCTCAAGATAGCTCTAGGGTGTTTTCCCTGGTTTAAAGAACAGATTTGCTTCATGGGCAGAATGAGAAAAGCAATATATTGTATTGGCAAAATAAGATGGGTCAAATTTGATAACAGTGTCCTTAAAATGTTGGGTGTTTTCTGAGCTCATTTCACTTAAACTTGGATATAAATTCACTGTATTATTCACAAGCTCCCCCTGCCTGCCTCTTAGTTACCCAGTGGGACTCAGGAGGTCAAGGAGAACTCTAATACACAAGGATCTCTTCCTGACTGCAGCGTCACAAGTAATACATGGCTAATTCTGTCTGGGGTTGTTGTATTTTTATATGGTTCCAATTTATGGGCTTGGGTCAAGAAAAACTGGTAATTTCAGGACTTGTAGCCACTTTGGGCCATTTGACCAGCTGACATTATTCATGTGATTATTAAGTATCATACACACAGGATGTCTTTTGGTGGGATTTTTATGACACATTATCTTCCTGTTCTCTTGATTCCTGTCACTCTTGCCACAGGAAATCTCTCTCATACATATGAGAACAACGAGTCCTCAGAATTCTCGAGGTTGGTATTCATGTTTAACCACAAGATTTATAATTAAGCCTCAGGGATAGAGTGGCAATGATCCTTTTTATTTCTTTATTTAATTTTGAGAAGGGTTCACATTCTTACAGTAGTACCTAAGCTGGCCCAGAACTGCCTAAGCCCAGGCTTGCTTCAAAATTGTAGCAGTCTTCCTGCCCCAGCCTCCCGAGACTGGGATTACAGGTATAAGCCCCCTACCCCAGTGAGGCTTTTGCCCTCATTCATATGGAAAGCATGACTAGGCTTCGTAAATTTATCCAAAATTAATATTTTTTTCCCTTTAGGTTTCCTAGTTTGTTTAAATTTAAGGAAGTACACACTGTACATAAGCAGGTTTAGTGCCTTAGATTACATGCGTCCTTAAACCTAAGGGCTAAGCTTCTATTACTCAAGTTCTAACCTTGAACATGACTGTATTGGCCAGGAAGAAGCAGCCTCAAAAGGTCAAATATTCCTTGTCATGTCTCCATTTCCAACGCTCTCAGCTTCCTTCACCCTTGCTCTTAGCTCTGAAGTCTGGGCCGCGTTGAAGGCTCCCCGCTGTGGCTTGGCACAATTATCATCACGCTGACATTTTCCAGTCATGACTGAGAACAAGTGGCATCATGAGACTGTCCAGAGAAGTTTCTGCATCCTTTCTATGTGTCTAGCTAACTGCGGCCATCAACTTCTCTTACAGAATCACCTATGAGGTTAGACTAGAGTAATCACAATGACAAATTTATTGATTTCACACAAAAACCCCCACAAGCAATATTCATTTCATCGGAAGAGACTGTTACACTGACTCGTGCCATCCCAAACTCTACTACAGTGTTCTCCTGTGACATTCTCCCAATGTGTTACGTTCCTATGGCTGCACTAGTTATAAGGTAGGAAATTGTGCAGCTTGCAAGAAGAGATGCTTATTTTCTCACAATACTGGGGACTAGTAGCCCAAGGTGAAGGCAGCAGCAGATAGGACTGAATAGGTCTCTTTCTAGCATCTTCAGTCTCTCCTATCGATCATCGGTGCTTCTCCCTTCCTGGATTTCAACTGCATCACTTTACAGTCTGTCTTCAACATCACCAGGCATGCGCCTGAGATTTGTCTATAGATGGCACTTTCCTCTAAAAATGGCTCCCGTTACATTGGATTATAACCTGACCTAATGACTTCTTTCAGCTTGATTACATCTGCCAATGTGACGTTTGTTAATAAGGCAAAATTCACAGGCTGCCTGGTTCAGGGTGTCAACCATTTTAACTATGCAATGCAATCAATACCACCTCTCAGGAAAGGAATTAACTACGTTACTGCAAATATGTGAGCAGCTTGGTGAGAAAAGCAAAAACAATAACAACAACAACAAAAAAAAAAAAACAGCATATAATTTGTATAAAAAGTATATTTACAAAAGTGTGACAGTATTATGATGTCATTAATAAGAGCTGGAATTGGTTGCTACATCTAGAATTGGTAGTTGTCAAAGGGGGAGGAGAGCCAGGATAGGTGGCACTTATGGAGAGTGGAGTCACATGGACAGATAATGTAGTGGTAATTTTATATTTGGTAAGGAGATTCTATCAGCCAAAGTCATCACTTCAGTATGGGATCTTGGGCAATAAACACCTGAAATTGTATCTTCTAATCCTCTGTTATCAATCTTTTGAACGGCACTCAGCTGGCAAGTTCTTAGAACAGTGACCATGGAGGGAAAAAAAAAAAAAAAGGAGTTAACTTCAAGAGGCAAAGTAAAATTATTCAATGTAGCAGATGTGGTAGGAGTTTTCAAAATAATGTAAATAAAATTAAGGATTTTAATTCAAAATGAGTTCAGCAAGAATTTCAATTTTAAGTGATAAATTGTTCGGCATCAAAACTTGCTAATAGGGCCGGGGAAATGGTTTAGTGGTTAAGGTGTTTTTCTCTGCAAAGCCTAAGGACACTCATTTGATTCCCTAGGACCCACATAAACTGGATGCACAAGGAGGCACGTGCATCTGGAGTTCGTTTCCAGTGGCTAGAGGCCTTGGCGCACCCATTCTCTCTTTCTCTCTATCTGCCTCTTTCTTTTTCTCTTTCTCACAAATAAATAAATTATTTTTAAAAATAAAAATTACTTGGGCTGGAGAGATGGCTTAGTGGTTAAGCACATGCCTGTGAAGCCTAAGGACCTGGGTTTGAGGCTCAATTCTCCAGGACCCATGTAAGCCAGATGCACCAGGTGACGCACGCATCTGGAGTTTGTTTGCAGTGACTGGAAGCCCTGGCGTGCCCATTCTCTCTCTCTCTCTCTCTACCTGCCTATTTCTGTATCTCTCTCTCTCTCAAATAAATAAATAATAAAATATTTAAAAAAATAAAAATTACTTGGTAATAAAAAATCTTGGTCATATTGTTGAAAAGAAAGTGATTTTTAATGCTAATGCTTAAAAATAAATTCTTGGGGGCTGGAGAGATGGCTTAGCAGTTAAAGTGCTTGCCTGCAAAGCCTAAGGGCTGAGATTCTATTTGCCAATACTCATGTAAGCCAGATGCACATGCTGTCATATTTGTCTAGAGTTTGTTTGCATTGACTAGAGACCCTGGAGTGCCCATTCTCTCTCTCTCTCATGAATAAATATATATAAAATATTTTAAAATATATAGCTATATATATACATATATATTAAAAAGTTCTTGGGATGGAGAGATGACTTAGTGGTTGAGGCATTTTTCTGGAAAGCCCAATAACCCACGTTCAATTCCCCAATACCCACATAAAGCTGAATGCATAAAGTAGTGCATGCATCTCAAGTTTGGTTGCAGTTGCAGGAGGCCCTGATGTGCCCATTGTCTCTCTATTTCACTCTCTCTTTTTCTCTCTCTGTCTTTCTGTTTGCAAATAGATAAAATATTTAACTAAAAAAGCCAAAATTCTCTCTTTCAACCCCCATTCTACTGGAAGGAGTATGATTCATTAATAGGATTTTTTCCTTCTCTCTCTATTTGAATGAAGCATTTGCATTCTATGAGAATGTTTAGCAAAGTATTGCTAATAACAATGCCTTGAGCACTAACTACGTGTTTATTTAAAACAGGCGAGCTAAGAAGTAATAAATAAAAGTATCACTTGAATTGAATTGCATAAATTGGCAGAAACAAGAAATGAAATTGGTTGGTTTCCAAAGTGGGTGAGCTCCATTCTTTAACCTTGTCTCTCTCACCTTACTTCTTACTGGCAACTGTAAACCATGTAGAAGGAATCAAAGTAAGATGAGACAGTGTGTGCAAATGATAAACAAAATGGGTGAAAGCAACCAGCGATTTGACCTGAGGATCAGGAAAGTACCAGGTGCAAGGTCTCTCCTGCATGGTTCCACCATCCCTGAGTAATTCATTGAATGCTCCACTGACCTACTTACTAATCATCACTTATTTTATATCCATTTCCACTTAGGTAAAGGTACATTTGTAAACATAACAATTTACGCCACTGTTTTTTGAGTTTGTTCTGTTTCGTTTTTATTTATTCTTTTGTTCATTTGCACCTTTCCTACTCTTTTTATCAATAGCATATTTTTATAAACATGGCTTTTTCATTTAAATTGATTGCTATTTATACTTTTTATTTTTTCTTAAATTAGTGATTTTTTTTTTTGTTTTTTAGTGTTATTATTAACAAGGTGTTTCACATGGATACATCATGTGTTGGCACCCTCTTTTCCTTCATCCCTGCCCCAATTCCCTTGAGGACACTCCTCAGTGGGGTTGCAAGTATTCCCTATGGGGTTGTAGTTTATGCGTTGTGGGAGCAGCAGTCATTTTTTTTGGGGGGGGTGGGGAGGGAATGATCTCTCAACCTGTGGTTCTTCCAATCTTTCCTCCCCCTCTTCCACAAAATTCCCTCAGCCATGGTGGGTGAGTTTTAAATCTACTTGCATCTTAGCTATAAAATCTTTGACACTGGAAGGTTTTGAAGGATCTCTCCTTTGTTGATTTGATAGACTTTATAGTGTAGGTTTCTCATTTAAATTTGTAGTCCATCACAAATTAGGTTTTAAAATATTTTTATTTATTTACTTGTGAGCTGAAAGAGAGAAAGATGGAGACAGTCAGAGTTAGAGACACAGACAGAAACAGAGACAGACACAGGAGGAGAGGAGGGGGTGCCAGGGCCTCCTACCACACGCATGTGCCACTTTGTGTATCTGGCTTTATGCAGGTACTGAGGAATCGAACGCAGGCCAGGCTTTGCAAAGAAGTGCCTTTAACTGATGAGTCACCTCTCCAGCCTTACAAATTAGTATTCAAGTATAAAGCAAGGTTAAATTAATTTGTCTTACAGTGGCAGCATCACTTTTGACAATGGCTTTCCTCTTATTGAATTGCCTCATTGCCTTTGGGGACTAAATCTATGATTCTCAGCATTCCTTGCTTTTTTTTTTTTTTTTTTAGGCCAGAAGAACAGAAAAATCTAGAAGACTTTCTTTTGCCTCCTTGCTACTGGAAGGGGATCAACAGGGTAGCATCTTGGGACATAAGCTAGGAGTCACAGTCATTATTACTTTGTAATCCTTAAGATAGCTAGAGACCTCTTCTAATGAGCAGGGTGCCTGCATCCAACTGTCACTGTCTATTGCCCATAGAGTCTGCTGTATGAGAGAAAAACACATTATTGCTTAAAAACTCCTTTGAAAAGATAAATGGAGGCGCTGGATAGATGGTGCAATGGTTAAAGGCACTTGCTTGCAAAGTCTGACACCAATGTTTAATACCCTAGTACACATGTGGAGCCAGATGCACAAAGTGGTACATGCATCTAGAGTTTCATTTAAAGTGGCAGGAGACCCTGGTGCACCCATTTTTTCTCTCTCTCTCTCTCTCTCTCTCTTTGCAAATTAATAAATTATAAAGAAGATAAATGGCATTGAAAACTCAACATTATTTCATTTCCTTCAAATTTTCTGATAGTTCCATGGACAAGAACATGTTTTGTATCTTTCTGTATCCTAGAGGCTAAAATCCATTAGCTAGTTTTTAAATTTTAATAAATTTAGTTTCTAGCTCTACAATAATTTTCCCTTAAATTAGCCTGGTTATTTTTGATGCTCTATATTTGTCATGTATTAAACATTTAATACCTAGTTATCACTAATAATTATAATGTGATTTTTTTCATAAAGATTTCTAAGTCATATTTTTCCCCTTCTGGCCACCACTGAGTGCAGATTCCATATTTATGTGCCATCCTTTAAGTCAATTTGTGTAAATATGTGTATACATCTAAATATGTAGAAATAATTGAGGCTTAATTTAAAATATTTGTTTGAGAGGTTATAAATTTTCCAAAACCTGGAACCTGGCATGTACCAGTCAATTACTATCCTATGAGGTCAGGCCCACGTGAGTTTCAGAGTCACTGGACTGGCTATTTCAGAAAATTTACTTATAATTACTTATTTCTATTTCCAGAACTATTTGGTTACTTTTTAATTCCTCCATCTTCCATTCAACCATAAAAAATTATACTTTCTGCCATATTGATTTGTAGCTAAAAGAAATTTTAAAGTTTTTAGTTTATAAAATTGACAGAAATTATGAGTTCAGAAAATAATTTTCCAAGTTAAATTATTCACTACCCAGCCAACCAAGCAGCTTTGTCTTGGGGTGGCACATTTCCAACATGTAAATCCTCAGATCTTTTTTTATCTAAAATTTCTTAATATCTATATTGGTAAATCTAACATATTTACCAAGAAAACAAGTATTATATCCAAGGGAGGATCTACTTACCTCTGTGGTTAAGAGATGGCCTGGAAATAGAAATAGTTGTGCTTCAGGCTTAGAAAGCAGAGTATTCAAAGTGATTTGGACAGAAAAAGGATCAGAAAGAGAACATTTCTCATGAATACAGGAGCTGAGGGGACATCCAAAGTAGACTTATGGAGAAATCCAAGGCCCAAGGAACAATGCACATATTTGTATGTAAGTGCTAAGACACCTAGGGAATGCAAAGGGGGATTCAGTGTCATATTTGAATTTTAAGATATTCTTCCTTTAATATGGAGAAATCAGAGTTTCAATGCCCTCAGTACAGGAATTTAAACAAACATATTTCTTGACTCCTCAGTAAATCACTTCATAAAGGAATAAATAATAAACAATATTCTTTATTTCTTTTCAAGCTAAGAGTTTACTTAAACAGATGCAACTAGGATTAGAAGAAGAAAGTACATGTTAACTTCTTAATACAGTAGAGAAGAAGTGAAGGCAAAAACTGTAAGAAAGAATGATTTAGTAAATGTCTCTGCAACATCCTCCCTATGAGCAATAGAACAAAGAAGACATGTTTATGTACATATGCTGCAAATATGGGGGTGTTGATTAATAAAGATAGAAGAACTGCCACCTACAATGAAAGGATGAAGGTTGGCATCTTGTACAATCTGCATTCATTAAATTTTATCACCATAATATTAGAAGGCTAACCAAAATACCTGGAAATTATGAATCAACATATATTCATAAATATACACTTAGTAGAAAGATACCACAGAGTGGTATACTATTATTGTGTTAATAATCTGCCACAAACTAACTAAAGATTTCAGTATTATATAAAACTACTAGAAGCAAATAGAGAGCTAACCGTCTTCTTTAATATTTTTATTTTTATTTATTTATTTGAGAGAGGGAAAGAGGCAGAGACAGAAAAAGAGAGAACGGGCATGCCATGGATTCCAGCCACTGCAAACGAACTCCAAATGCATGTGCCACCTTGTATATCTGGCTTACATGGGTCCTGGGGAATCAAACTGAGGTCCTTTGGTTTTGCCTGTAAGCGCCTTAACTGCTAAGCCATATCTCCAGCCCAAGCTAACCCTCTTGACAGTGTTCTTATCATCACTTTGAGATCCCTTAAAAAACTGCACGTATAACTAACATAATATAATCATCCCATGTCTGGACATTTGTCTAAAGAAAACCAACTCTGATGACAAAGAAATATCTTCACTCATTATTCAATATTTTCATTCATTATTCAAGATAGTGAAGGCAGACACAAAGAGTAAATGGTGTGATAGTCAGAGCAAATGTGGTGTGTGTCGAGATGCCTATAAACAGTGGATCCTGTTAGAGTGTGAAGAAGGAGGTCCTTTGTGATGACGTGGATGAACCTGGGGATACTATGAGAAAGGAAACCAGCCAGATATAGAAAGGCAAATTGTATAATCTCCCATAAATATGGAATCTCAACTACTGAACTCAGAGGCAGTGACTACAATGGTGGGTGACAAGAGTAAGCGATGAGGCACATGGGGACACATGTGTCAAAGGGCATAAAGTTTGGGTTACACATGGTGAATAGATTCTGGATTTTTTTGGTGTATATTGTTACACAATGTGTAAAAATTTGGTGTGCAGTTCACAAGACTATACTGAAAGGAGAATAGATAGTAAATGTTCTCAAAAAACACATCAAAATGTGAGTTGATGGATGCATTAATAAGGTTAGTTGCATTTCACAGTGTGTTTTATTCAAGCATATTGTACAGTCTTTTGAGGCAGATTCTCATTGTTCTGTAAACTGGCCTGGAACTCACTCTGTAGCCCAGGTTGGCCTCAAACTCATGGCAATTCCCTTACCTTCTGTGTATTTGGGTTAAAGTGTGAGCAACCACATGTGCCTGTATTTTGCAACCTAAGCTTGTAGAGTTTCTATAAAACTGAAAGAAGGCATATTACGAGTTCATTGATCAGCTGTCTAAGAGATTCAAATGGGGTTTCTGCTTAATGATTTCACCATGCTGCTCAGTGGAAGAATGCATTTCCAAATCTTTTCAGCTTGTTTTTACACTTCAGCTCTGTCTTCGTATGGGACAGACATTCACACAACCATGCTGGATATTGGCTTGGGGGACACTCTGCCCCTCAAGGCCATGTGTGCTCCCTCTCCGGGAACATACCTGTCTCCAAATCTACAATGGTGCTTCAAGTCTCTCTAGTTTTATAAATTACTACTTTCCTTCTCTCTCTCTTCTTTTGCCTTCTTTTTCACGGTCATCTTCTGTTATTAGAAGAGAGTACAGAGAAAGGTCTCTGCTTTTAGCAGCTTTGCATAACTAAATTAGCCCCATGATTTCTAAGGTCCACTGTGGCTTATAACATAACCCAGTCCTAGGGATAATCATGTCATTCAAAAGTTCTAAAGGGGGCTGGAGAGATGGCTTAGCCGTTAAGGTGTTTGACTGCAAAGCCAAAGGACCCTGGTTTGATTCTTCAGGACCCACATAAACCAGATGCACAAGGGGGTACATGCACCTGGAGTTTGTTTGTAGTGGCTGGATGCCCTGGCACGCCCATTCTCTCCCTTTCTCTCTCTTACTTTTCTTTCTCTCTCTCTCTACCTCTTTCTCTCTCAAATAAATAAATAAGTTCTAAAGGTTAGTTATAACCAGGAAAGCTTATGGCTATTTGTGGAACTCGCCTATGGCATTCACTACTATAAACTTCAAAATAAAAGACTGAAGATTCTTTTTTGAGAGTATGTTTCAAGGTCAGAATGAAAAATTATGCTAGGTAAATATTTCTACTTTAAAAATTATATAATGAAAACTAACTCAGTAGCTAAAACAATGAATTACTCAATTGCCTTTTGGAACAGTTATGTATATTTGGTAAAATATATTGAACTCCCTAATTTACCTCACAAATAAAATTTAAAAGAATAAAATATATTAGGGAGAGATGAACAAATTTTTCTAACCTATAAAATGACTTAAAATATTTTACATTATAAGATTGTAACCTCTAAAAAATAGCTACCATAAATCAAGTTAAAATATTTCAAACAACCAGGACAAAGCTTGCAACTTACAAAATGATAATATATAATGTATCTTACAATAATACAATGAAAAATATATTAAAAATACATATAGCTCATTAGAATAATGGCTCAAATATATTATCAGATATTTTACAGTGAGAAATATAAATAGCTTTAAGTTTATGAAAGGATGTTAATCTTATTGTTATCCAAGAAAATGAAAATTAAAAATAAAGTGAAATATTGTTTCTGCTCATCTCATTAGCAACTAAGTATGTATGGAATATACTGGAATCTTTGAGACTCATTGCTCTAGGGCATAAGGTTTAATTATTCCCCACTTGAATGGTGGCTACCCTGGGCTTTTAGTTTCTGAGAAATAGTATAGAGACAGAACTGTACATGTCAACTGGAGACCTTACCAAAGTGAGGAAAGTTAACGTGACCAGCAACTTATTAATATTACATATTCTCTGATCTGATAAGATAAGGATACTTTGCTTTCATGACATGTGTTTCCCTAAACTTATAATTTGAGTCTAATCATGACAAAACCTCAGACAAGCACACTCTGTAGGGCAGATGTTCTACAGAATGTTGACTGAATTTTTTTTCAAAAATATTAAGGTCCTGGAAGATTAAAAGGGCTGGAGAGATGGCTTAGTGGTTAAGGCACCTGCCTCCTAAGCCTAAGAACCCGGTTCCAATCTCCAGGTCCCACGTTTAGCCAGTTGCAAAGTGACACACTTGACCACAAGGGGGCGCCCACATCTGGATTTCGTTCCCAGCAGCTGAGAGACTGCTGGTGCGCCCATCTCTATCTGTCTCCCTCTCCCTCTCTGTCTGTCTCTCTCTGTGTCTCTCTCCAAAAATAAATAAAATAATAAAAAAAATTTTAAAGATTTAAAAATTGTAAGGAAGTTTGGGAGGGAACTACACAAAAATTAAGACTGCATGAGTGAGTCCATAGAAATCCTGATTCTGACTAACATTCTATAAGATATAACTGCCAAAAAAGGGGGAGGAGAGTAGCAATCCAGACAAGGTAGAAGAAGCTTAACCTTGTAAAAAGCACAGAATCTGGCCAGTAATTCCCAGACCAAGAGTTGGGTTGCCCCTGATGGTGAACTGTTTGCCAGGGAAACCCAAAACCCAAAACCAAAAAACACTTGATTACCTGCCAGAGCTAAAAGGTAAGACCCTATTGCTGAAGACACCACAGGCTGAGGTCACGGGACATTGAATTACCATGCTGGAACTGAAAGGAGAACTAGCTTCCTTCTGAATAGCCCCCAGAGTGCTGAAGAAAACAGTCCCCAATAGATGAATAAGCAGGGGACCCTTTGGACTAGATGGACAAGAAATACACACTTGTATAAATGTTATGCAGCCTTTGTGGGTAACCAATTGTTTTCTGATTGGACATGAGGGCTGGTCAGTGGGAGAGAACTCATGCTTTGTGCTGGAAACCAAGTCAGATTCCCACAACCAGGAAACTCAAACTTCAGAGAGAAGCCCACTGCTCTCTGGAGAAGAGTAGGCTTGTACACCAAAAAGCTGTCAAATAACTTTGCATACCTCCTTAAACCCAATATGCTTTCACTCTTGGTTGGAGAATCTGTTCTATTTTATAGATGGTTAAGAAAACAGAGGAGCATCAAGGTATGTTGGTATGACAAGAAGACAACTGACTGCCCACCATGAGACTTCCCACCTCTTCCACATCTGCCAGGGCCCAGGAGAACTTGCAGTGGAAGTGGTATCATGAACACTGCTCTTACTGCTGACCTGACAACCAGCTCCAGAGTGATGTTGGCAGACATGGTGATCAAGCAGAACCTATCAAAGCAGAAATCCAGAGACTAAAAACAGAATATGCTCATTAAAAGTCCTCTAAATGTCTATGTTTATCCCCTTTAAGCTTTGCTGCTCTCATTCTTTTAAAAATAATTATTAGGCTGGAGAGATGGCTTAGGGGTTAAGGTGCCTGCCTCCTAAGCCTAAGAACACTGGTTCCAATCTTCAGTGGTTCCAATCTCCAGGTCCCACATTTAGCCAGATGCAAAGTGACGCAAGGGCACAATGCCGCTCTTGACTGGTGCATTCATGACCCCTCAGTGAATACCAGTAACTACACTGAGGAGCGTCTTCAGTGGACTGGGAGTGGGACAGGGGAGACATAAGAGTATACCTAGGGCTGGAGAGATGGCTCAGCAGTTAAGGGGCTTGCCTTCAGAGCCTAACAACCCACGTTCAATTTTCCAGGACCCACATAAGCCAGATGCACAAAGTGGCCTGTGCATCTGGGGTTCGTTTGCAGTGGCTAGAGGCTCTGGCATGCCCATTCTCTCTCTTTCTGTATCTCTCTGCTTTCAAATAAATAAACATATTTTTAAAAAGTTAAAACAGTGTAAAACCTAGTGGGAATATGACAAATTTGTAATATGTTTATATATTAAAGTTTTCAATTTAAAAAAAAATGAGGTCTGGAGCGATTGCTCCATGGTTAAGTGTGCTTCCTGCACAAGCATGCAAGCCTGAGGGAGCCTGAAGCTGCCTTAGTGCTAATCTCCAGAACCCACAGAAACAGCTTGATGTGGATACACACGCCTGTGACCCCAGTTTTGTAGGGACTTTAATATCATTATTGCAGAAGATAATGGGGAAATTTCTTCCTTGTTTTAAGAGAAAAGCCAAGTTTACAATGTTATCCTTCAACCATGAAAATTTGAGAACAAATTATCTTAGATACCATTCATGTACTTTATATAAAAAATAATGAAGGCAATACTCTATTAATACAGTTTAGAAATTGAAGAAAATAATCACATAGAATTCAAGGGTAGATACAATCAATGGATTTTCAAGTTTAAACATTTTCTAGATGAAGCACCGCAAAGTCATTGTTAATAAACAATACACCTCAGAGACCTTGATTTGATAACAGTCTAAGAACCGTGCTTGGAATGGCAGGAGAGGTGGGCAGGAACAATGGCAATGATGGTTTCTCATAGCACTGAGGGAAAGGACTGCATAGAGTTTATGGTAAATAGTATGAAATATGCCTTTAAGTATTTTTAAACTTGTTAACACAGTAGTAAATGAGAGTATAAAGCTAACAAAAATCATGAAATGAATTGTGTGAATTCAAATGTTTTTATCTTAAGTCCTTGTTTACAGAAGAAAGTCTGTGAATACACTTTGAAGTCAGTAAACAGTTAAATGCAGTTATCACTAGAATTTTTAAAATTGTGCCTTTATCACAAACTAAAGAGGGACCAAAAGTGGAGTTGGAAAGATACCTAGAGAAAACACTTTTTATGGAGGTTTTAGCCTTTTCCCTTCCATGATACTTTAATTTGCATTATATTTGCTTGGCTGGTTGGGTTGATGACTTCCTTAAATCATTTCAGCTAGGTTAATTTAAAAGAAAAAAATATACATGGCTCAGCTAAACTCCCCCTTGGGGATAAACCTGAAGGAATCAAAGTCAGTGGATGGCAGAGTTACCTGCACACCCATGTGTACTGCAGCCCTATTGACCACAGCAGAGTTACAGAATCAGCCTTGGTACCCATCAGCGAATGAACAGATGAGGAACATAACGTATATACATATCCACAATGACGATATCATTTGCAGTCAATGTGCTATCCATGTGATATTCTGAAAACTATTCAGCTTTCGATGACACGCTATCACAGACTGAGAAGGTTAGTACACCTTTGGAATAATACAAGAATGTACCGTACTGTACACCAATGCAAATATTTCAAAATTTTGTTGTTTTTAGATGTGAAAATCGAATGTATTGATGACAGTGCTCTGGAAACCAAACATTCTCTAGCAAAGACACAATATTCTCGACAACAACCACAAGCACTGCTGGTGATGTGCACAGCGGAGTTTCACTGTGAACTTGGATTTTATGTGCAATAGTCCTTGAAAATGTTTACGTAGGTCCCACTCTGCAACGTGTTTGCTTCTGAGGAAATCTTCAGCACATAGACTTACAGTGTTGTTACAGGTCCTTCTTCGAGGGCAATGTTCTTCCGGGAATTGCTCATCAGTCTGAAAATTAGAGAAGACGTGCTAATGTTTGATTATGGATTTACCCTCATTCTCCTGACTAATTATTGTTATTATTGTGTTACTGTGAGTAATACCTTTCTTTAAGTTCATTTTTCATGCTTCAAGAAATCAATGGTATAACTTCCCTACAGAAAAATTTAGTTACCACTCTGAACTATTTTTTTTTAAAGAGATGGCTTGGTCATTAAGAGTGATTCATGGGCTGGAGAGATGGCTTAGTGCTTAAGGTGTTTGCCTACAAAGCCAAAGGACCTTGGTTTGATTCTCCAGGACCCACATAAGCCAGATGCACAAGGTGACACATGAATCTGGAGCTCCTTTGCAGTGGCTATAGGCCCTGACACGCCCATTCTCCCTCTCTTTGTCTGTCTGTTTCTCTCTCTCAAATAAATAAATAAATAAATATAAAATATTGAAAAAAAAAAGAGTGACTCATATGCAAGGGTAAGGGTGAGAGGAGGTCTCAGACTACTAACTTTGATTCTCAGAACAAATGTAAAAAGCTGGATGAGGCCATACACATCTTTAACCTCAGTCTTGTGGGTAGCAGAGACCTGAGAATCAGTGAAGAAACCCTGTCTCAAGGAATGGAAGGGGGCACCTGGTGTTCTCCTCTGTCCTCCAGCTGTGCATTGGTTGCCACAGCAGCATGCACACAAGCTCACACACATACACACATGCACACTCGTACATACCACACACACCACATCATACCCACCACACTCATATGCTCACATGTAATATTTTTTAATTATACTTTTCTGATCATCAACACTGCAAGCTACGTTCTGTTCTGACGGACCCTGGTGCCCCTTCGCTATTGGGGAATGCACTTTCTTCCACAGCATTACTTTCACTAACCATTGTCTACAGAGACTCTTCATCTTTCTGCCTGGGCCACCGTGGTGTTCTCATTACCTCAGTAAGGGAGAAGCTATTCAGTCCACCCTGGAACACAGTTAGCTTGCGGCTATTTGGGCTTCCTGTGGAATGTCCACTGAGGGCATGTCACTTTTCTGAACCTCCTTTGAGATCCTATCACTATCCTTTCTGGAAGTTCTGACTGTCCTTAGTCATGGACGGGTTGCCACCTTTCAAAACTAGCATAGTTCATTCTAACGGTATCAACACAGTGCCCTTGAGCTATGCTCAGGTCATTGATTCCTTTGTTCTGGGACTGCCTTGTTATACCAATAAATTTTTCTTTACACATCCTTAGAGACTTTCCTGTTAGTGCGTGTGGGCTTGGTCCTAATATGCCCTCCATCATCTTCCAGATACCCTGCTAGAACTCTCCCTTCCATAATTTGTTGCTGTAATTTCACATTTCTCTGCTAACCAGGAAGGTGTATGACACTTGGATTCTTTTCAAAGTGATAGTCTTTGTAGAGTCTTCCATTTATGGAAGTGCTGCAGGATTTTAGGTGTAGGGAGTGATTAGGTTCTATAAAACTTGAGAACGGGCTGGAGAGACAGCTTAGCTGTTAAGGCGCATGCCTGCCAAGCCTAAGGACCCCAGTTTGATTCTCCAGGTCCCACATAAGCCAGATGCACAAGGGGGCACACACATCTGGAGTTCGTTTGCAGTGGCTAGAGGCCCTGGCACACCCATTCTCACCCTCCTCTCTTTCCCTCTCTCTGTCTCTAATAAATAAATAAATAAATTTAAAAAAATTGAGAAGATCCGAAGCCAATGGACCCCAAATTTTGAAAATATTGAAAATGTGGACTCAGAAAAGAATGACTTATTAGTTCTATTGTTTATATTAGGGAGAATTAATTAGGAAATAGAGAGAAGGAAGTTTAGTAGGGAAGCCCAAGCGAAAAGAAAGTCTCACCCTTCCCTGCCAGGTTGGAAAGGGTGAGGGGACCGAGACAATCTCCCCTCACATCTCGGGGGATAGAAGCCTCTAGGGAAGGCATGTGTGCATGGGCACACACACACACACACACACACACACACGTACGCATGCAAAGTAAAGCAGGTGAGCCCAAGGCAAAAGGTCCCTCTCAAACAGGGATTCAGAGAGGATTAAGAAACAATAAGGGGCTCAGAACTTAAAGAGAGACCCCACATGTAGCACAACAGGAAAGCATCCAATAACAAACACATGTAGACAGTGAGCAGGAAAATGCATAAGCAAAAAGAAATCCTGGGGCGGGCGTGGTGGCACACGCCTTTAATCCCAGCACTTGGGAGGCAGAGGTAGGAGAATCACTGTGAGTTCAAGGCCACCCTGAGACTACATAGTGAATTCCAGGTCAGCCTGGGCTAGAGTGAGACCCTACCTCAAAAAAAAAAAAAAATAAAATAAAAATAAAAATAAAGCTACTTGTTCATGTCCTCCCTATGGAATGGAAGTACTAGCTGTTACTAGGAAATCCCTGAGCTCTGCTGAATTCTCATTCACATTCTCAGTGCTCTGCCAGTTCAAGGTCACTAAGTCTTTCAAACTAAATGACCGAATCCCAAATCATGGGCTCCTTCCCTATTCAGGCTCTGATCAGTGGTGTAAGAGACTCCTAGAACAAATAGTCCTGATTTCTCTGATTCCTTTCTTGTAAATAAATACTGGCCTGATGGCCAGCTTTAAATTTCCTCAGATTATAGACGAGTCTCTTTATAATACACCATCGAAATTTAAAACTTTGTCTTAAGTTTGTTATTAATAACTCTTAGCCCTCACTGTGTACCTCCAAATATCTATATTTCCTACCTACATCCATTTGTCCCATAGTCTAGACCAGTTCTCTAATCTCTGATAACTTATACCAGGAAGTACAGTGCACTTTTTAGTTATTTTATTATGTTATTTCCTTTTTTGTTTATTTTTATTTGAGAGAGAGGGGAGAAAGAAGCAGATTGACAGATGATAGATAGATAGATAGATAGATAGATGATAGGTAGATACATATATAGAGAGAATGGGCATGCCTGGGCCTTTAGCCACTACAAACAAACTCCAGACATATGCTCCACTTTGTGCATCTAGCTTTACATGGGTACGGGGGAATCAAATCTGGGTCCTTTGGTTTTACAGACAAATGCCTTAATGGCTAAGCCATCTCTCCAGTCCTGAAGTAGAATCCCCTTAACAGGTATGCTGCTCTCCTTAAGCACCATAGTCCTGCTACTAGCTTCCCAGTTTCAGCCGGTCAGGGATTAGGAATGTCTACTGGAAAAAAAAGAAATTATCCCAAGTATACAGAGTTCAGGTAAAGACGTGTGTGTGCGTATGCGTGTGCATGTGCATGTGTGTGTGTGCACGTGCTTGCAGTAGGACTATGGGACAGTGCACACAAGAACAGAAAACTGAATGTAGGGAGAAGTTAAACACACAGTGTAGTGACAACAGAGCAGTCTCCGGGAGCTTTGGCAGTGGGGTATTCTTTTAAAATTGTTGTGAAGTACACAAAGGAGCCCACACATTTACATCTTCCTGGTCAGTGGATAAACCTATCCAAACAGAGACTTAAGCTTGAGAGAAACAGCAACCTCAAACAGATACCAACTCTGAAGGGGAAGGTGTCAGTGCTATCAGCAGAGAGCACCTCCCCAGCATCCCTGCAGGTAAAGGCCAATTACATACTTGAAGCATGGACTGGGCACATGCTGTATTAGGCACATTAAAATGAAAAAGAAAACTTGAGTGAAAGAATGAACACATGCAGAAATTTGCATAACAAAATGTTATATTGATAGTCAATATAAAAACACTGTATTTAAGCTTCAAACAAAGGACCAATTCATTATTTAGTGCACACGAGAAAAGTTTGTGAACGCCCCACCAAAGCTGGAGGCACTAAAGTTTGATGGAGTTTTTATTGGTGGATACACTGATAGGCCAGGTTGGGGACACGTCCTGCTTCCATAGGGGGAGGGGTAGAAGTCCTGCTTGAGATCCTTCCAAATCTCACATACGTGTCTTGTCACATGGCTATGACTGATTTGTTTCCTTCGTGATGCAGCTGTAGTAGTGGATAAACCAGCAGGGGGTTGTGGGAATCACCTAGCTGGTAGTCCGTTAGTCAGAGGTTTGTGTGGTCTTAGGCATGTTAACTTGGAGACTGTACCTTTTAACTTGCAAGATCTGCAATTGCTCCCCACAGTTAGTACTGAGTTGTATTAAACCAGTAATGCCCTATTTAACATGCTTTCAGCCTTAGGAAGGGCGTTTTCTGCCTATTTGCTGCTCAGGCTCCTGCACGTAGATAGACTATTGGCTGCCGCAACACAATAGGATTTCAATGTTGGCCAAATTCATCAACACTATTTCATGAGGCAAACTGATTTCCTTCTACTTACTTTCTAGACATCTGGGTTGTTTTCTAGGTCAATTACTTCAATTGTTACATTTATTTCCCCTTTCTTTCCACTGTTTCTTAGATTCTCATTTTGTATCTCATGGAATCCATCATCAACTTTTTTGGTTGGTATTTTGATTTGTTTTGTTTCTGCACTTAGTCATGTTGATTTTCAGAGAACATTATTAGGTGTTAACTGTTCTGTAACTTAATTTGTGTTTTAAAATATTTCAATTAATAGGTTGACAGATTAAAATATTGTTCCCTCAGAATTTACTGACCCACAATTTTGTAGATTTTTTTTTGCTGATGAATGTCATTTATCAATCTGGCTCTTCTTCTTCTTCTTATTATTATTATTAACAACATATTTTATATGGATACAACATGTATTGGTACCCCCCCTTTCCCTCGTCCCTGTCCCCATTCTACTGGGGATGCTCCTCAATAAGGTTACAGGTATTCCCCATGGGGTTGTGGTTTATGCATTATGGAAGCAGCATTCAGTTAATTTTGGGGGGAAGGAATGCCTCTGGGCATGATGTCACAACCTGTGGCTTTTAAAACTTCCCACCCCCTCTTCTGAAAAATTGAGCCATGGTGGGTGAGTTTTAAGTCTACTTCAGTGATGAGCTCTTAGGAGCCTCTGGATCTCTGCTTTGGTAAGTGTTGAAAATCCTCAGTGTCTGTCTCCTTCAATCTGGTTCATTTGCCTTATTTCTGCTTTCTAGACAAAAAAATCTTTAGTAACTTTTTATTTTTAAAAAAGTGTGAGAGAAGATTTGAAGACGGTTTATTGTTTCAAAGGCTATTCACAGATATGAGATCAGCAGAACAAAGCCAGTGAATCTTCCACGAGTGGAAAAGAGGTGTACCTTCCTGTAAAAGCACGTCTCGTAGAGCTCTAAGCCTTCACCCCAAGATAATCTGTTTATTAAAGACAAATCTCTGGTTTGGATGCAGTGCAAATATCAGAGAATTTAATCTCTTCGTGAAGGAGGTGAAGGGCTGAAGAAAAAGTTGGACAAAGAACTTTCATTGAATTTTGCCAAGTGTAGCCTTCGGGTTAATTTCTTTAACTATTATGAAAAGTCTTGTTCTGCATCTGACATACAAAAAGCTCAAAATTCATTGCCTTGCTAGCTGGATCTCCCCACACTCCTTGCTGCAGCTTTCTTCAGGAGTATATCCTGTAATCTGGATTCCTCTGCCCTAATTTATTTTTCAGTATTAGCCTTTAATATTTTTTCTAGATAATTGTGAGATGCCACCCCTAATGAGAAGAACCCTACTTTCTCTATTTCTCAATAGGGATATTTGGATAATATATATTCATGTATACTTTCTACCTCTTGTTAATGTAGAGTTAAATACTTTCTAATTTTATCTCTTGAAATGGAAATGCACAAAACTGAATTTTAAGATTGGTTTTTCTGATATGACTAACAATGTTCAGTTCTGATGTTAATATACACTTAGTATTCGATCTTGAAATAATTTGATTATATAGTACAGTAGAGAAATATGCACCCATGTAGCAGTCAATAAGTAAAAATGATCCAGAGAGTTTTAAATTTAATTTTGTTTAGTTATTATCTTTAGCTTTGTTGGATATCAAGTCATTCAATGTATTCTACTTTGTATATAGATAGATAGATGATGATAGATAGATAGATAGATAGATAGATAGATAGATAGATTATTATGTGGCCCCAAACCAACTTACCTCCAATTCCATCGAGACTTTTGCATTATACAATAGCTAAGAATAATTATAGACACTTTGAAAAATGTTTCACTAGTTTCTCTAAGAACAGCTGATTCTGGAGAAGTGCATAGTAAAATTACGTGTAAGGTTTGGAAATGATCTTTAACAATATGACAGAAATCTATCTATCATACATTTGGTTTAAAAATAAAAAGGGCAGGCTAGAGAGGTGGCTTAGCGGTTAAGGAGCCTGCCTGCTAAGTCTAAGAACCAGGTTCCAATCTCCAGGTCCCACGTTTAGCCAGATGCAAAGTGATGCAAGAGCGCAATACCGCACTTGACCACAAGGGGGTGCACACGCCTGGATTTCATTTACAGTAGCTGAGAGATTGCTGGCACGCCCATCTCTAGCTGTCTCCCTCTCCCTCTCCCTCTCTCTCTCTCTCTCTCTCTCTCTCTCTGTCTTTCTGTGTCTCGCTCCAAAAATAAAATAAAGCCGGGCGTGGTGGCGCATGCCTTTAATCCCAGCACCCGGGAGGCAGAGGTAGGAGGATCGCCATGAGTTCAAGGCCACCCTGAGACTACATAGTGAATTCCAGGTCAGCCTGGCTAGAGTGAGACCCTACCTCGAAAAACCAAAAAGTAAATAAAAAATAAATAAATAAATAAATAAATAAATAAATAAATAACAAAAATAAAATAAATAATTTAAAAAAACATAAAAAGGGCTTCTCTCTCATTCTCTCTCTCTTTGTCACTGCTGATGTATGCAGACATGTGCCAGTTTTCATGCTGCTTTCTCTACCATGATGAAACAAATTGCAAAGGTTTATGATTAGAGAGTAAGAAGAGGTCAGGAAGAATAAAGCCACTATTACAACCACCCCATGCACCAGGAAGCAGACATGAACAAAAAGGAAGTAACACAGGAGCAAACAAATGAGAGAGACAAAAGAAAAGCCCTCTGCTTTTCAAGATCAAAGGAGGAAAGACAGAGGAAAGAGAAGCATCATTAACAGTCAGAAATGCCATAGAGAAGCAAAAGCAAATAAGGATTGACAAATTCTGTTAAATTTTGCAGAGGTTTACAAAGACCTTAGAATGCACGTGTACACATAGGACACCCATGCACACAGACAGAAGGTCTTGGCAGACAGCTGCTTCTCATACATCACAGTTTACAGAAGGCAGATCTTGGAGATATTGATTAGTAATTGTCATGCACCTGACAAGAGCAGACAGGCTACAAAGAGCCTGTGCACCAGTGCACCATTCTGAGTCCTGCTCACAACTCAGGCTTTTCTAATGGCTTCAAAACATTCCCATGGTTTCAGCTGGTGAGGTGTGGTTAGCTGATCCTCCCTTCAGGTTCATTGTCCACCTGAAAAGAGATAAGCAAATTCTCCAACGGAGAGAGAAGTTAGTACTAGATAGAAGGGATAACCGTATATGTTTTGGAGGGAACTTTATATGCATTGGCTCTCTTCTGGCCCACATTTGGTGGCCACTAGATCTTGGAGACTGAGCTCATTTTTTGTACATGGCTTTGACTTATTTCCCAGTTCCAGCAATGAGTTCCATTCCACTGAATGGATTTATTAGCCAAATCAAGAGCAGTTGGTAACCCACCATGGCTGTTTGCCACTACTGCACTTGTATGAGCATTACGTCAGATTGTTTCCTGCTGGGTATCTTAGACTGCAAGTTGTTTGGACCAATGTCAGACATTTTCCCCCAGTTGCTCATGTAGCACCCAACAACGGAGGGGAAGGGCAAGAATACAGCGCTCAAGGCAATCACAACACCAGAAAAAGGCTGAAGGAGATAAATACAGAGAACATCCAACTCCAGTCATTAGCCAGATATCCAGAGACACAGAGGCTCCCAAAACCTCATCAAGGAAGCAGAACTAAAATGACCCCAATGTGGCTCAGGGAAACTCGCGGAAGAGGGGGCGGAAAGATTGTTAGAGTCACAAGTTGGGGCATTATGCACAGAGTCTGGGGCCTATCCACCAGAACTCTTGAGCAAACTCACAATGCACGATAAACATTCCCCATTGATGAGGGCCCCTTTGAAAGTGGGAGGAAGGGGAGGAGGACAATGGAACCAATACTATGAATGTAAAATCAGAATAATATAAATAAAAAATATATATTGATTAAAAAAAAAAAAAAACATTCCCATGACCACCAGGAGCTCACCTGATCTGGAAAAGACACAAAGGCATCGCACATGCTCACTGACAAGGGCACCCCCAACGGAGATCCTCCACTGCTGTCTGCCCTGTACTCAGCCCTTCTTTTCTTGTCCTCTGTGGTGCAGGCAAACTAATCAACTGGACATGAAAAAAATCTCATATTTATAAATGACCTGATTTCCATCTTAAAAACTTAAAATTGGCCCAACCTAAAATTCACTTTAAAGATTAAGACACTATAAATCTTAACAAACATTTAATAAAACATAAAACATGAAGCCATTTATATAATCACCTTCCCACACACTGCTTCTGAGACAATTTCCTGACATTTAAATCCACACATTTCTTAGGAGAAAAAGGAAAATAGTCAACATTATATTTGTAAATAAAATGGCTGGCTTAGTTTTGTTATATTCAGACTTTATATATAATCCTATATTTTCCTCTGCTGGAAAATCCACAGTATATTATGTGAATCTCTATAGCAATATACAATCTCTGCTTTGTCTTACTTCAAAAGTCTAAATCTCTACTTAGCTGCAAAATAATTGACTTTCCTCTTGACAGATTGCTGAAGAGCAGGAAGAACTAGTACTGCTGAACAACCTGTGTAGGCAGAGTACTCACTGCAATTTGCTTTGTAACTCCTTTTCATTTTCCATAGTATCAAAAGTACAAACACATAAGATAATCATAAATCTATGTAAAGAGGTACACATAATATAAAGTCACAATTTGTGACATCAATAAAATAAAGTGGCAGGGAACTGGAAAGGAATAGAGTTTTGTATGTGATTGTACTTAAGTTAGTAACAGTTTAAAATAGATTGTAATAATTTTAGAATATTTTATGCTATCCCCATGGTAACCACAATGAAAATATCTATAGAATAACAAATGGAAGTGAGAAGAGAATTTTAAGGTTTCATTATAAAAGATCAACAAAACAAAAATGAAGACAATAGGCAATGAAATGAGAATGTTGGGAAAAGCTATAAGATACACATAAATGTCTTCTTTGAATAAAGTGTATGAAATAACAATGGTGCAGCCTTGTTATCAATAACTGCCTTAAATGCAAATGGAGTAAAGACACGGTTTTGGAGAGTTGGCTGCCAAAGCCATAAACAATTCAGTGGGATACAAAACAAGCAAACAAACAACAAACCAGGACTATACTATGTGCTGTTTATGATGAGCTCACTTTATGTCTAAAGACACACATGGGGTAAGTGTGAGAGGACAAAAAATATACTGTCTACAAATCAGTATCAGAAGAGAACAAGTTGTTATACTAATATTACATTAATATTAAATATTAGTATTTCAGTCAAAAAATGTTTAAGGCCTGGAGAGATGGCTTAGCACTTAAGATGCTTGCCTTCAAAGCCTAAGGACCCAGGTTCGATTCCTCAGAACCTACATAAACCAGATGCACATAGTAGTGCATGTGTCTAGAGTTTGTTAGCAGTGGCTAGAGTCCTGGCATAACCATTCTCTATCTTTCTATCTCTAATAAATAAATAAATAAAATATTCAAAAAATTTAAAAACTCTTTTAAGATACAAAAGATATTGCATGATTCATCAATTCATCAAGAATATAGAACATGCATAATTATATACATATGACATCAGAGCAATTACATATGGAAAAAAAATTGTAAATCTGGGCTGGAGAGATGGCTTAGTGGTTAAGGCACATGCCTGTGAAGCCTAAGGACCCAGGTTTGATTCTCCAGTACTCATGTAAGCCAGATGCACAAGAGGGTGCATGTGTCTGGAGTTCATTTGCAGTGGCTAGAGGCCCTGGTGTGCTCATTCTCACTCACTGTCTATCTCTTTCTCTATCCCTGTCTCTGTCTCTAATAAATAAATAAGTAAAAGTGAATCTTTTAAAAAAGTTGACAAAAGCCGGGCATGGTGGCTCATGCCTTTAATCTCAGCACTCGGGAGGCAGAGGTAGGAGGATCACCATAAGTTTCAGGCCACCCTGAGAATACAGAGTGAATTCCAGGTCAGCCTGAGTTACAGTGGGACCCTACCTCGGAAAACAAACAAAGATAAATTGAATAATTTTAAAAAACATAAAAAGGGTTTTTCTCATTCTCTCTCTTTGTCACTGCTGATGTATGCAGACATGTGCCAGTTTTCATGCTGCTTTCTCTACCATGATGAAACAAATTGCAAAGGTTTATGATTAGAGAGTAAGAAGAGGTCAGGAAGAATAAAGCCACTATTACAACCACCCCATGCACCAGGAAGCAGACATGAACAAAAAGGAAGTAACACAGGAGCAAACAAATGAGAGAGACAAAAGAAAAGCCCTCTGCTTTTCAAGATCAAAGGAGGAAAGACAGAGGAAAGAGAAGCATCATTAACAGTCAGAAATGCCATAGAGAAGCAAAAGCAAATAAGGATTGACAAATTCTGTTAAATTTTGCAGAGGTTTACAAAGACCTTAGAATGCACGTGTACACATAGGACACCCATGCACACAGACAGAAGGTCTTGGCAGACAGCTGCTTCTCATACATCACAGTTTACAGAAGGCAGATCTTGGAGATATTGATTAGTAATTGTCATGCACCTGACAAGAGCAGACAGGCTACAAAGAGCCTGTGCACCAGTGCACCATTCTGAGTCCTGCTCACAACTCAGGCTTTTCTAATGGCTTCAAAACATTCCCATGGTTTCAGCTGGTGAGGTGTGGTTAGCTGATCCTCCCTTCAGGTTCATTGTCCACCTGAAAAGAGATAAGCAAATTCTCCAACGGAGAGAGAAGTTAGTACTAGATAGAAGGGATAACCGTATATGTTTTGGAGGGAACTTTATATGCATTGGCTCTCTTCTGGCCCACATTTGGTGGCCACTAGATCTTGGAGACTGAGCTCATTTTTTGTACATGGCTTTGACTTATTTCCCAGTTCCAGCAATGAGTTCCATTCCACTGAATGGATTTATTAGCCAAATCAAGAGCAGTTGGTAACCCACCATGGCTGTTTGCCACTACTGCACTTGTATGAGCATTACGTCAGATTGTTTCCTGCTGGGTATCTTAGACTGCAAGTTGTTTGGACCAATGTCAGACATTTTCCCCAGTTGCTCCTCACCAGCACCCAACAACGGAGGGAAGGGCAAGAATACAGCGCTCAAGGCAATCACAACACCAGAAAAAGGCTGAAGGAGATAAATACAGAGAACATCCAACTCCAGTCATTAGCCAGATATCCAGAGACACAGAGGCTCCCAAAACCTCATCAAGGAAGCAGAACTAAATGACCCCAATGTGGCTCAGGGAAACTCATGGAAGAGGGGGCGGAAAGATTGTTAGAGTCACAAGTTGGGGCATTATGCACAGAGACTGGGGCCTATCCACCAGAACTCTTGAGCAAACTCACAATGCACGATAAACATTCCCCATTGATGAGGGCCCTTTGAAAGTGGGAGGAAGGGGAGGAGGACAATGGAACCAATACTATGAATGTAAAATCAGAATAATATAAATAAAAAATATATATTGATTAAAAAAAAAAAAAAACATTCCCATGACCACCAGGAGCTCACCTGATCTGGAAAAGACACAAAGGCATCGCACATGCTCACTGACAAGGGCACCCCCAACGGAGATCCTCCACTGCTGTCTGCCCTGTACTCAGCCCTTCTTTTCTTGTCCTCTGTGGTGCAGGCAAACTAATCAACTGGACATGAAAAAAATCTCATATTTATAAATGACCTGATTTCCATCTTAAAAACTTAAAATTGGCCCAACCTAAAATTCACTTTAAAGATTAAGACACTATAAATCTTAACAAACATTTAATAAAACATAAAACATGAAGCCATTTATATAATCACCTTCCCCACACACTGCTTCTGAGACAATTTCCTGACATTTAAATCCACACATTTCTTAGGAGAAAAAGGAAAATAGTCAACATTATATTTGTAAATAAAATGGCTGGCTTAGTTTTGTTATATTCAGACTTTATATATAATCCTATATTTTCCTCTGCTGGAAAATCCACAGTATATTATGTGAATCTCTATAGCAATATACAATCTCTGCTTTGTCTTACTTCAAAAGTCTAAATCTCTACTTAGCTGCAAAATAATTGACTTTCCTCTTGACAGATTGCTGAAGAGCAGGAAGAACTAGTACTGCTGAACAACCTGTGTAGGCAGAGTACTCACTGCAATTTGCTTTGTAACTCCTTTTCATTTTCCATAGTATCAAAAGTACAAACACATAAGATAATCATAAATCTATGTAAAGAGGTACACATAATATAAAGTCACAATTTGTGACATCAATAAAATAAAGTGGCAGGGAACTGGAAAGGAATAGAGTTTTGTATGTGATTGTACTTAAGTTAGTAACAGTTTAAAATAGATTGTAATAATTTTAGAATATTTTATGCTATCCCCATGGTAACCACAATGAAAATATCTATAGAATAACAAATGGAAGTGAGAAGAGAATTTTAAGGTTTCATTATAAAAAGATCAACAAAACAAAAATGAAGACAATAGGCAATGAAATGAGAATGTTGGGAAAAGCTATAAGATACACATAAATGTCTTCTTTGAATAAAGTGTATGAAATAACAATGGTGCAGCCTTGTTATCAATAACTGCCTTAAATGCAAATGGAGTAAAGACACGGTTTTGGAGAGTTGGCTGCCAAAGCCATAAACAATTCAGTGGGATACAAAACAAGCAAACAAACAACAAACCAGGACTATACTATGTGCTGTTTATGATGAGCTCACTTTATGTCTAAAGACACACATGGGGTAAAAGTGAGAGGACAAAAAAATATACTGTCTACAAATCAGTATCAGAAGAGAACAAGTTGTTATACTAATATTACATTAATATTAAATATTAGTATTTCAGTCAAAAAATGTTTAAGGCCTGGAGAGATGGCTTAGCACTTAAGATGCTTGCCTTCAAAGCCAAAGGACCCAGGTTCGATTCCTCAGAACCTACATAAACCAGATGCACATAGTAGTGCATGTGTCTAGAGTTTGTTAGCAGTGGCTAGAGTCCTGGCATAACCATTCTCTATCTTTCTATCTCTAATAAATAAATAAATAAAATATTCAAAAAATTTAAAAACTCTTTTAAGATACAAAAGATATTGCATGATTCATCAATTCATCAAGAATATAGAACATGCATAATTATATACATATGACATCAGAGCAATTACATATGGAAAAAAATTGTAAATCTGGGCTGGAGAGATGGCTTAGTGGTTAAGGCACATGCCTGTGAAGCCTAAGGACCCAGGTTTGATTCTCCAGTACTCATGTAAGCCAGATGCACAAGAGGGTGCATGTGTCTGGAGTTCATTTGCAGTGGCTAGAGGCCCTGGTGTGCTCATTCTCACTCACTGTCTATCTCTTTCTCTATCCCTGTCTCTGTCTCTAATAAATAAATAAGTAAAAGTGAATCTTTTAAAAAAGTTGACAAAAGCCGGGCATGGTGGCTCATGCCTTTAATCTCAGCACTCGGGAGGCAGAGGTAGGAGGATCACCATAAGTTTCAGGCCACCCTGAGAATACAGAGTGAATTCCAGGTCAGCCTGAGTTACAGTGGGACCCTACCTCGGAAAACAAACAAAATAAAACAAAACCAAAAAAAAAGTTGACAAAAATAATTTGTAAATCTGAAGAAAAGGCTAGAGGGATGACACAGCAGTTAAAGATGCTTGCTTGCAAACCTGCTGCTTTATTTGATTCCCCAGAACCCTTGTAAACCCAGAGGCATTGGGCTGCACCGTTTTGTGATCCCAACATGTATAAAGCAAAGGGAGCTGGAGCCAAGAGATTCTGGAAGCTTGAGGGCCAGCAAGACTGGGGTACACAGGTGACAAAGCAAGAGAAAGAATCTCAAAAAGAAGATGGAAGGGGAAGAGAAACACCTCAAGGTTGTCCCCTCTGACGTCCACATGCACCCACAGATACATACTATACACATACACACTCACATAAACAGATAATAAATAATAAATAAATAAATAAATAAATAAATAAATAAATAAATAAATACAACTGAAAGGAGGTATGCAGATTAAAAACAAATGATATCTGTAAGTAACATAAATTATGGGTAAATACATACATATTTAGAAGACTTCAAAGTAAAGAAGAATCAGAACTTTTACAGAGGGTAAAACAATGATAAAGGAGACAAGTTCTCAATAAAATAGAATCAATTATATATATGCAGACACACTTAAAGCGAGCATATAATATGTGAGGCAAACATTCATAACACTCTAACAGGAATTAAAAAAATCCACTCTCACAAGACAGATAACAAAATGGTTAATCTCAACATGGTCAATAAAGTAATATGATTGATATTTATTAACTACTTATTCAATAAATATGAAAAAATAACTCCTTGTCTAGCTCATATTTAACATTAATCAAAATATGCCACATTCTAGACCATAAAGTTTGGTCCCTAGCTGGTGACAACCTGGGAGGAGATGTGTCACTGGGTATGGACCTTGAGGTTGATGATCCCAAGCTCTCCAGTGTTAGCTCAACTCACTCTTTTCCTGCTTTCTGCAAGCAGCTACAGCAAGAAGCGATACCCACCCTCTGCTCTACCCTCCTATCCTGCCTTGATGAAGCTTCCCCTCAAGACTGTAAGCCAAAATAAACTGTTTGCTCCCACCATTTGCTTTTGGTCAGGTAGTTTATTCCAGAATGCAAAGGTGAGTACAACAATCCCTTTATACTTGAGATGAATTGCTTAAGACTTGCCTTCATTTTTGAAATTTTTCTTTATGTATTTACATGTGTGAGCAAGAGAGAGAGAGAGAGAGAGAGAATTGACATGCTAGGGACTCTAGCCATTGCAAACAAATTCCAGACACATGTACTACCATGTACATCTGGCTAACATGGGTTCTGGGGAATCAAACCTATGAAGCTTCAATCAAGTGCCTTGACTGCTAAGCCATCTCTCCAACCCTTGCCTTTTTTCTGTAAGGAGGCATATATAAATTGTATGTAACACCATGAATAAAGGTATGTACTGATGACCGACCTGTGTTGAAAATTCATAAAACGTACGAGATGACATAGCATTTCTCCCTCTAGGTTCTTCTTTCTCTGCATACTTATACATGTACATGTGTAACAGTTACTTTCTTTTTCGATTTTAAGGTAGTGTCTCACTTTAGTACAGGATGACCTGTAATTAACTCTGTAGTTTCAGGTTGGCCTCGAACTGAAGGCATTCCTCCTGCCTCTGCCTGCTGAGTGCTGGGATTAAAGGTGTGTGCCACCATGCCCGGCTGTAACAGTTACTTTCTTATTGCTAGAAAAAAATACCTGGCCAGAGAAGCAGCCTGAAGAAAGGAAAGAGTTTAGTTTTGGTCTATAGTTTTGAAGGAAAGTCTGTCAGATAGAGGAAGCATGACAGGAGTAGAGCACTTGGCTTCACATCTTCATGTCAGCATGGGGGAAGCAGAGAAAGAAAACACCAAGCTGGGCTACACTCTAAAGCCTCAAATCCATTGACACCCTTCTTCTAGCCAGTCTCCTCCCACAGTTTCTAAAACCTTCCAGGACAGGATCACCAACTGGTAATTAAGTATTCAAACACATGAGACTATGGGAGACATTTTTACATTCAAATCGCCACAAAATACAACTTTATCTATTTATATATTAACATTCATTGATGCATAAATAAATATGGAAGGTAACCTTCATTTTTTTTTTTTTTTTTTTTTTTAAATCAGACTCACATGTACTAACCCCTAGCAAGTGTGGTCTATCTAGCTGTGACAGTCTACAAGCAACACTATCTGGCTCACTTGGCAGTTAAGAGTTAAGATCCACCAGTTAGAACAAGCTGTGGTCCATCCAAAAGCAGGAAGAGAAGAAAAAATAGCTTCTTCTCCCCATAATGGCCTCCCAGAAATGACTTTGAAAGTGGTCATCAAAATAGGAGGAATCTTCCATGACCTAGGAGTGGGGGAAGACCTCCTGAATAAAACCCAGCAGTTCTGGAAATTAAGCAATCACTCAACCATTGGTATCTCATGAAGCCAAAAAGCTTTTTCACTGACAAGTATACTATAACCAAAGCCAGCAGATTACACACAGAATGGGAGAAAATTTTCACCAGCTATACAAATGACAGAGGCCTAATTTCTAGAATTTACAAAGAACTCCAAAGCCTAAACAATAAATCGTCAAACAACACACTCACAAGATGGGGCAGAGAACTGCACAGGGAGTTCTCAGAGGAAGAAATACAAATGGCAAACACACACTTAAGAAAATGTTCAACATCCCTAATCATCAGGGAAATGCAAATTAAAACAACTATGAGAATCCACCTTACCTCTTTCACTGCTGGTGGGAATGTAAAATGGTACAAACATTATGGAAAGCAATATGGAGACTCCTGAAAAGGATGACTATAGACTTACCAACAGATCCAGTTATCCCCTTACTGGGCATTTACCCTAAAGGCTCCAAGCCTCAGATCAGAGAGATTTGCTCAACCATGTTTATAGCTGCTCAATTCATAATAGCTAAGAGCTGGAATCAACCCAGATGTCCATCATTAGATGGGTAACAAAGATGTGGTATATCTACACTATGGAATTCTACATAGCAGTAAGGAAAAAATGAAATAATGAAATTTAAAACAAAATGGTTGAACATGGAACAGATCATTCTCAGTGAGCTCACCCAATCACAGAAAGATAATCATCGCATGGTCTCATTCATCTGTGGCTCCTAAACTGAATCCACCCAAGATGCTGCCATACCTAATAAGTACCCTGAGGACCAGACAATAGGGAGGGTGGGATGGGGGGAGGGTAAGGGTGGGAGCGAGGGTAAGGGTGGGGGAAAACAAATAGGGACCTAAATGGAAATAGTACCATAAAATCCTATATTCTGAACAACAGGCTAAAACATTGATCCTTGAGCACGCCTCCAGAGGGAACACCTGAACCACAGGAACCTGGAGAGAACATCATGAAGACCAACCTTAATCTTTTCCCACCTCTCTCTCTCTTTCTCTCTCTCTCTCTCTCTCTCTCTCTCTCTATACTCTCTTTCTCCTTTATATTACCTATCTTTTTCTTCCTTCACCTTCCTAGGCACTGACTTATAACTCTCAGTACCAGCACGGGGTTAACTTTCACGATGAGCTGTTGATCCAAGAGACCTACAAGGTTTCCCAAAAAAGACAGATTTCTGTCAGAGATCTTGATGACCCACCAAAGGTTAATGGTAAGACCCTATTGCCAAAGACATCATACGTGATTGAGACGAAACATGGAGAGACCTGTTTGGAATTTGGAAGAGGGTCAATGCCCAGACAGCTAGCTAGTCTAGTGCCAGAGGGTGCTACATGAGTGACTGTGAGAAAATGACAAACATCTGTCCAAACAGCTTTCAGTCTAAGCTACCCAACAGGAAAACAACCTGACCTAATACTCAAAAAGTGCAATAGTGGCACACAGCCATGGTGGGTAACCATCTGCTCTTGATTTGGCTAATAGATCCACTCAGTGGAATGGAACTCATTGCTGGAACTGGGAAATAAGTCAAAATCATGTACAAAAAATGAGCCCAGTCTCCAAGATCAAGCTCCCACCAAATGTGGGCTAGAAGAGGGCCTATGGCCCTTCCATCTATGTAATATTAACTTCTCTCTCCTTTGGAGAATTTGCTTATCTTTTTCAGATGGATGACGAACCTGAAGGGAGGATCAGCCTGTCACACCTCACCAGGGCCCCAGCTGAAACCATAGAATAATGTGGGGAAAGGGCAAGAGTACAGCTTTCCTGGTGAACACGACACCAGAAAAAGGCTGAAGGAGATAAACACAGAGAACATCCAACTCCTACTAAGCCAGATATCCAGAGACACAGAGGCTCCCAAAACCTCATTACTGAGGTAGAATTAAAATGATCCTGGTCCCACATTTAGCCAGACTCAAGTGATGCAAGCATGCGATGCCACGATTGCCCGCCAGGAGGTGCCCACATCTGGAGTTTGTTCACAGCAGCTGAAATGGCCCTGGCACGCCCATTCCCTCTCTCTGCCTCTTCCTCACTCTTTATGTTTCTCTCTGTTTCTCTCTGCCTCTCTCTCCCTCTTAAAAAAACAATAAATACACCGATTAATCATTTATTGGAAGTGAACAGTGGGAGATACAGTCCACTATCTACAGAACATCACACATAAAATGTGTAATAACTCCAGAAGTAACCATTAGGGATGACTGAGTGGTCACTCTCTTCACAATTAAAAATTACACTATTTATTTTTATATTATTACACATTCATGTGCAGTTCCAAGGTGATTTAGAGAGGTTTTATATACATTGTATTTATTTTGTCTTAATAGGAAAATCTTGTAATCTATAGAACATTATAAGGGATACAGACATTATGTGGACATGGATATTCTGGGATATGGACATTTCCCCAAGTCTCTGATCTTCTACATTGTGTGTGTGCACATGGTGTTTGGTCCTATGAAATTGCATGTTGTGTATTTAACTTGTGGAATATCACATCACCATGGGGACTCTTCATCCTGGTCTACACATATCAATTTTGTTCCCATGACCATCTATCCCCTACCTGTGGCAACCACTAATCTTTTGTCCATTATGCTACTTTTGTCATTTCTGAATATTCAACTGGAATTGTTAGAGCATAGAACTTCTTATGCAGCCGGTTATCCTCAGGAGATCCAGGACTAGTGATAGAGCACTTGCTAAGCATATATGAGGATCTGGGTTTTATCTCCAGCACTGAAAGGGAGGGAAAGGTGGGGAAAGAGGAACAAGGGCCAAGAGAAGGCTGAGGCCTGGGAGGAGATAAGAAAGAATATAGAAGAGAAAAGCGATAAGAGAAGAAGAAGGATCAAGGAAAGGAGAAAGGAGAAGGAAGGTAAAATGGCAAGAAGATGGAAGGAAGAATGGGAGACATCCTTTGGACAATGACCTAAGTGGTCTCTGAGCAGTATTTCATGGTGAGCATGTGTCATTTTGGCCATGGACCCATTGACGACAATGGAGCACTCCTGGTCTTCCTTATGGATGAAGCAGCCACACTTATCCACAGTTTGGTGTGAGGTATGCATATATTTCCAGTTATTTGCCATAAATGACCTTGAGCGCCTTTGCTGGCTGTTGACCAATGGGTGTGATTTCATAAGAAGCTTCCAAACCATATGGCAATCCATAGTGCAATTTCCCACTAGTGGTACAAGGAGAAACAGTGTGCAAACAGCAGATACTGAAGAAGATGGGCAGAAACTGAACACTCATGCAGTTGTTGGTGTTTCTAGACAATGAGACGACCACTCTGATGAAGAGCTTAAGAGAGGTTTTTTTTCGTAACTTTTAAAAGACGGTTTAAGCCAATGTTATTTTGAGGCTAATTGCACCCTCATATTCAGGACCTCACAGTCCTGCACTCTTACTCCCCCCTCCCCCCACACACAGTCCAAATGAGTGAGCGATGACCCGGGAGATAACCTCTAACACATGTCCCAACAATGCTGCCACAATAGCCAGGAAATTGCAGGCAAAGTGGCTATACATGACAAAGCAGTTTTTCACAGATGTCTTTGGGGAATCTTTATAAATTACTGTAGCCATTGTAAATGCACAACAGAAGGAAATGCTAAACCTTGTAAAACATGAGCTACTCATTATAAAATGCTTTTGTGGCATAATGTTAGTGTGTATATGAAAGTGTTTTCAAGCTACAAAAGGAAAACGCTTTGCATCTGACGAAACATAGATGCTTATTAATGGAGACCGAAGAATTCAGAAAGCAGCTGCTTAAGGAAGAGCATTACAAAATGCTTCAACTTGAAAACTTCAGTAAAATACTATTTGCTGGCTATAAACTCCTCAATAAACATATCAAAAATATAACCTACCAAAAGAAAAGAATCAAAAGTTTAGCACATATACATAACTTTGTGAATCTGTTAGGCGCCCCTTACCACAATTGTGATTGTTGGTATGATTGTCTTTGAGTTCATTTTAATGAATAGTGAGAATGTAAACTGAGTCAATACTGTAATTACAGATATGGAGGTAAACACTTTTTTTTAAGTTTTTATTATTATTTTATTTATTTTTGGAGAGAGACACAGAGAGAGACAGATAGAGAAGAAGAGGGAGACAGATAGAGATGGGTGCGCCAGCAGTCTCTCAGCTGCTGTGAACGAAATCCAGATACGTGCGCCCCCTTGTGGGCAAGTGCAGCATTGCATCCTTGCGTCACTTTGCATCTGGCTAAATGTGGGACCTAGAGATTGGAACCGGGTTCTTAGGCTTAGGAGGCAGGCGCCTTAACCGATAAGGCATCTCTCCAGCCCGGTAAACACTTAAAAAAAAATATCTTATTTATTTATTTGCAAGAAGAGAGAGAAAGAGAGACAGAGAGAATGGACGTGTCAGGGTCTTCAGCTATTGCAAATGAACTCCAGATGCTTGTGCCACTTTATGCATCTGGCTTTACATGGGCACTGGGGGGTTCAACTTGGGTTGTTAATGTTTGCTGGCAAGAACCTTAACTGCTAAGCCATCTTTCCAACTCCGCGATAAACATTTTAAAGATAGAAAATAAATCAATAGGTAAAGCCCTTTTGGACAGGCAAAGATATCTGTAATCCAACATAGCAGAAGAACCTTTGAAAGCCCGATATTTGAACAGGGAAAAGAAAATTAAAGCACATCACCATCTTTTCTTTTGATTATTTCAAAGAAAATGGCCATTCTAGACAAATTTATGCCTGGGTATAAGTATTTTTAAGTCTGACATTACAATTAAGATAGGAATATAAAGAAGTCTGGAGTTCTGTCACATGATTGTAAAAGACCATGTCATGGAGCTCCTAATAAGACCTAATAGTCTTTAATTAAACTATAATTTGAATACTCCATAAAATTTCATGAACAAAATGTGTTAGAATTTAAATAACCCCCAGGATGAATGTCTTAGTATATTTTAAAGGATTTAGGGTATGGAGAGATAGCTCAGTGGTTGAAGGCACTCGCTTGCACAGCCTGATAGCACAGGTTCAATTCCCCAGAACTCACCTAAAGTCAGATGTATAAAGGGCATGTCTGGAGATCATTTGCTGTAGCAAGCAGCCCTTGCATATTTCCTCATTCCTTTCACTCTCTTTCTCTTCTCTCTCACTCTGTGTGTCTGCTTGCAAACACATAAAAAAAATTTTCAAAATGTATTAGCATTTTGATTAACATCGAAAGACCCATGTTTAAACACACACTATATATATGAAGAGAGAGGGGGGATATTAATATTTGTATCTATACATCTTTTGGCATTCATCTAAACATTGAATAGGAGAAACTCCTAGTATAAGTAAGATATTAGCACAATTTTTTAAAAAGTTTGTAAAGTTAAAAAAAAGGCTGGAGCGATGGTTTAGTGGTTAAGGCACTTACTTGTAAAGCCCAAGGACCCAGGTTCAATTACCCAGATCCCATGTAAGCCACATGCACAGGATGGCATATGTGTACCAAGTTTGATAGCAGTGGCTAAAGGCTCTGACACACCCATATTCTTTCTCTCCCTCATCAATAAAAATAAAATAAAAATTCAATTTTTGAGGGACATTGACTAATTTCACTTTAGAAAAATATCCCAGGTGCATTTTACCTGTTGGCATAAATCCTACTAGTTGATTCGTATCCAAACAATCACTGACTGTTCACTATTGTTGTCATTGTTTTTATTCTTAAAGAAAAGAAAAAAAAACTTTTGCTTCTCATTACACTTATTAGCAGTGAATTTATTTATTGATTTATTTTTAAATTTTTTATTGACTACTTCCTTAATTGTAGACAATATCCCATGGTACTTCCCTCCGTCCTCCACTTTTCCCTTTGAAACTCCACTCTCCATCATATCCCCTCTCTCTCTCTCAATCAGTCTTTCTTTTAATTTTGATGTCATCATCTTTTCCTCCTATAATTATGGTCTTGTGTAGGTAGTTACAGGCACTGTGAGGTCATAGATATCCAGGCCACTTTGTGTCTGGAGGAGCACATTGTAAAGAGTTCTACCCTTCCTTTGGCTCTTACATTCTTACCACCACCTCTTCTGTAATGAACCCTGAGCCTTGGAAGGTGTGTTAGAGACATTTCAGTGCTGAGCACGCCTCTTTCCCTTCTTCTCAGCACCATGGTGCCTTCGCAGTTATCCCAAGGTCACCGCCATCTGAAAAGAGAAGCTTCTCTAACCAAAAGTGAGAGTAGCATTAGTATATAAGTATGGACATTAAGAGGCGGGCTTACTGGGCAGTTTGGTGGGCATAGTATATACATTTAGCCAGACATAAGCAGACAGTACACACCTAGGGCTCATGACTACCTCTGTCATAGGTTTTCAGTATCAGGCATGTATTCCGTCCCATGGAGTGGACCTCCAGTCCAATTAAGAGCAGTTGATTTCCCCCATAACAGACATGCCACTATTGCACCTGTTGACTCATTTGACCTGGGTGGCCAAATTTAAAGCTTGCAGTGTCCACTGTTGAGTATCTTCACTGGTGTTTTTTCTCTCTCCCATTGAACTGCATGCAGTGTAGTTTTTTCCAGCTTTCTGTTAGCTGGTCCATATGGAGGAGACCTTCCGCTCAGCTCCAGCAGGATTTCTCAGTGACCTTGCAGCCCAAGTATGTGGAGTCTTCAGCAATAGGGTCTTACCATCTATTCCTGGTGGGAAACCAAGGGCCTCGGGAATGGCCTATAAGGTTTTGGGATTATCTGTGACCTTCCTGGCAAACAACTTACTAGAAGGTATCTCGTCCCTGGCACTGCAAATTTTTTAGCAACAATCTATGGCTTCTGAGTGTTCCATTGTCCAGAAAACTAGATTTCCATATGACTTATTTATATCCTCTTAGATTTTGATTAGCCCTCCCTCCACCTTTCCTTTACTCAGTCTCTTCCCCTGACCTCACTTACTCCTTTTCCCCTGACCTCACTCACTTAGGCCTTTTCACCCCCATTAGTCTGTTCTTCTACTTACATATATACAATACCATCCTATTAAGTCCCCCTCCCTCTTTTCTATCCCCTTTCTAGCTTACTGGCTTCTGCTACTGAGTTTTATTCATACTCACATAGCAGTACAGTCATTTGTAGTAGGATCCACCTATGAGAGAGAACATGTGACGTTTGGCTTTCTGGGCCTGGGTTACCTCACTAAGTATAATCCTTTCCAGATCCATTTATTTCCCAGCAAATTTCATAACTTCATTTTTCTTTACCACTGAGTAGAACTCCATTGTGTAAATGTGCTACATCTTCATTACCTACTCATCAGTTGAGGGACATCTAGGCTAGTTCCATTTCCTAGCTATTGTGAACAGAGTGACAATAAACATGGCCAAGCAAGTATCTCTAAGTAGTGAGATGAGTCCTTAGGATATATGCCTAGGAGTGGTATAGCTGGGTCATATGGTAGATCTATTTTTAACTATGTCAGGAACCTCCACGCTGATTTCCACAATGGCTGGACCAGATTGCATTCCCACCAGCAGTGTAGAAGGGTTCCTCTTTTTCCGCATCCTCACCAGCACTTAAGGTCATTTGTTTTCATGATGGCAGTCACTCTGACAGGAGTGAGATGGAATGTCAGCGTAGTTTTAATCTGCATTTCCCTGATGACTAGGGATATAGAACATTATGTTAGATATTTATATGCCATCTGTATTTCTTCTTCTGAGAACTCTCTATTTAGTTCCATAGCCCATTTTTTAATTGGGTTGTTTGATTTCATATTAATTTTTTTTAGTTCTTTCTATATCCTGGATATTAATCCTCTGTCAGATGTATAGCTGGCAAAGATTTTCTCCCATTCTGTAGGTTGACTCTTTGCTCTATTCTCAGTGTCCTTAGCTGTACAAAAATTTTGTAATATCATGAGGTCCCAGCAGTTGATCTGTGGTTTTATTTCCTGAGCAGTTGGGGTTATATTCAGAAAGTCTTTGCCAAGACCAAAATGTTGAAGGGTTTCCCTTACTTTTTCCTCTAGCAGCTTCAGAGTTTCAGGTCTGATATTAAGGTCTTTGACCCATTTGGACTTAATTCTTGTGCATGGAGAAAGTTAAGGATCTATTTTTATCCTTCTATACATACATATCCAGTTTTCCCAGCACCATTTGCTGAAGAGGCTGTCTTTTCTCCAATGAGTATTTTTGGCATTTTTGTCGAAGATCAGGTGGCTATAGCTATCCAGGCTTACATCAGAGTCCTCTATTCTGTTCCATTGATCTACATGTCTGTTTTTGTGCCAGAACCATGCTGTTTATGTTACTATGGCTCTGTAATATAGATTAAAATCAGATATGGTGATACCACCAATTTTATTTTTGTTTTACTTATGTGTTTCCAAATGAATTTATGGATTGCTTTTTCTATTTCCGTGAAGAATGCCATTGGAATTTTGTTGGGGATTGCATTAAATGTGTAGATTGCTTTTGGTAAGATTGCCATTTTCACAATATTGATTCTTCCAACCCAAGAACAAGGTATGTCTTTCCATTTCTTAGTGTCTTCTGCAATTTCTCACTTGAGTGTTTTAAAGTTCTCAGTGTAGAGATCCTTCACTTCCTTGGTTAGGTTTATTACAAGGTACTTTACTTTTTTTTTTTGATGCAATTGTGAATGGGAGTGCTTTTCTGATTTCATCCTCTGTGTTTGTCGTTAGCATATAGCATATTTTGTATCCTAATACGTGGCTATAGGTGTTTATCAGCTCTAACAGTTTTCTGGTAGAGTTTTTAGGGTCCTTTATTATTCTATACATGAATCATATCATCTGCAAATAATGATAACTTGATCTCTTCCTTTCCAATGTGTATCCCTTTTATGTGTGTCTCTTGCCTATTGCTATGGGGTAAGACTTCCAGTACTATATTAAATAAAAATGGGGACAGTGGACACCTTTGTCTTGTGCCTTATTTTAGTGGAAAAGCTTCAAGTTTTTCTCCAGTTAGTATTATGTTGGCTGTGGGTTTGTCATAAATAGCCTTTATTATGTTGAGATATGTTCCTTCTATCCCCAGTCTCTGCAGGACTTTTATCATGAAGGGATGTTGGATTTTGTCAAATACTTTTTCTGCATCTAATGAGATGATCATGTGATTTTTGTCCTTCAGTCCATTTATGTAATGTATTAATTTATCAATTTGTGTATGTTGAACCATCCCTGCATCTCTGCTATAAAGCCTACTTGGTAAGGGTGAATGATCTTTATGATATATTCTTGTATTTTGTTTGCCAATATTTTGTTGAGAATTTTTGCATCTATGTTCATGAGGGAGATTGGTCTGTAATTTCCTTTTTTGTTCTATCTTTGTCCAGTTTTGGGATTAGGGTGACGCTGGTTTTGTAAAATGAGTTTGGTAGGATTTTTTCCTTGTCTATTTTATGGAAAAGTTTAAGAAGCATTGGTGTTAGTTCTTCCATGAAGGTCTGGTAAAATTCACCAGTAAATCCATGTGGGCCTGAACTTTTTTAGTTGGGAGTTTTTTTTTATAACTGTTTGGATCTCCATACTTGTTATAGGTCTATTTAAGTGGTTAATCACATCTTGATTTAATTTAGGTAGGTCATATAAATCAAGGAAACCATCCATTTCTTTCAGATATTCAAACTTAGTGGAATATATGTTCTCATAGTATGTCCCTATGATTTTTTAAATTTCTCTGGTATCTGTTGTAATGGTGCCTTTTTCATCTCTGATTTTGTTAATTTGTGTCTCTTCTTTCTTTCTTTTGGTCAGATTTGCTAAGGGTTTATCAATCTTGTTTATCCTTTCAAAGAACCAACTCTTTGTTTCATTGATTCTTTGGATTTTTTTGGGGGGTTGTATTTCATTAATTTATGCCCTAATCTTTATTATTTCTTCCCGTCTACTGATTTTCAGTTTGCCTTGTTCTTCTTTTTCCAAGGCCTTAATGTGAAGCATTAAGCTGTTTACTTGTGACCCTTCTAATTTCTTAATATAGAAAATATAATATAATAATATAATATATATATTAATATAATATAATATAATATATAGAAAAATATAGCACTTAAAGCTATAAATTTCCCTCTTAAGACTGCCTTCATCATGTCCCAAAGGTTTTGGCATGTTGTGTTCTCATTATCATTTGACTATGAATTTTTTTATTTTCTTCTTGATTTCATCATGTATTGTTTAGTTTCCATGATTTTGTGTACACTCTATAGCTTTTCTTACTATTGATTTGGTTGTTTGATACCATTATGATCACATTGAGTGGAAGGAATGTTTTCAGTTTTCCTGTATTTGTTAAGATTAGCTTTGTGTCCTAATATGTGATCTATTTTAGAGAATGTTCCAGGTGCTGCTGAAAAGAATGTGTATTCTGCACCATTTAGATGAAATGGCCTGTATATATGCGTTAAGTCCATTTGTTCTATGACCTCATTTAATCCAGAAGCATCTCTTTATTTTTTGTCTGGATGACCTGTCAATTGGTGAAAGTGGGGTGTTGAAGTCACCCACTACAACTGTGTTTGGTGTTATCTGTGACCTTAGTTCTAATAGTGTTTGATGAAATTGGGAGCCCCCATGTTGGGTACATATATGTTTAGCATTGTAATGTCCTCCTATTTGAGTGGTCCTTTAATCAATATAAAGTAACCTTCTTTATCTTTCCTAAGTAATGTTGGTCTGACATCTACCCTGTCAGATATTAGGATAGCGACCCTTGCTTGTTTTCTAGGTCCATTCTCTTGAAACACCGCTGTCCAACCTTTCACCCTAAGATAGTGTCCATCCTTTGTAGAAAGATGAGTTTCTTGGATGCAACAAATTGAAGGATCCTGCCTTTTTTTTTAAGATTTATTTTTATTTATTTATTAGAGAGGGAGAGAGAGACATTGAGAGAAAGTGAGAATGGGCATGCCAGTCCTTCTAGCCACTGCAAACGAACTCCAGACACATGTGCCCCCTTGTGCATCTGGTATACATAGGACCTGGAGAATCGAACCAAGGCTTTTAGGCTTTGTATGCATGTGCCTTAATTGATAAGCCATCTCTCCAGCCCCTGGATCCTGCTTTTTAACCCAGTCTGCAAACCTATGTCTTTGTTTGGGGCCTTCAGGCCATTGCTACTAAGAGATATTATTGAAAGGTGTGTATTTATTTTTGCCGTTTTTCTTGTTTTGTAGTTCTTCTGGATTTACCTTTGCTCTCCTGTATTAACTTGTATTTGAGTATGGTTTGCTTTTTCCACATTCCTTATATGTATGCTTTTCTTTCTTTTCAGCATGGAGGATCCTTTCAAGTATTTTCTGTAGAGCTGGTTTTGTCTTCAAATATTCCTTTACCTGCTTTTGTTGTGGAATGTCTTTATTTCTCCATCTATTTGAATGGATAGCTTTGCAGGATGAAGTAACCTTGGTTGACAGTTGTTATCTTTCAGAACTTGAAACACATCACTCCAAGCCCTTCTGGCTTTTAAAGATTATGTTGAGTAATCTGCTATGATCCTGATGGGCTTGCCTTTGTATATGATTTGATTTTTCTTTCTAACTCCTTTCAATATATTCTCTTTGGTTTGTATGTTTGGTAGTTTAATTATAATATGGAAAGGACAGTTTCTTTCTAGGTTTTGTCTGTTTGGTGTTGTAAAGGCTTCCTGTATCTGAATTGGCATCTCTTTCCCAATTTGGGGGACGTTTTCTTCTATGATTTGTTGAAAATGCCTATTATGCCTTTGGAGTGAAATTCTTCTCCTTCTACTATACCCTGAATTCTTATGTTTGATCTTTTCATTGTGTCCCGGAGATCTTGAAATTCCCATTCCATACTTTCCTATTAGTTTGTCTTTATCTTTGTTGGACTTTATTAGATCTGCCACCTGGTCTTCTAGTTTAGATATTCTATTCTCTCCTTCATTGATTCTACTGGAGAGATTTTCTGCAGAGCTTTTTATTTCACTGACTGTGTTCTTCATTGCTAGTATTTCTGACTGGTTTTTCTTTATTATTTGTATTTCTTTATTTATGTCTTGTATTGACCTCCTTATTTCATTAAATTGGTTTCCTGTGTGTTCTTTGATTCCTTTGATTTTCTCTTTGAGTTCCTTGAACATATTTATAATCATTCTTTTGAAGTCTTTCTCAGGCATTTCCTCTAAACCAGTCTCACTGAAGGTCATTTCTGATGGATTAAGACTTTTTGGTGGAGTTATATTGTCTTGATTTTTTGTGTTCCTTTTTATTATAATGTAGAGATTGTTGCATCTTCGATTAATTTAATGCTTGGGTTTTCTAATTATCTTCAGTATTATTATATGTATCCATCAATCAATCTGATGTTATATATCTTCAGGGTAGGAGCTTAAGGTGTTAGGTGTGGCTCTTAAGAGTCTCAGAGTAACCAGAAAAGTGACCCTAGGTGTTGGGTTTGCCTGCTATGAGAGTATTCAAGTAGGCTGAGTGGAACAAAATAGAGACAAATTCTAAAAATTTGTACCCAATGTACCCAATGAGTATTTGTGCAAGAGTAGGTATTATGACAAATAGATCCTCTACCAAAGCCACAGTCCCTAATCATGTGTGTTGCCCCATACCCTTATTCCTGTCAACTAGGAGGCTAAGATTTCTTGTCTGTAGAGCATTCCAAGGTCAACTTGTGACAGAGTGAGACCCTTCCCCAACAAATGACAGAAGAGGAAACAAAGGCACTATAAATCTGGAAGCAACAAATGACAAGCCCAAAATACAGCTTATTTAAGAATGGCAAATCTAACCATCCACCATATTTGACATATAATTTACCCGGACATGGATGATGCAATTAGAACTTACACTGCAAGCCTATATACCAGGCTTATTTGATGGGTACTGACCTGGTGTACTCCCAGTTATATTTTGGGATGTGTTTGGTCTCAGCTATGCTGCACAGCCACTTGGGTCCCTATTTGTTGGGCTGTTGGTTCAGGTAGGCTGGCTGGGTCTGTGGGTTGCTGCTCTAATTGCCTGTGCCAGGTGCTGTGTAGGTTCCCTTCCCCAGGTCTCTGGTGCTTGCTGGTGCTTGTGCTGGCAGTGGGGAAGGGGAGGCTGTGGATGGTTGTTGAAGTTCTCCCGATGGTCTTCATGATCCTCTTCCTCATGAGCTGCTCTGATGGTCTCTGCCATCCTCCTTCCATGTTTCTTGAGTTTGTTAGGAGGACAGTATGAGTGGAAAATACACTCACCTGGCTTTTTTTCCTGTGACTCAGCCTGAGCCTGGCAGCTGTGGCCACATGAAACTCATGCAGCCTGCTGGAGCCACTTCTGCCAGCTTCTTTGGGCTCTAGACACTCTGGATCTCTTATTATACACCTCAATTTTTAGTAGAAGAGTGCATTTTGCTGTTTTATTTTTTTTTTCTCCTCTAGGCTGTTTTGGCATGGTTCCTATGCCACCATATTAACAGGTAGTCATTTTTTTTTTTTTTTTTGAGACAGGGTCATGAGGGTTATCAGACCCAGAAAGCAAACTAAAAGTGGCTGAAGTTGAGAAATGTCCTTGAGCCTCCTAAGGTGAATCTGGTTTTCCTTTATCTCTTTTTCCCTAAAGGACTTCCCTCCCTACATGTTTTTCTTTTTTTTGTTGTTGTTGTTGTTGTTGTTTTCTTAAACCTGGCTTCCACCATGGATTTCTTCCTTTCTAAAGGAGTTCTCTTTCCCATAAAAATACCAGATCAGAGTCACCAGGGAGATTACCTATTGGGACCCTCATGTTTTACCAGACTGCTGCCTTTCTTCCTTTTCTTAACAATGTTTTTCTCTGCTTGACTTCTAAACTTTTCATGCATTTGAATCTTTTTTTAAAAATATTTTATTTTTATTTATTTACTTAAGACAGAGAAAGAGAGAGTGAAAGAGGCAGATGAGAGAGAGGGAGGAGGGGAGGATGTGTGTGACAGGGCCTCTAATCACTATAAAGGAATTCCAGATGCATGTGCCCCCTTGTGCATCTGGCTTACATGGGTACTGGGGAATCAAACCTGGGTTCTGAGGCTTTGCAGGCAAGTGCTTTAACTGCTAAGCCATCTCTCTGCCCCCCTTTGATTCTTTCATCTGTGTAGGAAATGAACCCAAACCTTAAACAGTCATAGTCTCTTGCAGCTCCATTGGGGTCTAGGGTGGTTAGAATGGAAGGCCCATCCCCGTATGCTCATGGGTTTTGAGTATATGGTCGCCAGCCAGTGGCAACTTGGGAGAGCTGTAGGTACTTTGGTAGGTGAGGCATAGCTGGAGGAGTTGCATACCGGGTGAGGGAGGAAGGTTTGGGACTGCATAGCTCATCTGTTTCTTGTCACCTAGCTCACACTTGGTGCTGTCTCCCAGCTAACATGATGACACGTGACACCCAGCTGTCTGCTGGGCCATGCTTTCCCTGCCATGATGGAGCTTCCCCTTGAGACTGTAAGCTGAAACAAACTCTTTCCTGCTACCTACTGCTTCTGGTCTCCTGTTTTGTCCCAGCTACAACCTCCAAGTTGCTATGCAGCTGAAGTCGGCCTTTAACCCTTGCTCAAGAGCTGCTTCCCCCCAAATGCTAGAAGAATATGTGAGCACTATTACTTGCAGGTCAATGTTGATTTAAAACAAGTTTTCATATATCTCTTTTCCTTTCATTTATTTATTTTAGATGATGCTAGTTACCTAACCCAGGGTCTTGCTCCTGCTAGACAAGCCCTTTACTGCTAAATCATATCTCAGTCCCTTCTATTTCTCTTTTCAAAAGAATTTAAACATATATAATAATCTTTAATTTTAATAGACATTTGGATTTTAAATTAATTTATGAAGTTTTCACATATATGAATTTATACATTTGTCACTATTTCCTGAGTTTGTATTTTTTTGTTTGTTTGCTTGTTTATGAGTTTTTTTTTTGTTTGCTTGTTTATTTGTTTGAGGCGGAGTCTCACTCTAGCCCAGGATGATCTTAAACTCTCTCTGTAGCCAAGGCTGTACTCCAGCTGTTGTAGAGCTTCCTACCCCAGCCTCCTGAGTACAGAAATTTAAGGTATGAACAACACACCAAGCTTGAGTTTGTCTGCTTATTTCTGATTCTTCCATTCTTTGTGCTTTTTACTTTGTCACTTACTGGAGATTGAATTCAATGCATGCTTGACAAGTAACCTACCATTTACACATCTATATAGCACTTACATTTTTCAAGTATGCAGATTAATTTTGTTGCTTGATTATAAGATTTGTGGTTACAAGACCATTTCCAAAATATATAAACTTCAAAATTTTCTCTTTTACACCTCAACTTATTTTATTTTAAAATCCTTTCTTTTTCTGGAAGAGAAGATAACTCAGTGGGGAAGGTGTTTGGCTTGAAAGCATGAGGACCTATGTTGAATCCCCAGTGAAAACATCAAACATATTGGGTTTGAGGGCTTGTTCCTATAATCCTAGTGCCCTTAGGAGGTCCCATGGGGCTTGATAGACAGCCAATCTCAAATAATTGCTGAGCCCCAGGTTAATAAGAAACCCTGACTTGTATGCAAAAATAAAAAAAAATGGACAGCTTTCCTGAGGATGACAATGAGTTTGTGTTCTGGCCTGCATATGTGTGCATATTTGTGTGTATTTGGTGGCATGGGGGGGGTGCACACAAGCACAATAAGAAACAAGTCATTTTCATACACTTGCCTGTAATCCCGATTGGGAGGTAGAAGCTGGAGGCAACCTCAGCTACATACAGAGTTCAAAGCCATCATAAGCTTCATGAAATCCCATCTCAAAAACAACAGCAACAACAAAAGAATCGTTTTACTTTCTATTACATTGAGGGATGCTATGAAAATCTTTTATGGATGTCATTCATTTTTATTACTCTAGACAAAGTTTATGTTTATTGATAAGACTGTACTGAGAGTTATTTGTTTTTTGATAGGACATATATTAAAATTATAAGCAAAAGTAGAAAGTAATGGTTTTATGATGATTATTCACACTCAGTAACATGTTGTTTCTGTCTAGATTTTAAACTCTAAAGTTGACAACTGGAGAGATGCTTAGTGAATAAGGTACTTGCCTGCAAAGTTTGAGGACCCAGCTTTGATACCCCAATACCCACTTAAAGCCAGATGTGCAAAGTGACACATGCATCTTGAATTTGTTTGCAGAGATTAGAGGCCCTGGTACACCTATCTCTCTCCTCTCTCTCTCTCTCACTATCTCTCTCTATCCTTGCAAGCAGATAAATGAAAATTTAAATCTAACATATATTTAATTTTAAAAATATTTTCTATCTATATGTGTGATTATCTTATTGCCACTGCTATTATGAAATTATAATTATTCTAAGGGCTTTTTTCTACTTTATTTATTCGCATGTGTAGGTATGGGTGGAATATGCACCAGAGTCTTTTGCTGCTACAAATGGATACAGACTATACAGGGGTGGCTAGGGAATTGAATCTGGGCTAGTAGGTTTTATAAGCAAGCACCGTTAACCTCTGAACCATCTGTCTAGCCCCAATATTTAAAGTTTTGATTTATTTATAAGATAGGATGTTGTGATTTTTATTTTTTTGACAGAGATTCTCAAGTTTGTTGTATTAAAAAACTAAAGATAACACTTTGATTAATTGTACAAAGTCAAAAGGTCATATTAGTTGAGGATCATGACACATGGCTGTAATCCCAGCTCTAGGGAGGTTAAGAAGCAGGAGAATGCCTAGTTTGAGGCCTAACCTACTTATGGAGTTCACAGCTAATCTAGGCATTTATAAAGTAAGACTACTTCACAAAAAAGAAAGCTCATATAAAAATATTATTTCATTTATCTGCCTTCCTATCTGTAGTTATTAGTACCTTTATGATGTGTGATGAACAAGAATATTTTTAATTACACAGATCTTACTAAATCAACAACATGATAAGCATTAATGATATGAGTCTAAGCTTATATTTTAACCTCTGTGCAACAGGGATGGAGTATTTGACACATATAGCGAGTATGATGATTAGATGAATGAGTGAAACAGCAAAGTTTTGAATGAAATATTCAAGTCTAGAAGACATCTGCTATGTTTTCAATATGAAATTCAAACACACAGATTCAACTGTACAAAGTTTAGTCCCCTACTGGTGGCCTTATCTGAGGAAATTCTAGAAGTATTAGCAGGCAGGACTTATTTAGAAGAAGTAAGTCAGGCTGAAGAGATGGCTTAGCAGTTCAGGCATTTGTTTGCGAAGTCAAAGGACCCAGGTTTGATTTCCCCAGTACCCATGTAAGCCAAATGCACATGATGGCATATGTGTTTGGAGTTTGTTTGCAATGGCTAGAGGTCCTGGTGTGCGCATTTTTCTCTCTATGCCTCTCCCTCTCTCTCTCTCTCATAAATAAAATAAAATATAGAAGTAAGTCATTGATAGCATGCATTAAAAGCTATACCAAGACCATAGTGCTGTCCTCACTCTTTTCTGCCTGTGTGCTATGACGTGAGCTATCTCTTCTTCCACATTCATCTGCCATCATGACGGTCTTTGGCCCAAATTTGTGTGGCTTAGAAACTATGGACTGAACCCACTGAAACTGTGAGCAAAGATAAATCTTTCCTCCTTTAAGTTATTTTTTCAGGTATTTTGGTCATGGTGATGAGGAAGCTTACTAATGCAACAAATTATACACCCTCTTTTACTTATTTCAGGCTTTTAGTCAATAGTTTATCAATGCCAAAATTATGAACTATTATGGCAAGGCCACAGGGAGAGACCAAGTGAGTTCATTCATATACTCATAAATGTTCAATATGAGGGTTCATGCACTGGTAAGTACTGTGTGTGTGTGTGTGTGTGTGTGTGTGTGTGTGTGTGTGTGTGTGTAGTGTTAAAATATATGTTTGTGTGCAGAGTGTCAAAGATGAAAATTTCTTTAAAATATATATATATATTTATTTGTGTGTGTTTGTTTGTGGTTTATCCAGGGTGTCATGATGGAGAAGTGAACTCAGGTACTGTGTGCAGACTTTGCAAATAAGCCTCTTTAAGTGCTGAGCCATCCCTCCAGCCTTGGAAATGGCTTTTAAAAAATATTTATTGGGCTGGAGAGATGGCTTAGCAGTTAAGGCACCTGCCTCCTAAGCCTAAGAATGCCGGTTCCAATCTCCAGCGGTTCCAATCTCCAGGTCCCACGTTTGGCCAGATGCAAAGTGACACAAGGGTGCAATGCCACACTTGACCATAAGGGGGAGCACGCATCTGGATTTCGTTCGCAGCAGCTAAGAGGCTGCTGGTGCGCCCATCTCTATCTGTCTTCCTCTCCCTCTCTCTCTGTCTCTCTGTGTCTCTCTCCAATAAATAAATAAATAAATAAAAATTATTTATTTATTTATTTAATTATTTATTTATGAGAGACATAAGGGGCACACCAGGAGCAACTGCAACATACTCCAGATGCATGCACCACCTTGTGCATCTGGCCCACATGGCTACTGAGGAATAGAACCTGGGTCCTTAGGCTTTGCAGGAAGCACCTTAACCACTAAGCCATCTCTGTATCCCTGGAAGTGGATTTTGATAGAAGTAAGGCTTCCCTTTGTAAAGCTCAAAGTTAATTAAGTTCTGAAAGAAAAATAGATCAAGAAATCACACAACACTGGCCAAGCCTACATATGACCCAGGGAATATCCAATTAGACATCTTTGATGAAGAAGAAGAAGAAGGAGGAGGAGGAAAAGGAGGAGGAGAAGGAGGATGAGGGGTAAAGAAGGAGGAAAAGAGGAGGAGGAGAGGAGGAGGAGAGAGGAAGAGAGGAAGATGAAGAGAGGAGGGGAGGTATGGGGGAGGGAAGAGGACAGGGAGGGGACTGAAGGGAGGGGAGAGGAAAGAGAAGAGCAGGGAGGGAAAGGGAAGTGGAGAAAGGGAGGTGGAGAAGAGGGAGGTGGAAGGTGGAAGAAAAAAGATGGGGAGGGGAAGGAGAGGAATAAGAGGAGGGGGAGGAAGAGAAGAAGGAGGAGGAGGAAAAAACTTGATTGGTAAAAGTAAACAAATACATAATTTAATTTAGGAAGAGTTTTACTGAAAATTGAATTATAATATTATATATAGTTTGAGTCAGTGCCTCAAAGCACATACAAAGGACAATAATTTGAAATCAGTAAGAAATAACATAAATATGCAGAGTACAAGACTCAAGTTTGAGAAAATTCCTAAAGTTTACAATTAGGACTATTCTGTCTTATTTTAGTTACTCTTGTAGGCAATGTAGCATCCTTCTAAACCCAAGATTTCTAATTTGAAAAACAAAACTAATTAAAACATCTACTTCCTAAAAAAGCATAGGAAAATAAAAGAGATGATAGAACCAGAAAGAATATGCTTTGAAAAAAGGAAGAATTGACACTATAATTCAACAATATGACTTGCCCCCAGAAATGACGAGGAATTTTGGAAAACATAAAACATGCTAGTTAGATTAGAGCATTTGATATTAATAGAATAGGAAAATAATGAGAAAAATATACTCTCTTACTAGAAAAAAAAAAATCCATGGTTACATTAAGTATTCCTCAAACATTTATTTTACACTGTCCAGAGAATTTGATGACAAAAGAAGTGTGACTCAGAGTAAACATTTGCAGAAAAGTTGTCTTTTCCATATTGGGCAGTTGGCACTGCTTCTTAACCATTAAAAGAGGAAGAAGGGATAACACATTGATGGCTGCTTCCTGAGAAAAGGGTGCTTTATGGGGCAATGCACAAAATCAAAATGGAAAGTGTTGTAGCAAGTCAATGGGAGGTTAGCATATTTATGTTAAAACAGAAGAAAAATAAAAATAGTGAATTATGTCTATGAAACAGAATGTACATATTATAAACCTCTGCAATAAAACATGAATGAATGATTTAGTTAATGGTTTGAATATGGGTTAGAAATAGCTAAGCATGTTCAATTCTTGGTATTCATTGAAGAACATTATTAGGTTAAAAAATAAACCAATATTGTCTTACAAAATCTCTTCCCCTCAACTTTAGATAATTATTTAGCAAAATATTCCCCATTGGGTGCCGTGTGCTTCAAGTTTAGTGACCAATTTAATGTAGATGGGGAAATGTTGGTCACCAAGTTCAAACTTTATTATAAATCAGTTTTCAATGCTGAGTATAAAGTATGGTGAGTATAATACAAATGTATTTCAAACATAATATTTGCTAAGAGTAGAAATGTTCTCATCTCATACACACACAAATGGCAGTTATGTGAGGTGGCATATATGTTAATTGGCTTAATTGTGATATTCATTTCACACCACATACATATATCAAAATATATTAAATATCTTAAATATATTTAGTTGCTTTGTGAATCATACTTCTTAAGACTTAAATTATCAAAATGCCAAAGTAGACACAGTTCTTATAAAAGTATTTAGATATGTTGGGCCATTATTCAGGACTAAGAAGAACAGTTTGAAAGAAAGGTGAAACAGTCATGCCCAAACCCTCTTTCCCGGATTAACCTCAGCAGCTGTGGAAGAAACTCTGAGACCACAGAATAGCCAGGAATCCTGACCTGCTCCCTTCTGCTCATCCTTGTCATTATGTCAAAAGTATCCAAGGCTACAAAGGGACATCTGTAACTTATCTGCAATGCCTATGTCACATGACCACAAACAGCTCATCTGGAGGGTGACATTTTCTAAGTCTTGACCTTACAGTTCCTTCTCAGAGGTAAACATCAACATTTGGTACAAATTATACACTAACTCGCAGAGCACGCAGAAGTGTTTATTTATGACCATGTGCAAAATTCTTTTAATCCTCTGAAATATTTTGAGGAATATCTGTCCTTTAACACAGGTGAATAAGGACCAGTGTGTGGTGGAGTTTTGTACTATCAAGCCATTTTTCTGACTTGTGAAAGTTCTTTACAAAATTGATAAAACTTTAAGACACTGAGTCAGAGGATGCAAAGAGCTGAAGTCACATAAATTTCTCCATATGAAATATGTTCTTAGTAATAATAAACATAAATTTTTAAGCCCTCAAATTTCTGTCATTAGATTGCAAACACCACACTCTGAAATGAACAACTTTATGTTTTAGTCTTATGCAACAGAGAATAGTGTAATGATAAATGGATAAATATGACATTATCTGGAGATGGCCATTGGCACCACTAATAAAATGTTCCGTGTCCCATTAAAAAAAAAAAAAAAAAAACCATAAACTAGAAAGCCCACCAGGCTCCAAATAGTACCTGGATCTCTGTTCACAACAGCTCTACCCAAAATATTGGACACTAACTTCATAGTCCTCAGTTTCTCTGTTGCTTAAGTGAAAGAATTGTATCCAGTTTTTCAAGTAAAGGTTAGACCATGGGGTCAAAGTAAATTTTAATAACACTGAGCTGCTTCTTTTGCATCTTAATTAAAGTCTCTTGTTTTCTACCATTATTCCTTGTTAATAAAAAATGGACGATTAACAAATACTCATTAGTATTAAGGATGAGAAGATCAATATGGAAAATAGAAGCCATTCCAAAAGAATGCAGATGTAATTCCCCACTCCCCAAAAATCACATTGGAAATGTTCCATGGTAATATCTTCTTGCAGTTGGGCAAAACCTTGACGTCTTTCCTGACTCTCACTTTTGTGAAACCCTTTGCAACGCTCTCGCTCAATTCTGTGCAAATACACTGTTGTAGTTGCTTCTTGCTGCAGATTGTTAACACCATATCTCCTCAAATCCTGATATGGAAGGATGTATTCATACCTGAGGGAAGCAATGTAAGGGAAGAGAGCTTTATTTTACTCACAGTTTCCAGGTACAATCCATTGAGGCAGGAAAGGATTGGCAGCAGCACCAGCTCTTACAGAGGCAACAGGACATTGTTGCATGTCTCATTACTTCATACCTTGAAGGATAGGTAAGGAAGCAGAGCCCTCAGGCTGGAGCCAGAGGCCAGTCAAACAAACAAGGTGTGCCCTTGGGGCCAACATCCACCAGCTGAAGCTCATGTCCAAAAGCTTCCTCAACATCCCAAAATAGAGCTAACCTCAGGGAGCCACGTGTTCATTTCACATTTAAACATGATGCACTCAACCTCCACTTGGAAAATAAAATGCCAAACTTTCACACACTTTCATTGTAGAGTTCTTCATTTCCACTGACTTCTGAGACACTCCATCCCATCACCCCCATCCTCCAAACACATCCTAAATTTGTCTTTGCAGAAGCATTTCTACCTCTGCCATTCTGGGTTATAACACGACCCTCTAGTTACAAGTTTGCGTTTTCCCATAACATTTTTACTGAAGCAATGCTACATAGTCCTACCTCAATGATTATCATCAGCTCATTGACTCCATGATGCTCTCACTAATAACCATGTTGTCTTCAATGAATTTTCTTCCAGCAACAATCAATCACTTAAGAATTATTGCAGGGCTGGAGAGATGGCTTAGCAGTTAAGGTGCATGCCTGCAAAGTCTAAGGATCCAGGTTCAATTCCCCAGGACTCACGTAAGCCAGATGCACAAGGTAGTACATGTGTCTGGAATTCGTTTGCAGTGGGTGGAGGCCCTGGCATGCCCATTCTCTCTATCTGTCACTTTTTCTGTCCATCTCTCTCTGTAATAAATAAATGAAATAGAAATACATTTTTAAAAATAATAGGAGAAGGGTTCTGATCAAATTCTGTGGTAAACCACCATTTGGGTAATTCTTATTATCTACAAGCCTAGTCTTATTTCTAAGTTAATAATTCCCCTTCATGTACAGCAACTGTTTCCAAAATCCACTTTTAGTTAATGTGCATATACTTTTCATTAAAGAGTTCAAAGCAACAGAAAGCTCTTACTGATACCAAGAGTGGATTGCTTTCCTTTGTCATATAACACCTTCTATTTTTCTTTGCATAATTTATCACCTTGTGATTGCATTTCACTGTTTAACTCTCCTATCAGAGCTGAATTCTCACAAAGTGTTATTATGTTTCTTCATTTTACAATTGCATTGGAAAATGTGTTTACAATGTGTTGAGAACTACAGACAAAAATGTCAGTGGTTCTCCTGTATCCCTTCTAAAATCAAATGGATTTGAATGTAGAGCTACTTGTTTTTACTCTTGTTTCGGTGAGATTCTGAGCATTATTGAATATCATTTATCAAGACTGTTAGTGAGAACTATTATGTTGTTCACATTTCTGATAACTGGGGAAAATGCATTGAAGTATATGTCCTAGCAGACATTGTGAGTAAGATATTTGGGTGTGTATGCATGTATGTATGTAGTATGTAGGGTCTTGTGTATGTTAACATAAGTACTCTTACACAGAGCTGTATCCTCAGCCCTTCCTGTATGTTTATGCTCTAAAGACACCCACTCTATGCCATCTTTTATGATTCTGTCTCTAGCTAATCTTAGGCATAGAACTGAAATTAAAGGGACTGACAACTCATCGTATGTTTCATAAATCACTGTAAAAGGAGCATTACATTATTTACCAAACCAGATTGCTGAGCTACTTCACTCTGTTTGCCCAGATAGCAGACATTCCTTTTCTTCTTTTCTTTCATTCAGCCATCAATCACTTTTGAGGAGAGGAGAAAACCTAGAGTTCTAATAAAATCATGTCTATGGAACATAGCATTCCATTTCTTTTCCTTGTTTTATATTTAGGCAACTTATTTAACAAAACCTCTGCCAACAAAATGCAAAGAGAGCAGTATTAAGGTAAATTGTAGATATAGCAGTAAAAGATATAGCACACATGTTGAAAATATCAATTAATCTATACAAATAATTATGGAAAAGAGTATGATAATGGAAATGTAATATTCAAAGAGATAATAGTTAAAATTCTTAATAAAAGCCTAATAGCCATCCTTTTGAATATAAGTGGTCTTGGAAAAACCAGAGAAATTTTCCAAAAATAATACATCCACACTCCCTGTGTTTCAGAAAATTTTTAAATGTTAATAAAAGTATATACTTAATGAATTTAAGTATAACATTAAGTAAATTGCTGACAATGCCTTGCAACTAGTTAACAATAGACTTCTAATCAACAATGGAAGGAAGAATAGTACATATGAGGAGTTAATGCTGGCCTAAAACTGCACACAAAAAAATGGAGAGAAAAAGAAAAAGAATCTATTTTATTTGTAGATTAATTAGCATTAATTAGAGCCTGCATAGAGAAAGAACAGAATATACAAATATGAACATAAGCTGGATGTGTTAATAAAAGAGAATGGAGAATATGGAAATTTAAATTATACAAGCAACTTTTCCTTTTTATTGATAACAATAAGTAGTAGTTTCTATGACAATGAAGCTAATATCTTGAAACAAACATTTATAAGGCAGAGAAGTATATATATATTCTTGAGGTGTTCAAGGAAAATAGTAAAATTAAGAACCAGGTATGGAGGGGGTGAAAAGATGACTCAGCTGTTAAGGCACTTGCCTGCAAAGCATAATGAGCTGAGTTCAATTCACCAACAGCCATGGAAAGCCAGATGCAGAAAGTGGCACATGCATCTGCAGTTCGCTGACACTGGCTAGATTCCCTAGATTCCCTGGCATGCTCTGTGTGTGTGTGTGTGTGTGTGTGTGTGTGTGTGTGTGTGTGTATGTGTCTACTTGAAAATTAACAAATTAATAAAATATTTTTTAAAAAGGTATGGCTCGGGCTAGAGAGATGGCTTAGCGGTTAAGGCACCTGCCTGCTAAGCCTAAGAACCCAGTTCCAATCTCCAGGTCCCACGTTTAGCCGGATGTAAAGTGACACAAGGGCGCAATGTCGCACTTGACCACAAGGGGGCACACACATCTGGATTTTGTTCACAGCAGCTGAGAGACTGCTGGAGCACCCATTCTCTATCTGTCTCCCTCTCCCTCTCTCTCTGTCTGTCTCTCTGTGTCTCTATCCAAAAATAAATAAAAATAAAAATAAAAAGGTATGGCTTAATAAAAATATTCTGAGTCTTTTGTTTGCATTTGAAAAATAAATATAAAAATTGGTGATGTAGCTCAGTGGAGCATGCTTGTTTAGCATAAATGAGGCCTTGAGTTAAAAGCTCAGCACAAAAATAATTAAGATAAACCACATATACACAACTCAAGGTATATTTTAAAATATAAATAACAAAATTGGAAGAAATTTATGCTCAACATCATGAAAAGCTAAAGAATAGTAACTAAAGATAAAAATGCATGAAAACAATAGAAGTCAGTAAGCATCATATTTTGCGAGAATGTGCAAATGGGCTTAAAGCAAACCAAGAAGGGTTTGCACAGAAAAGGAAACAATGAATAACATGAATTCTCCTTACTCAGTGCAAAAAATATTTATAATGCATCTGTCTGATGAATGCATAAAACTGATTAGGAAAAGAAGGCATGACAATTATAAAATGAGTAGAGCTGGGAACATAGCTTAGTGAGAGAGTATTTATTTAGCATGCATGGGGCCCTTGGTTCAATTCCCAGAACTGCCAGAAAAGGACAAGAGGAGTTTAGCACTTAAAATTTTCTAATATTAAAAATTATTTTCTTGGGCTGACATATGGCTTAAAAGTTAAGCCGCTTGCTTGCAAAGCCTAAAGACCCATGTTTGACTCTCCAGATCCCATGTAAGCCAGATGCACAAAGGTGAGGCAAGTGCAAGGTCGCACATGCCTATTAGGTGGTATAAGCATCTGGAGTTCAATTGCAATGGCTGAGGCCCGATGGCGTCAACAACTGTCAGTGTATTTGTGAAACTACACATCAATGCATCTGTATGTTCAAGTTCATATCATGTATATTTCTAACATAATTACATATTGCATAATGTAATTATTATATGGCATTTAACCTCTGTGGTAACTATCACTCCAGGTAATTTAAAGTAAATTTCATGTGCAATAGTGAAGGACAGGGCTGGAGAGATGGCTTAGCGGTTAAGGCGCCTGCCTGCTAAGCCTAAGAACCCAGTTCCAATCTCCAGGTCCCACGTTTAGCCAGATGCAAAGTGACGCAAGGGCACAATGCCGCACTTGCCCACAAGGGGGCACACACATCTGGATTTCGTTCACAGCATCTGAGAGACTGCTGGCGCGCCCATCTCTATCTGTCTCCCTCTCCCTCTCTCTCTGTCTGTCTCTCTCTGTGTCTCTCTCCAAAAGTAAATAAAATAATAAAAATTTAAAAAATTAAAATAATGAAGGACAGTAGGAAGTTTCTAATTGAAGGAATGAAACAGACCTATTTCATAGCAATACCCTTATAACAAGCTAAAAAAAATGCAAAGAAAGCCCTAAGGGGTTGAAAAATATAGTGAAAACAAAAAATACCAAAATTGACAGAAGATACTCAGCACAAAAAAAATAAATAAAGGAAAATTCTGAAAGAGTTTGACATGGATTGTAGATGAAAGCTTTCATGGTAAACTATATTTCCTTTTCTTATATTTATATGGCAAATTCCTTTAGGAAACCCAGAAGATAAATTAATATAATGAATATATTTGAACTGTCATCTACATAAAGTGTAAAACCTTAATGTTGTATTTGAATTTCTGTGTGAATCATTTTATTGAGCACGTGAGAATGTCTTTGTAATGTATGATTTGAATGTGTATATTTTATCATAATCTGTTTGTTACTGTTTAAGTTCTGGTAAATCACACAACATACTTTTGACTTTTCTACTCATGTATTTGTATATTTAGACATGTTGCCATACTCTAACAAGGTTAGCATTTTATAATATTTCACAGGGTGGATATATTACAATATATACATGTTCTATGGAGGACATTTATTCCAAATAGCTTTGTAATTAAAACATTGCTTCTGTATACATTGATTTAGAGGTGACACTCTACATCTGTGAAATAGCTAAGTTTCTACATTAGACAGAGTTAGTGAGTCATAGAAATATGCATCTCTGCCTTTATTGTCGAAATCTCCAGCAGATGGGTAAAAATGCACACTCATGAAAGCAGAGTAAAATGACAATACTCATTACTGTGAGTGACAGAACTGTTTTCAGAATTGAAGACCGAGGTGGTATTAATTTTTCGAACATGACAAGCCACATATATCACCGCATGTGCCTAGTGATCTTCTGGTGTTTGTCTTGTAAGAGTCCCTGGTTGGTATTTATGTTGTTTGTGGAAATAGCATGTTATTACTCCCCGTTCATTTCACTCCCCTTTTAGCATGGACAGTTGGGGAAGGCAAAATCAACAATTTCAAGTACTCCCTATGATTTCCTCTCTTGTCTTATAAGACCTGGTGATAACTGGATGCATTCAGATGACACCCAGGAGTGAAATGGATCATGTATAGGGAAGGGCAGCATGGGGCACATTCATTTTTGCTTAATTCTGACTAAATTCTCACAACATGAGGTCAGTCAACCATTTCTAATTTTATTCATTTGTGTTTTGCTTACATTTCATGCATCTATGGGTGTTATGAAACTATTTTCTATTTATTTTCTATCAACTCTTTGGCTATTTATCCATATATGCACATATCCTTGTAGTTTCTGTCTTTGTCATGTGAGCCCCAAAATATGCAGATATGTACTCATAAAGAATTATTTTTTTTAACTTTTTATTTATTTATTTGAAAAGAGAGAGAGAGGTGGGGTACAGGGCCTCTAGCTGCTGCAAACTCCAGATGCATGTGCTACTTTGTGCATCCAGCTTTATGTGGGTACTGGGGAATTGAAACTGGTCATTAAACTTTCCAGGCAAACACCTTAACCACTTAGCCATCTCTCCAGTGCCATTAATAATTGTCAGTGATAAATTTTCTGCGTTTTCTGATATTGTTCCTAGCTATAAGAATTTCTGAATATTTTATGCATCAATTCCTGTGGATAATTAACCACTACAAAACAGAGAGAGGGATAGAGATGGCTTTGTGGTTAAGGCACTTGCCTGCAAAGCCTTAGGGACCCAGGTTCAATTCCACACTACCCACGTAAAGCTAGATGCACAAGGTGGCATGTCTGCTCTGGGGGAAACCAACTGCTCTCTAATTGGACTGGAGGCCCACTCTAAGGGAGGGAATACATGCCTGGTACTGAAAACCTAATCAAAAGCCTATGGCAGAGGAGGTCATGAGCCTTAGGGGTATAAAGCCTGCTCTTGTCTGGCTAAATGTATATATTATTCCCACCAAACTGCCCCAAAAGTGCTACACTTAATGTTCATATTCACATATTAATGCTACTCTCAGTTCTGGTTAGAGAAGCTTCTCTTTTCAGATGGTGATGACCACTGGAATGACCCAAAAGGCAACATAGTGCTGAGAACAAGGGATGGAGGAGTGTCCAGCACTGAAACACCTCTGTCACCCCCTCCAAGGTTCAGGGTCCATTGTAGAAGAAGGGGTGGAAAGAATGGAAGAGCCAAAGGAAGGGTATGACTCCTTACAATGCAACTGTCCAGACGGAAATTGGCCTCAATATCCATGACTCCACAGTGCCTAGCACTACCTTCACAAGACCCCCATAATAGGAGAAAAAGATGATGACATCAAAATAAAACAGAGCTTAATGGAGAGGGGGAGGGGATATGATGGAGAGTGGAGTTGTGAAGGGGAAAGTGTGGGGGGGGAATATCATGGTTTATTGTAAGTATAGAAGTTGTCAATAAAAAATTTTAAAAGGTGGATAACAAAATATGTTATCGTGACAATCTTGTCCTTATTAATAATATCATAGTTTAAATAGTGTCAGAAAATGCTATTGCAGAGCTCATATCTCACATACACAGACACTCTGCATAAGTGATTAGGCAAGTTTGTTCTTGCCTAATTTAAAAAAATTTAAAGAAATCTTCATCAAACTACCAGCTGACACTAAGCTACCTGCACAGAACTGTGGAAGCATAATTATTTTAGGATGTACTACCACATAAACCAAAACCAAGGGCCAAACAGAAGCAAACACCAAACTAGAGGGGAAGAGAAAAGCCGATTTCTTACTTGCCGTTTTTTATTATTTAAAATGTTTGAGCCGGGCGTGGTGGCGCATGCCTTTAATCCCAGCACTTGGGAGGCAGAGGTAGGAGGATCGCCATGAGTTCGAGGCTACCCTGAGGCTACATAGTTAATTCCAGGTCAGCCTGGACCAGAGTGAGACCCTACTTCAAAAAACCAAAAAAAAAAAAAAAAAAAAAAAAAATGTCTGTATATTCCCTTCTGCTTCTAGTGCTCTTCTCTTTCTTGGTGTTCTGTATTTGGTGATACACTGGTTTGTGCTTTTTTTTAATATGATCATCTTTTGCCAAAGGCTGCCTTCAGTTCCTTGTACCTGTTTCAAGTAAGTGGTATAAAGCCTTGTAAATAGCAAGTATCTGGACTTGCCTTATTCACTAGCATTTGTTCTTCTCTGTTCATAATGGGAGAGATTTTCTCACTCCTGCATACGTTTTTCTGCTTAGTAAATTTAGATCTGTAACTTTCACTTTAAGATGGCTTTGTTACCAATTTTCTGTCTCTGGCTGGGTTGTTTGTTATCTTATAATCCCAATGAATTACAAAAGCTGACGGAACAAAAGCAAGAGAATAGTTTTATTGGAGAAAGAAAAGTGAGAGAACATAATCCATCAGCGTTTGAGAGGGGGAAAGCTCTCTGCAACACAAGCGGGGTCCCCGCAAGTGGGAAACCAAAATGGAGGCCTGAGAAAGGACTTGGACATGTTGTAGCACAATGAAAATAGTTGATTTGGTCTAAAGGAGAGTCCATCAGTCTGGATACCGCCCTCCATTAGGCCTGGCCTCTTTTTCTCCTTTTCCCCCTTCTGTACTTCTCACCGAGCGGGAGGAAGTGGGTCAGATTTGATGCCTAATCTAACCTGTATTGAGGGACTGACTTTTCTATGCTGGCTGGCAGTTGGTACCCTCAAGGCTTCCTTATCAGTAGACACTAGTGTTTGTCAAGGCCTGTGACCCTGACTAAAATGCACACAAAACTGGGGGGCTGCCGTGCTCCTCGTGATGGAAATTAGGAGCAAGGCAGGTTGCTTCTGATGGGCAGTGAGCTAGGGACTGGCCGTGGAAACAGAGCTGTCACCTTGCCTGCACTGGTAGTTCTACAACCTGGATCTGATCCAATCTCAACAAAGGTGGCCGCAAGCAGAAACCCCTTAACCCAACTCAGCAACAACACCTTCCGGTTTTTCCCTCCGTTTTGTGGTCTTAAAACTCTTGAGCTCACCAACCAATCAGGGTCCTGCCTCACCCACCTATGTCTGGTGATGAGGCTCATTCTAATTAATGACTGATTAGCATCACCAGACCTGAGTGACATATGCGACTGTCTCTCTTCCTGCCACCTGCGTGAGTACTCTCCTTTGTGCCTTCAGTCCAGGACAGATAGTTGAGGGAGTTTTCCTTGGATTCCCTCCCAACCTGGTTGGGAAGGGAGAAAATTTCCTTAGGCTTTTTTTTTTTTTTCCTTCTGTTTTGTTTCACCTCTCAATCCCTAATTCTCCCTAAAATAAATTTCATAACTTAACCTTTCCCACGAGTTTGTCTTCTCAAGATAGATAAGAAATCCAGACTTGAGAGCTATTGTCAAGGGAGTCAAATCCCACAGACCATCACTGCTCTCTATCAGCTTCTTCAATCCGCCCGTATTTTAAAATTTCTGCAGCCACACTGAGCCGGAGTCTGCGCCTAAATACTGTCATCTGGTGCATTAGATCTGCTGAATTAGGGAACAGTTGGTGGTCCACTTCCAAAAATGTTCTTGTGTTGTAGATTTCTCATTTAAGACACCTAATTTTCTGCTATCTCGGTGGACTTTAGAAGTTTCATTTATGCCTGGGCATACGTAATTGAAATTTAATGCTGCATTTTCGAAAACCAAAGGAGAATATAGACAAGCATGAACAATTGCTAAGGCTGTATAGTTGATATGCAGGCATTCACACTCCTTCTCCTGGTTTGTCTTTAGAATCATCCTTTTTACTTTCGTAAGGGGGTCAGTAGTGAACAGGACTCAATGTTTTGGGCTGGTTTATTGATCAGGTCATATTCAGTGGCACTTTCATTGAATCAACATATAAATTAATTTACTGTACTTAAATTCCCTTTTATCATTTAGGTTCAGCCATCATGGTTACTCTAGTTTTATTGTGTTGTTTATCCTTTTAATCTACCTTTTGTTTTTATATTTTTCTGGTAATTATTATTGATTCAGCATCAATTTTAAAATGTTTTAGTTATTTGTGAATGGAGAGAGAAAAAGAGAGAGAAAAATATGGGCATGGTGGGACCTCTTCCCACTGCACAGGAACTTCTAATGCATGCATCACTTTGTGCATCTGGCCTTATGTGCATGCGAGCGACATCCAGCCTGGACTGGCAGACTTTGCAAGCAAGTGCCTTTAACCACTGAGTGATCTCTCCAACCCCAGATTTTCAGGACTAGTTTTATTATAAACTTTGTTATCACTAAATTGAAATTTACTTTTAATTTCAGCAGTGCATTTATTTTGTCATACTGAGCTCCACAATCTATGCAACATATCTCTCTCTCTCTCTCTCTCTACATATATATATATATATATATATATATATATATATATATATATGCTGTTTCATACTTTTTTCATATCACAAAAATCTGAATAGCTATCTGAGTACACATTTGTTTTTTAAATCTGTGCTTTAAAAACACATTTTGGGCTGGAGAGATGGCTTAGTGGTTAAGGCACTTGCCTGCCAAGCCAAAGGAACCAGGGTCAGTCTCTTCAAATCCCGCATAAGCCAGACACACAAAGACAAGGCAAGCACAAGATCACCCATGCACACTAAGTGGCGCAAGTGTCTGGATCAATTTCAGTGGCTGAGGCCCTAGTGTGCCAATTCTCTCTCTCTCTCTCTCCCTCTCTCTCTCTAAAAAGATAAATAAATGAATGAAAATACATTGTGTCTGCTACCATTTCCCTCCACCTAAGAATTTGTATGCCTTCTTCAAATCAAAGGTATCATATAGCTTAGGAAATATCTTCCTATCACTCATCTCCCAGATACTTTTAATTCACTACAAAATTAATTATTTCAGTTTATCATTTACTAGCCATTAACGTCTCTAATTGCAATGATATATTAAATTCATCTTTTACTTTGAAAGGGTCAAAATAATATGATGTATATGTTTGTATGCATATATTTGTGTATATGTGTGTGTGTGTGATATATCATATATGAATTAGAGTTGAGAAATTAAACTAGATCAGCAATCAGTCTAACACTAATACAGCGATGATTTTCCTGACAATTACATCACAATTCTTTTCCATTGTGCCTTTTCAGCCTTGTTTACCATCTGAGCCTTCTGAGTTTATCTTTCCACTTAAGGTCACATATCTGCTGAGGATGCTGACACCTTTTGTCTTTCTTCAGAGTAGCTGGCACAGTATCAAGCTCTGGTATTTGATGTTGGCTGGCTGATTCTCGGAGTCTTTGAATAGATGGGGCATATATTTTCAGTTAAGTAAATGAAGTATTCCTTGGTAGATTTTTCTACTTTTGTAATATTTTATTTATTTATGAGAGAGAGAGAGAGAGAGAGGCAGAGAGAAAGAAAGAGAGGGATAGAGGGATAATGGCTATGCCAGGGCCTCTAGCTGCTGCAAATGAACTCCAGACACATGTGCCTCAATGTGTATCTGGCTTTATGTGGGTCCTGGGGAATCGAACCTGGGTCCTTAGGCTTTGCAGGTAAGTGCCTTAACCACTAAGCAATCTCTCCAGCCCAGATTCTTCTAACTTTAATGCAACCTGTTCATGCAGAACTGAATATTATAATTATAGACACAAAGGACAAATTCCCACCTAAACCAATGAAACAGTATTTCTATGCAAAGAGGACAGGAAGTTCATGCTGGTGAGATCCTCTAGGTTCTATTTTCTACACAAAAAAAAACGATACTAAAACTCCACAAAGACAGGGCTGTAGAGATGGCTCAGAGGTTAAGGTACTTGTCTGCAAATCATAATAACCAGGGTTCAATTCCCTAGAACCGATGTAAAGCCAGATGCACAATGTGGCTCATGCATTTGTAGTTTGTAGTTCCTTTGCAGTGGCTAGAGGCCCTGGCATGCCTCATATCTCCCTTCTTCCCTGTCCCCCTCCCTGCCTTTGATTATAAATAAATAGATAAATATATTTTTAAATACCTAGACTGACCTTTAAGAGTATCAAATATTTAACTACACACATACATGAAAGCACACATGAAATAAAAACATACGGTTCCAATTTTTTTCTCAAATATGGTATTGGTGTTGGGGAGTGAACACAGCCCGGGAGTTCTACATCTGTGGGTGGGTTGTGGTGGGCTGTAGGAGAGTTCAGAAAATAGCCATTATCATGTGAAGTAAAGAAAATTAGCTTTGTGCATTATGAAAAACAGCTGTATGCGATCAGACCTGATTGGGGATTGTTTTAACTACTTTGTTGGAAACAGTTGCAAGAATTCATTGTATCATCTGCAGCATCTGTTATTATAAGAAGTGGCATCTGGTGGAGAAGATCACTGGTCTGGCGTAATTACATAAAAATGACTAGTTCCTTTCTTCATGTAATTAGTTCTGGTGAGTCGTGTTGTTGTAGAGATGACATATTTTAAGTATGTATTTAAAGAATCTACGTGAACACCAACTCACCTGTCTATTGTAAACGTTCTGTTTAGCTTTTCTTCTGTCCGAGGACCTGAACGGAAGAGGTTTGGAGAGACAGCACCCCCTATCGGACTGAGTGAGGAAGGACCACAGACTCTATACTGGAGAAGCTCATTTGTCCGCCCGTTTCCCAAGCACTAAACTCAGACTTTCCCAAGGCCCAACCTTTGCAGCATGCGTCATCATTTCTTTGGCTAAATTGCACATTTTAAGGAGAAATAATTAGCATTGCCTTTCAACTAGCAAGTCAGTGTGTTTTCTTCCATTTATAATTTTACCTCTAATGGCTTTAAGCTGTTTGAATCATTACTTACACACTCAGTGGTTGTCCTACCTTCATTTCTTTTTAAAACTTCCAATTTTCCTAATTACTTAATGCATGGCCCAATAATTAAGCTAGTGTCTTAAAAATCATGAAATTCTAGCTAATGTAATTACATTTTTGTAATAAATTATTGTTTGATGTAACAGCTTTTTCTCCTCCTTGGGAGACTCCATAGGGGACTATAAAATGACTTCTCAGTGTCCTTATGAGTAAGTAAAGTACTACTTGCCTTGGGGAAAATGGTTGTTTTATTTTTATACACTCTACATTATTTATCTTTTGTTCTGCCTTAATTAGCTTTTCATAGATTGAAGCTGACCTCAGTGTTGGTTAAAATTCTCTCTACTGTTACAAGAAAGAACTAGAAATGAGGCAAGAAAAGAAGGACCAGTATATATTGATAAATGGCATTGCAACACTTAAATTTGCATGCCATTAATAAATGTGTTAGCACCTGGACACCTAGCTTCTCAAGCAAACATTTTCATAAGCAGACCGTTCTGACTGACCATTTTCAATACGCACTGAATTTAGCTTTGACAACGTGCTTGAGACAAGCTGGTATTCCTCATCAATTCCATAGCATCTTCAAAAATAGCCAAGCTATTTATAATAAAAAATATTTTCCAACTTACTAAAAATAAAGTTTAAAATGTGCACATACATTTTAATTTAAACCTCACTGCTTATTTGCTCCTTATTTATGTCTGTGTCATGTGTGGTACAAACTTATTCTTTAAATAATTTATGTTATACTATGTCCACTGGGCCAATTTGAAAACCCCATAGTCCTCCCACTGGCATTTTCATGTCTTTACTGTACTTCTGCCTTTATGATCCCTTACACCTCTCTTTCCAAACTTAATTTGACTGTTTCCTTTACTGAGATTTTGTTACTCTTTTCTCAACACAAGTTCAGCCTTTTCTTTTTTGAAATTTTATGTTTTTTTATTTGGGAGAGATAGAAAGAGACAGAGAAAATGGGTGCACCAGGGCCTCTAGCCACTGCAAAAAAACTCCAGACATATGCACCACCTTGTGCATCTGGCTTATGTGTGTCCTGGGGAATCGAACCTGGGTCCTTTGTGACTTTGCAGGCAACCACCTTATCTCCTCAGCCATCTCTCCAGCTCAAGTTGAGCCTTTTCTTTCTATATTCACCTAAGTCTTCCTTTAAAACATCTATACTGAGTTATAGAAATGAGTTATAGTGGAGTAAATTTGTCTTTCCCAATGGCCTTCAGACTTAGGGCTTCCTTCAAATGAGAAAGATTGTCTAATTTTTTGAAAGTAATCCAAGGCTCAGGGAATATCATGGAAGAAGTCTTGGAAAGAACCTAAGAGGCAGAGGGAAGTGGGGGAGTGATGTGAAGACTGACTTCTAAGCATGACATGGCCATTAACTCTTGAACTCAGGACAGCTGGGATCATCTGAACATAACAGGCACAAGACTGGACCCATCACCATCCTGACAGGGCGCAGGGAGGGGCTCATGTGGCCCCCCACTCCCTGAGATGTTATAGGCAGTTCATGGTTGATAGGGAAGGAGAGGCATTTTCTTTCTTTTTTCAATTTTTGTATGTATGTATGCATGTATGTATGTATGTATGTATGTATGTATGTATGGGGGGAGAGAGAGAGAGAAAATAGGCACGCCAGGACCTATAGCCACTGCAAACAAACTCCAGATGCATGGGCCTCCATGTGCATCAGGCTTACATTGGTACTGGGGAATCAAACCTGGGTACTTGGCTTCACAGACAAGCTCTTTAACCACTAAGCCATCTCTCCAGTCCCTTTGTTCTTTTTAAATATTTTTTTGTATTTTTAAAATGTAATATGCATACCCCATGACCTTCTCTTACTCCCCTCCCACTCCCATTAAACCTCCTTATTTCCCATCAATCCCTTTATTATCTTCATCTCTGGTTTTCTTTTGTTTGTTGTTGTTACCTATTGAGTGAGTTATATAAGGGTTTCTTGAATGAGCATGGGTGGTGTGTTATTTACTGGACAATGGGCTACTTACCTTTGGCTACTGGGAGAGACATTTTCCTCAGGGGCATAGCCACTGGTAAGGTGCCCATGCTCCTATAAACAAATTCTAACCCATGCTCCTGTGACACTAATGAAACATTTTGGTTCAAAAAAAGAAGAAATGAGAGTAGAAGGTGGGCAAGTTGGGAAACAAAAGGAGATCAAAAGAACAAGGTAACAGAGGGTAACTGGGGGTAATATGATCAAAATATATTATGTACATCTATGAAAATGTAATAAAACCAAGTATTATATATAAAATTAATATATGCTAATAAAATCAATTTAAAACTAATTTACAATAAACTTGTTCAATTATGTATGAGGATTCTTGCTTGTGCATGGGCTTGCCAGCCCTACATATCATCAAAGAATTTAATATTTGTTTATTATTATGTGTTGACCTTTCTTGAGACCCAAATGCTAGGCATCTTTTCATCTGAATATTGGATATAGTTACTTGTTTATTGTAAACCACATTGAGAATTTTGATATTTGCATTTGTGACTGGTGTGATATACTTTTCTGTTTTTGCAAATTATCACGAATCTTAAATTCTCCTGGTAACTTTTAGACTGAAAATTGATTTCTCCCATACATATGCACCACACAGCCAATCAACTAGGTCTGATAGCCAACTTACCACACTGTACACCATCTTTTCTCATGTGACTATCATCACAGCTTTCACCACTCCATGATCAACAGAATGGCTACTGTGACTTAAAAAAAAAAAATAAAACAATGCCAGATGATAGCATTCATCAGCTCAACGTCTCACTCTAAACAGAAATTACAATCCTTACCTGGGACAAAGGCCCGAGTCACGTGGTGCTCAGCTCTTCTTCAGTGCCACAGACTTGCCAGGTTTCCTGAAGGTATTCTTGGGCCTTGGATACTCAGAGATGGTGATCCCTGGCTTTAGACCCTTGAGGCAGCAGTCCTTTACCATCCTGCATAAAGCAGTGCTCCCAGGAGAACACACTTTCTTTATTTTGTTTGTATAGCAAAGTATTAACACCTGAAATACTATGTATCCATTTCCATATGGATAGATTTTAATTTTTAAAAGGGAATACTTAGTGTACTGAAAAATATAATCAATAGGAGATGTTATAGACAGCCCTACATTGCTGGATGAGCATCCAAGCCAGGCTCAGCTTAGGGGAGGAAGTGATTTATTTGAAGCTTGCAGATCCAGGGAAGTTCCATAATGGCAGAAGAGTTTGGACCTCTTTTATGGATCCAAGCAGAGAGTAAACACCAGCAACCAGCACCCTAAGCAAGCACAAGTGGAAAGAAAAGCAGGGACCCAGGCAGAGCTCTGACTTCTCTGAATATTTTTAGGCTGGAAATCAGATCCACCCCTAAACACACCTTAGAGCTGGACTCCATGATCTGTCTCCAGTGACACCCCTTCAGCCCAGTGTCTGGACACCCAAGTTTTTATAAAGCACCTGAGTCTATTGGGAGATACATACATTCATACTATCACTGAATGCAGGGGTAGTATGTGTGAATTATGTGTAAGCATTGAGAGTTGAGGGTTTTTATAAACAATATGATAAGTATCTAGATGCATTAATATATTCCCCACCACTTGTTTCTGAATGGCATTCCCCTCCCACCAATTTCAAAATGTAACTTTCACTTCTTACTGAATTTCTATATTTATAGGAAACTATTTTGAACAATTTTATTTTAAGGTTAGTCACCATGTATATTTGGATCTATGTGGTATATTACTTTGTTTGTGACAAAATTTCTCTTTGAAAGGTTGATAAAATATTACAACTACTATGTATGTGACCAGGCCAATTCTATAGCTTTCACCAATGTACATTAAATCCTTCTATTTTTTTTAAATTAGCAAACCTGTGGTTTAGTTTGTTTCAAGACTTCTTAATATACATTACTCATATACCTGTGAAAATGTGTTATATTATTTACAGTGATTTTTGCTACTGTGAACTTTTTATTAATCCTATTTAATTTTTATCTATCATTAGGGATTGAAAATAATTATGTTTTTTGTATCACACTTTTAAAGTTTATGGACTTTTCACACATGAATGTAACCTTTTAATTGAAATGTACATCTATATAGATTACAAACCTTTTCTATTTCTATAAGATTTTGATTTAAATATTACTCGATTAAGTGGATGTATATTAGTGTTAAATTTATCATCTTTGGAAATCCATTTTTCACATACCCAAAGACATATGTTGTGTACTAGCCAGCTCTTCATATTCTGCTCCATTTATCTTGGATTTATATTCTTCATTTTCCTTCTTACTATGGAAAAAACCTCATGAAACAACTTAAGCCTGAGACTCTGATCTGTTGCTTATATACTCTGAGATGGTGATCCCTTCCCTGGAGTTCGCCCTTGGAGGCAGCAGTCCTTCACCATCCTGCATAAAGCAGTGCTCCCCGGAGAACACACTTTCTTTACCTTATTGTATTATTTTGTTTGTATAGCAATGTATTAACACCTGAAATACTGTGTCCATTTTCATATGGGTTGATTTTAATTTAAAAAAAGGGATCCTTAGAGCATTGAAAATATATTCTATCTAATATTTTAAGCTTTACAATGGGAATAAAATATCAATCAGCACATGTTAAGGGGAACAAAACATCTAAGTAGATTAATAGGCAAAATTAACATAATAGTATTTTTAAACAAATTTAAAAATGTTCAAATTAAAATATGGGGTATATACTCCATTCTATGTTATTTATTTCACAATTTTCAAACTTTCACATTGTAGATTTTGCAAATCTGATTTTAATATGTTTTAGCTTTTTGGGTATTTCTTTTGTTCTTAAGAACTTGCCATGAACCTGAGACTATTTATTCATTCCTTTCTGTATGTACAAAGTCACATCTTTTGATTCTGTTTGACTTGTTTATGGTCTCAGCCCACGGGTTTCCTCCTTACAATGATCACTAAGGACTTATTAGTAGGCTTTGTTCTCTGCTTTAGAAATTTCTGGTTTCTCAGATATCCACACATAGCATGTCACACTTATCATGTGTATTTCTTGATTCTTGAACAAATGCTTTGGGTATTACTTCGGTCAACTTAAAATGTATTTCTTCAAGTTTATTCCTTTCATCATTATCACAACATGAAATTGTCTTTTCAGAAGTTTTAATTTGACATCAAATATCCGACTATTTTCTATAACCAAAACACTTTCTGTTTACCTTATTTAATATGTGGGAGATGCCTAGGTGCCAGTTATGGGGTTAATCCCTGCTATGGAATAAAGCAGAAGTATCCATTCATGCCTGTCTATGAAGCAGTTTATGGTTTATGGTTTTTGGGGCAATTTAGTGAGACTTCATCTCAAAATTAAAGTGTATATATATATATATGTATGTATGGCTTTGTGACAGTGTTTGGCTGTAGGTTCAAACCTTATTACCAAACACAGACAAAATATCTAGATTTTCTTTTATTAATTAAAATCAGTATGTTTTATGCTACCTATAAATATCATTGACTTCTAGAATAATCTTCTTTGACACTAGTAATGTGATAGGAATGGAAGACATTTGCATATTAGCCATTCTATTTTTCTTTTTGAAAAATATTTTTTTTATTTATTTATCTGAGAGATAGAGAGAGGAAGAGGCAGAGAGAAAAAGAATGGGTGCACCAGGGCCTCCAGCCAATGCAAAGGAACTCCAGATTCATGCGCCCCTTTGTGCATCTGGCTTATGTGGATCCTGGGGAATCAAACCAGGGTCTTTAGGCTTCGCAGGGAAACACCTTAACCACTAAGCCATTTCCCCAGGCCCTCTATTTTTCTTTATTGGACTTTAGCTACATGGGAGGCCTTTAGGTCCTGGATCAGCCAACCAGCACAGGGGCGGTTGATAACCAGTGGTTGCCTTCTGTATTAACTATAGAGACAGAATCTCCCTGGCAGGAGCTATTTCACCCTCTCTGACTCGTAGGACGAGTCCCACACACCACACGGGCCTGTGCTGTAGGCATTTCCATATGTACTCACATCCCCCACATGCACAAAATTTGGGCCAACAAATTTGTCAGATACTTCATACACTCTTTCTACCAGCCTCCCAGTACAAGCCGACACCCTCTGCCCTGAGCTCACTTGTATTTACCAGTTGATGTTTGTTTGGCTTTTTTTTATTATTTCTGTGTTGATTGTATTTGGTATAGTTTTATTTGTCCTCCCTTGAGATACTTGGTCTGCAGGTTTTGAGGCAGAATTTCCCTCATAGGTTTCACATCACCAGCTTCTCAGGACTTCCTTCTGTTTGTGTCATCCTACTTGCATTTACATTGACTGTTAAATATATCCTTCCCACCCGTCCATTCTTTTCTTTTCTTTCTTTTTTTTTTTTTTGGAGAGAGACAGAGAGAATGGAAAAGGAAGACAGATAGAGATGGGCATGCCAGCAGCCTCTCAGCTGCTGTGAACGAAATCCAGATGCTTGAGCTGCCTTGTGGTCAAGTGTGGCATTGCGCCCTTGTGTCACTTTGCATCTGGCTAAACGTGGGACCTGGAGATTGGAACCGCTGGAGATTGGAACCAGCATTCTTAGGCTTAGGAGGCAGGCGCCTTAACCCCTAAGCCATCTCTCCTGCCCCCACCCATCCATTCTTGATAGAGGACATGCTTACTTTAATACTATGTTATTTTCAAGATAATATATATACAATATGTATTAACTATATATAATTAATTTTTGTTTTGGTGTTTCAAAGTAGGGTTGTGCTCCAGCCAGGGTTATCCCATCCACTATGCATTCTCAGGGTGGCCTTGAATTCATGGCGATCCCTCTACCTCTGCCTGCCTCCCAAGTGCTGGGATTAAAAGTATGAGCCTTAATACTGAATGTTCATAAAAAATATTCTTATTTATTATTTATTTGCAAGCAGAGAGAGATAGAAGACCAACAGATAGAATGAGTGTGCCAGAGTCTCCAGCCACTTCAAACAAATTCCAGATGCACTATATTTTTATACATATATTTCATGTTTTTTCACCTTTAATGTAACAAATGTCATTTCATCACAATGTTATTAAATTGCTCATTAATTATATCACCATCTGTGATGGTTAAGTTGTGTCAACTTGATTTGTTTAGGAACCCACAGACATTCCTCATAAGTGTGTTTCTGAGGCTGCTTCTAGGAAGGATTAACTAAAGGAAGAATCCTTCCCCCAGGGGTGAGCCCTTCCCCCAGAGTGGGCGGCCCCTCTTGGAGGAGGGGGCTGGTTGATAAAAAGGAGCTCTGGGAAGAAAGGCTCTCTCTCCCACCTGGCTGCCGGTGCTGATAGCTGCTTGCCACTGGGTGCTTGCTTGGTACTTGCTGTTTGGTGTTGCTGCTCTCCAGTGTGGACTGAAGACCAGGGTGGACTTGAAGAGCAGTGTCTCTCCAGGAAGCCTCCAGGCCTTCAGTGCCGGATTGGGACTGCTGAGGCCTCCAGCCTCGTGGACTGAGCAGCTACTGGGTTTCTTGACTCTCGGACCTGCAACCTGCTATTGCTGGACTGTGTAAGCTAATCCAATAAATTCCCTTTTAATACAATTCATTCTATCCATTCTGTTCCTCTAGAGAACCCTGACTAATACACCATCTTAATAAAATAATTCAGTAGTTTATTTATTCTGATTCTATGATGGTTAAATTGATGTCAACTTGATCTGTTTAGGAATCCACAGACACCCCTTTTGGGTGGGTCTCTGAGGTTGCTTCCAGGAAGGAATAACTGAAGGAGGAAGTCCTTCCCCCTGGGGGAGCCCTTCCCCCAAAGCGGGTGGCCCATCTCAGATGGGGCTTTATATAAGGAAGCTCTGCCTAAGAAGAGCCCCCTTCCTTCCACTTGGCTGCTGGAGCTGCTTGCTGCCTTCCAACATGGACTGGAGACCAGCCTGAGGAGCAGTGGCTCCTCAGGAAGCCTCCAGGTCTTCGGTGCTGGATTGGGACTGCTGAGGCATCTGGCCACATGGACTGAGCACCTGCCCAATAAATTCCCTTTTAATACAATTCATTCTATCGGTTCTGTTCCTCTAGAGAACCCTGACTAATACAGATTCCATCTATATTTTATCTAATCCAATTAAGTAATTGGAATTGGCTATAATTTTTCTCATTATTTTGTATTTGCATGGGAATATGTGTTAAATAATGAATGAGAATATTCAGAAGGTATTTCTTGATACATCTAGGCGAGTAGGTACAATTGAACTGGATTTTTTTCTTAAATACCCATCATGCCATGACTTAAAACTTTTCAGTGGTTTCTCATCTTCTTCCTCTTGGCCTGACCATTACTCTTTTCAAGATGCTTTTTCCTTTCTTTATTTTGAGACATTGACGTCACTACATATTGAACTTAGCTGGCGATCCCCAAAGTCACTACCCGCCTACCTAATTGACAGACTTATAGTCCTGGGCCATGAAGCCTAGCCCACATGGTGTGTTTTGTGAAATAAGGAGCTTCATGTAGTTTGGAAGATCATCCTTACACAGTCTGAAAATAAACAATGCACTAACAAAAGAAAAACCCCAAAGAACTGACGCTGAATGCCTTCGTCACAGGGTCCATATTTGGAATAGTGATCAACTTACCATTCTTTTCAGTTATTTTTCAACTTATGAAATGATAGAAATATCTGCACTTAGAATTCTGGAAGCTAATTAATAAGGTGTTGGTAGTCGGTGCCACACACATTGGCTGTCACTCATGCGGGTGAATTTTCTCCTCTGGAAGTTTCCAAGTGAGAGAGTCAGAACTGATGTCTCATTTCCTTCTATGATCTCTCGCGATTACTTCTTGAGAGTGAAAATGTAGCATCCAAAAACAAGGTAATGGCAATGCTAAATTTCTGTGTTTGGGACAGAGCAAACTATCTACCTACAAATGTGCAATGACAATATCAAAACCTGTTCAGGAAATAGGAACAGTGGCAATGGAGTCACTTGACTTAGGGTTTCCCTGTTTATAGCAAAGTTGAGAAGCAGAAGCAAGTTGTTTGTAAGAGCAGCTCAGCTGCCACTGTCACATTTATTTATAAGTCTGACAATTCTCTTCCTATTAATGAGAACTCTGACAGTGTGATTACACTTCATATGGATGGCATTCCACATAACTGGCTGAAAACAGATGTGATTTAGAATCGGCGAGAGCTCTAATGTGCCTCCAAATGAAGCCAACTTGAGAAATCAACTCCTGCAGTCTAGTTCATGAAGAATGGAACCATTTCTTTCATTCTTTCCCAGGATATCGCCATCAACTTCAATAAAATAATCTGTCACTTTGGGCTTCGTAAAGACCAATCATGCATCTTTTCAAATCAAAAGCATAAAGTAAAGAGAAAAGGCTTCCAGTTCTTTATATATCACATCCATCCATTGTTTTGGATATCTCTGAAGTAGAACATGTTTTCAATGCACAACTATTCTAAAATGTTTGGAAATTTTAAATTCTTTATGATATAAAATTTGATTACCAACTACATTCCAGTATGCTAGAAAGGGTGAACTCCACTGGGGAACCACATTGCAAAAAATTCTATGCAATCAGAATAAGCTATATGCAAAAAGATTAATACAATATAGACCAAGGGGAAAATGAAGAGCTAAGTATCATGCACATCAATGAATGGAGAGATCTCCTGGCTGTATTATATGAGAATAAAATGTGAGTATTACATGTTAGTTGTTTTTTGTTTGTTTGTTTGTTTGTTTGTTTTTGGTTTTGTAGAGTCTCAGTCTAGCCCAGGCTGACCTGGAATTCACTCTGTATTCTTGGGGTAGCCTCAAACTCACTGTGATCCTCCTACCATGGCCTCCCTGAGTGCTGGGATTAAAGGTGTGCGTCACCACACCCGGCTTACATGTTAGTGTTGTTATGTAAGGATATTACATATAACAGGGTAGATGAACAGGATTAGGAAGAGATTCACTTAATAGTACAATGGACAACCCAGGCTAGTTCATATCCTGTTATGCACATTACAATAGAGTATTCTCCATATATTGATTAATACATTTCCACCTTTGAAATCATTCATATTTTAATGTATTTGCTGTGAGAAAAACATACCCTGTCTGTCTACACAAAATTATTGATTGAAATACTAAAGAGAATGCATGAAAATATTGATTAACATAGAGAAAAACTAAATATTATTTTTTTCTACAGAAAGATCATTTAATTTACAATAACTTTGTAGCAAACCTTTGGGTGCTTACTTCCTCCTTTGGTCAATCTTACACTGATTATGGTGTCTTTGGGAAACTTGAAAAAATACAAAATCAAGCGTTACAGCTCCAAATTTTGATAAGCAAACTACTTGCTAAGGAGGATTGATGTCTTAGTGGAAAAACTATCCATTTGGGTCAAAAGAAGCAAATGCTGACAAAGGGGAATAAGAAAAGTCTTTATAGATATTTCAAACATAAAAGTAATCCAGAGCATGAACTGCCCAGCCCATGAATAAATAAAGCAGCTTATTGTATATGCCACTACCACAAAATACCAATGCTATTGACCTGCTTTAAGATTGCTGCTGAAAAGAGCTATTTTCTTTTAAAATGATGCAGTAGATAATATCAACACCTGAATTTACAAGGTGATGATGCAGAAAAGAGATGGAAATAAACACATTAAGTGATGAAAGTAAACATTTGAAACATTTAAACCTATGGAAATCCCTATCAAGGTGGCACACATTCATAAATATTAAAAATGGAAGGCTAAGGCTGGAGAGATGGCTTAGCGGCTAAGGCGCCTGCCTGCTAAGCCTAAGAATGCTGGTTCCAATGTCCAGCGGTTCCAATCTCCAGGTCCCACGTTTAGCCAGATGCAAAGTGACGCAAGGCGCAATGCTGCACTTACCCACAAGGGGGCGCACGAATCTGGATTTCGTTCACAGCAGCTGAGAGACTGCTGGAGTGCCCATCTCTGTATCCCTCTTCCTCTCTGTCTATCTCTCTCTGTCTCTCTCTCTAAAAATAAAATAAAAAATAATTTTAAATTTTTTTAAAAATGGAAGGCTAAAAGCATGACATGATTCTGTAAAATCATGAAAGATTTGGCATGGTGATTTCCAATGCTGCATCAATATTGGATTAATGATTTAGGTATTGTAAGACCCTTGATTTTATGTGTGATTTAAAAGACCCCAAAAAACTGTAAAATAATTTGTTTTAAAAGAAGTCACCAGATTTTAAATGTCACCTATTAAATAAAAACTTAAATTAATTAGAATAAGAAGTTTAGATTTTCATTAGTAAATAAGTAACACAGATGGTTCCCACTCTTCCCTGAGATCTTGTCAGTTTCCTGGCATCCAGGGACTGCTTTGTCTGTACTCTCCTTAGAGAACCTCTGCTCCATTAGCATTATTTTAATTACTGCAATTGTATCAAATTGAAAGCAGTTGGTGAGCCCACACTACCTCTTAAACAGCCATGTTGAGCTGAGATCAAAGTGATTCATATACACATATACAAAACACACACATAAATTTGAAATATAATTTTAAGAAACTTTGAAGCCGGGCGTGGTGGCACACGCCTTTAATCCCAGCACTCGGGAGGCAGAGGTAGGAGGATCACCATGAGTTCAAGGCTACCCTGAGACTACATAGTGAATTCCAGGTCAGCCTGGACTAGAGTGAGACCCTACCTCGAAAAAAAAAAAAAAAAAAAAAAAAAAGAAAAGAAAAAGAAAAAAAAAGAAACTTTGAAAATTGACTGAATGTGTTACCTAGGGTAGATTTGGGAACGGCACAGTGATATGTACTGATATATTCTCAGTTTTCTCAACCTGCAGTAATCAGTTTTGGCCTCCTAAGTCCTATAAACAATTATTATATTACAGAGAGAGGAAAAGGCAGAGAGAGAATGGGTGTGCCAGGGCCTTTTCAGCCGCTGTGAACGAACTCCAGATATGTGAGTCCCTTGTGTGTATGTGAGACATTGCTTCACTTTTGCGTCTGGCTAAACATGGGACCTGGAAATTTGAACAAGCACTTTTAGGCTTTGGAGGCAGGCACCTTAACCGCTAAGCCATCTCTCCAGCCCTATAAACAATTATTTATTAAGAGAATCAATGACCTCCAATCCATATATTATTAGTTTATATTTGTAACATTTTAAATCTACAAAATTTTAAAGGTTTCCTTCTTTGCCACACAACAAAGTAATTTAAAATTTTATCCTAATTTGATTTTCAAAAATATTTCTTCTAAATTGCCTAAAAGTTTGCTTGAAATTCTATTTTGCAAAGAGAACAATTATGAGGGTAATGAATTAACTAGCATAATTTTTGAAAAGTAAGGAATTTAACATATTTCTATTTTCATTCCCAAATTAACACAATTGGAGTATTAATAGCCTAAAAGCTTAAAAAATGGGGCTAGGAAGATGGCTCAGTAGTTAAAGGTGCTTCCTTGCAAAGCCTCCTGGCATGCGTACAGTTCCCAAGTCAGCCATATAAGCTCAAGGCAAAAAAAAAAAAGCCACAAGTGTCTGGTGCTTATTTGTAACAGCAAGACTCCCTGATGCAACATACAACATACACACATACACACACACACACAAACTCACACGCACACACACAAAGAAATAAAAATATTCTTTCAAAAAACTTACATTCATATGGCCTATCTATATTTTTATAAACATTTCTGTATTTCTTAAATATCTTTTAAATTTAATTTATTTAAGAGAGATAGACAGAGAGAGAGAGGGAGAGAATGGTGCACCAGGGCCTCCAGCCACTGCAAACAAACTCCAGACTCATGTGCCACCTTGTGCATCCAGCTCACATGAGTACTGGGGAATCAAAGCCAGGTCTTTAGACCTTGAATGCAAATGCCTGAACCTCTGAACCAACCACGTCTCCAGCCCAAGACCAGCTTTTTAAATAAATGGTACTGAGAAAAATCTATATGCAGCTCAAAACACAGGATGAATTTGATGGCATTTTCCTGGCATCTCAGCTACCTGTGAGGCTGAGCCAGAAGGATTCTAAGTTTGAGACCAGCCTGGGCAACTTAGTAAGGCTATATCAAAAGAAAAAAAAAGAGAGAGAGAGGTAGAAGTGTGGCTCAGTGGAAAACATTTAACTTGCATTGCACATGGCTCTGGGTTTGATTCTTAGTACTGAAGACAAAACCTATGAAAGTTGGCAACACACATAGGGGGGAAAGAGATCAAGTCATTAGCATAAGCAGAGGTACTGTTTTGAGGAGGACCCAAAAGCATAGGTAACGGAAGTAGAGAATTGGGATGACACAAGCTGAAAAACATCTGCAGAGCAAAGAATTGAGCTGAGACCCCACAAAGAAGGTAAGTAGCTGCCTGACAGAGGATTTATATACAGAATACATAAAGCAATAAAATTAAATCATGAACAAATACAAATAATCTAATGTTAATATGGGCCTGTGATATAAATAGACATTGCTCAAAATTGTAAAATACCAAAATGGCCAATTACCATATGAAAAAATGCTCTACCACATAACCCTTGAGGAAACGCAAATAAAAAAAGATATGAAAAATCATATTACCACTGTTAGAATTCTCAAAAAGAAAAAAAATGACTGATTAGGGTGTCCATACAAGGTAACATTTTCACGCCATTAGTGGAATGCAATATTAGTACACTGAGTGTGGAGGCTGGTACGCAGGTGAACGAAAATTATATCTGGCATGTGATCCATCATGCCATTTCTGGGAATCCAAAGGAAATGAAATCAGCATATCAAAGATACGTACATGTCACATGTATTGCTGCTCTATTCGAAATAGCTAGCATATGGAAACCTTTGCGTACTAATCAGTGCATGTATAGTAAGTACATTTTCACACAGCATTTTTCAACTTGAGATGGGTGTTTCAGGACATAGTCCATTGTAAACCGAGGGTCATATGCACTATAAAAATACATGTCCTGGAACAAGCATTTTCAATTTTTTCCACTGGGGAAAAAAATAAATGCTAGAATATTTTTTATGAAAGATCTAAAGTATATAATTTAATTAATCTGCTTTTATTTTTCTGAATCTTAAAAGGAATTTCCTGGAATTAAACTTTCCATGAAAGATATTGTTAATTTCAGAAAAATTGCAATAACTGTTTTTCCATGAACTCAGTATATTATCAAAATAAACTGAAGCTTTGCTCAGCAACATAGATCTAACAAAGCTTACTAGTATTATCTATGACATTTGGTGGCAATTCTGACCTTTTACCTATAAGAGATTCCCAGTTTATTCTAAAAGTCATTATAACAATAAATGGGGTGGGAGAAAAATTTGGTAAAATAATATTATAAGACATGTAAGTTTCCATGGGAGTCAAGAAATGGCTTTCTTAAGGATGATATAGCTACCTGATTCTGTGTTTTGAAAGTTGAAATTGAATATAATTATGTCATCTCTTCAGGTATGCTGCCTGTTCACACGATTGTTAAAGACTTAGTTTATCTTTATCTACATTGTTTGACAATGTTGCTGCAATCTAAACGGAAATTGATAAAATAATTTCTAATTGTCTTCAAGCATACTATGCCCTTCTTAAATGCTTTCATTATTATTTGTGACTGTATTAAGACGCTATTTTACCGAAATTGCACAGAGGATGGAAAGATGGTTCAGTGTGTGGAAGGCTTACTGGGCAAGCACAAGGACCCAAATTCAGATTCTCAAAACCCACATAAAGCCAGAAGCAGCCGCAGCCACCTGGCATCCCAGCATCCCTGGCATCATGCACTAACACAACATGAATTATACAAACCATAGACCCTCACTAAACTATCTTCTATTTATTGCCTTTGTATTTGTTTAGTTATAACTTTTATCCGTGTTTGCATGGATGGTGTGCCTGTGTGTATATATGATAGTGTGTGTAGGCCCATGTGTGTCTTCATGAGCGTGTGTGTGTGTGTGTGTGTGTGTGTGTGTAGGCTAGAAATCAATGTCATATGTCTTCCTATATGGTTGTTGTAGCAGACAGCTTCAGGTTCACTGAGATGAACTTCCAGACCAGGCACAGTTATGGAGGAAGGGATATTATTTATTGAAGTTTACAGATCCAGGGGAAGTTTCATAATGGCAGAAGAAGCTGGCCTGCCTTCACAGGGCCAAGCAGAGCGAGAAAAAGTCAACCAGCACACAAAACACAGAGCAAAGCTACAGCCAAAAGTCACAGCACACTTCAGGAACTCCTACTAGGCACACTTTGCATATATTTACAATGGAATCTCAAACCCACCACCACACCTTAAGAACCGCCCAGTGACATTGCCTCTAGCAAGGTGGTGCAGATGCAAACTATAAACTAATAAAATACTGGATATATTGGGGGCCATATATTCAAACTACCACAGTTGTCTATTGTAAGATATATATATTGGTCAAGAACTCTCACTGAGTTGAGAGCTCACAAACTCAGCCAGACAAGGTGGGGAGGAATTGCCCGGGAGACCCTCCTGTGTAGGCCTGTACAGTGCTGGAATGACAGAGTTCACTACTAACACATTTAAGATTTCTCTTGTGAGTTCTGGAGATCTGAATTCAGGTGCTCCAGTTTGTGCAGCAAGAACATAATCCACTGAACATCTCCTCATTCCGTTCTGCTAGTCTGCTTTACTCTCTCAGTAAAAAACACATTAAAGAAAATCATGAAAATACAAATTACCAGTAATTCATTCACAAGAACATAGTTTATTTTCATATTTTGTTTTCTCCCTCTTCTTTTTCTTCTACTGATCTATCATCTATCATATGTCTATCAGCTTTCTATATATCTATGAATTTAACTATTTATTCATCTGCTTTGTCATATTTTATAGCTGAACATTAAATATACTTACTACTCCTTGTTACATTTTTATTAGTAATATAAAATTATATAAGACTAAGCATAATATTTGCAATTATCTTACTACCATTGTGTTATTATGAGGGACATATTCTCATAATAATTTAATTCTACTACCTTTAGTTAAATATTTACTGTGGTTTCTTATTATTCAGACTTATGTAGAATTGATCATTAATAGATTAAATTTAAGAAAAATGTGATTATATTAAAAGTGTAGACTTTGATTCTTTTTAAAAATTTTATTCATTTATTTGCAAGCAGAGTTAGAGAGGGAGAGAGAGGAGAGACAGAGAGAGAGAATGGGCATGCCAGGGCTTCTACCAACTGCAAATGAACTCCAGACACATGTGCCCCTTGTGCATGTGGCTTATGTGGGTCCTGGGGAATCGAACCTGGGTCCTTTGGCTTTGCAGGCAAATGCCTTAACCGCTAAGCCATTTCTTCAGCCCCAACTTTAATTGTTTTTAATGTTGTTAATTCAAAGGCGAGATTCAAAATTGTGCATTAAGACTTTTTTTATTTTTAAACTTTTTTGTTTATTTTTATTTATTTACTTGAAAGCAACAGGCAGAGAGAGAAAGACAGAGAGAGAGAGAGAGAGAGAGGATGGGCACACCAGGGCCTCCACCCATTGCAAACGAACTCCAGATGCATGTGCCACCTTGTGCATCTGGATTATGTGAGTACTGGGGAATTGAGCCTCAAACTGGGGTCCTTAGGCTTCACAACCAAGTGCTTAACCACTAAGCCATCTCTCCAGCCCAAGACTTTTATTTAAAGACTGCAGAGATGGCTTAGTGGTTAAGGTGCTTGCCTGCAAAGCCTGAGGGCTCACGTTCCATTCTCCAGAATCCACAGAAGCCAGGTGCACAAGGGGGGTGCATGCATTTGGAGTTTATTTGCAGTGGCTGGAGGCCCTGGCATGCCCATTCTGCACTCTCTCTCTCTCTGTCCTCTCAAATAAACAACTAAAATATATTTTTTAAATTTTATTTAAAAAGACTTCTTTAATTTTTTTTTCCTTCTGTTGTGTATCTTTCTATTACAAAAATACTACAAGGATTTTTTGAACCCCACTTTTTTATTAGTTATGTATATAGTATATATACAGCCATGAAGGTTTTCTGAGCCTCTGTGTCTCCAGAAATCTGATTTGGTAGGGTGTATACTGTTCAGACTTATCTTATTTAGTTTTTGACTTGTAAAATTTTACCCTAACTTTTTTTTTTTTTTTTTTTGGTTTTTCGAGGTAGGGTCTCACTGTGGTCCAGGCTGACCTGGAATTAACTATGTAGTCTCAGGGTGGCCTCGAACTCTCTGCAATCCTCCTACCTCTGCCTCCCGAGTGCTGGGATTAAAGGCATGCACCACCACACCCAGCTCCTTTTTTTTATCCTCATTTTTATGTCTCTAGGAGGTGAGTATTCTTTCATGGTCAGTATTAGTTCCTCTTTTGTATGTTTACATACTTTTATCTAGTAATAGAGTAGGACTCAAATATTTTACCACCACTTCCAATGCACATTCTATATATTCTAAATAATAATTCATTTTCATCTTTAAAATCTTGTTTAAATTATATTATAGAGCCGGGTGTGGTGGCGCATGCCTTTAATCCCAGCACTCGGGAGGCAGAGGTAGGAGGATCGCCGAGAGTTCGAGGCCACCCTGAGACTACACAGTGAATTCCAGGTCAGCCTGGACCAGAGTGAGACCTTGCAAAAAAAAAAAAAAAAAAAAAAAAAAAAATTACATCATAGAAAAATAGACCATAACTAGCTAGTTATCAGTCTAGACTTAAACATCAAGAGTGGTAGGTATACTTCCTAATTGAGGATTAATGAACAATGAAGGCATCCATAGTAGCACACACATATAAATGGAATATTTACATAAATAAATTATCACTAATGAATGATTTTTAAAGATTTTAAGCTCATTTGAATAAGTTTGACATTGTTTTTGTTAATAATTGTGGCATGGCAGATATTTCACAACCTGAATCTTACAAAATACATCATGTTATTTTTCTTGTTGGAAATTTCAAAGTCATTATATACTAGAAAACATTTGACTAGGGCTGGAGAGAAGGCTTAGCAGATTTGATTATCCAGTACCCACATAAAGCCAGATGCAAAAGGTGATGCATGTGTCTGGAGTTCATCTGCAGAAGCCAGAGGTCCTGGTGTGCCCATTCTCTCTCCCTCCCTCTCTCTCTCTCATATATTATATATATATATATATATATATATGTGTGTGTGTGTGTGTATATATATATATATATATATATATATATATATATATGTCTCTCTCTCAAATAAATAAATATTTTTAAAGAAACATTTGAACATTTGACTATAAAATATAACCATAATTACATCATTAAAATCATTAATTTATGATGATGTGTTAATAGTATGAAAACATCTTGCCTGTTGGGAATAAGGTCCTGGGTTTGATCCTCAGAAGGAGCAAAAAATAAAAAAAATAAATAAATAAGCAGTCTAGAGTAACCTAGAGTAACAAAGATGACTGATGATGGCAGAGTTGATGGAACGTGAATGAGATGTGTAGCAGGAAATGGGAAATATGTTTAACCTGCATTACATACTTGTAATGAAATGGCCTTGTGTAACTCAGTTTCGTAAAAATAAATAAAATTTAATAGTTTACATCACATAAATCTATTCTTATTTTCTTTTTGCTTGTGTGTCATGTAGTGTGTTGGGTGGGGGAGTGTATGGTGCATGCACGTGTATGCACCCATGCAGTGCCCACAGCTTGCTTCTGAGAGAGGACTCAGACGCATCGGCTGTCCTGCCCCATCCCTCTTCTGCCCTCACTTATGCTAGCTCAGAGTCTCTTACTGATTCTTGAGCTTGCCATGTTTTCTCAAGCTCCAACAATTATCCGGGTCTGTGTGCCACTGTGTGACTGGGCTTACAGATAGGTGAGATAGGTGTAGCCACGCCCAACTGTTTATGTGGGTCTTGAAGATGGAGCTACACTGGTCTCTTAGACCCCCATGAATGCACAGAAAAGCTCTTATCTGCTGAGTCATCTCCAGCCCCCTTAGATGTATTGTTAATACTTAAAAGCAATTATATGAGTAACATATTAAAGTGTAATTTTAAGGATAATGCCTATGATTGAGAAAGAGAAATATCACTTAAGAGAAATAAAACTAAGCCCATAGAACAAAATCAAGATATATTTGAAATGACAACAGAACAAATTATTGAGTTAGCTTACTCATATGCATCCATCATTTCTTTACTGTGCTTTCATTAAACTTAAAAATATGTTTTGCTAATAAAAAATTACATCATAGAAAAATAGACCATAACTAGCTAGTTATCAGTCTACACTTAAACATCAAGAGTGGTAGGTATACTTCCTAATTGAGGATTAATGAACAATGAAGGCATCCATAGTAGCACACACATATAAATGGAATATTTACATAAATAAATTATCACTAATGAATGATTTTTAAAGATTTTAAGCTCATTTGAATAAGTTTGACATTGTTTTTGTTAATAATTGTGGCATGGCAGATATTTCACAACCTGAATCTTACAAAATACATCATGTTATTTTTCTTGTTGGAAATTTCAAAGTCATTATATACTAGAAAACATTTGACTAGGGCTGGAGAGAAGGCTTAGCAGTTAAGGCACTTGCGAAGCCTAAGGACCCAGATTTGATTATCCAGTACCCACATAAAGCCAGATGCAAAAGGTGATGCATGTGTCTGGAGTTCATTTGCAGAAGCCAGAGGTCCTGGTGTGCCCATTCTCTCTCCCTCCCTCTCTCTCTCTCATATATATATATATATATATATATATATGTCTCTCTCTCAAATAAATAAATATTTTTTAAAAGAAACATTTGAACATTTGACTATAAAATATAACCATAATTACATCATTAAAATCATTAATTTATGATGATGTGTTAATAGTATGAAAACATCTTGCCTGTTGGGAATAAGGTCCTGGGTTTGATCCTCAGGAGGAGCAAAAAATAAAAATAAAAAAATAAATAAGCAGTCTAGAGTAACCTAGAGTAACAAAGATGACTGATGATGGCAGAGGTGATGGAACATGAATGAGATGTGTAGCAGGAAATGGGAAATATGTTTAACCTGCATTACATACTTGTAATGAAATGGCCTTGTGTAACTCAGTTTCGTAAAAATAAATAAAATTTAATAGTTTACATCACATAAATCTATTTTTATTTTCTTTTTGCTTGTGTGTCATGTAGTGTGTTGGGTGGGGGAGTGTATGGTGCGTGCACGTGTATGCACCCATGCAGTGCCCACAGCTTGCTTCTGAGAGAGGACTCAGACGCATCGGCTGTCCTGCCCCATCCCTCTTCTGCCCTCACTTATGCTAGCTCAGAGTCTCTTACTGATTCTTGAGCTTGCCATGTTTTCTCAAGCTCCAACAATTATCCGGGTCTGTGTGCCACTGTGTGACTGGGCTTACAGATAGGTGAGATAGGTGTAGCCACGCCCAACTGTTTATGTGGTTTTTGAAGATGGAGCTACACTGGTCTCTTAGACCCCCATGAATGCACAGAAAAGCTCTTATCTGCTGAGTCATCTCCAGCCCCCTTAGATGTATTGTTAATACTTAAAAGCAATTATATGAGTAACATATTAAAGTGTAATTTTAAGGATAATGCCTATGATTGAGAAAGAGAAATATCACTTAAGAGAAATAAAACTAAGCCCATAGAACAAAATCAAGATATATTTGAAATGACAACAGAACAAATTATTGAGTTAGCTTACTCATATGCATCCATCATTTCTTTACTGTGCTTTCATTAAACTTAAAAATATGTTTTGCTAATTAAAATACTTAAATCTTTTTTTTTTTTTTTTTTTTGGTTTTTCAAGGTAGGGTCTCACTCTGGCCCAGGCTGACCTGGAATTTACTATGCAATCTCAGGGTGGCCTTGAACTCACAGCAATCCTCCTACCTCTGCTTCCCGAGTGCTGGGATTAAAGGCGTGCACCACCACGCCCGGCTAAAAATACTTAATTCTTAATACAAGAACTGTAACTGTAACTATCAAGAAGATTAGGAAATTCATAATAAAATTTAATCCTTCAGTTCCTGACTAGAATATGGATGCATATGTGTGCATATAAATTGTATTTTAAAATGTGATTAAGGGCTGGAGAGATGGCTTAGTAGTTAAGTGTTTGTCAGTGAAGCCTAAGGACCCAGGTTCAACTCCCCAGAACCCACATAAGCAAGATGCAAAAGGTGGCACATGCATCTGGAGTTCGTTTGTAGTGGCTGGAGGCACTGGTGTGCCCATTCTCTCCCCACCCTCTCTCTCAAATAAATAAATAAAATAAAGAGCTAAAAGAATATGATCAAAACAGTCCTCTTTTCTAAATTAATAACCTACAAAATATATATATATATTTCAAATTATCTTTACTCTTAAAACATTTCATGCATTTTTTTTCTTTGAGGTAGGGTCTCACTCCAGCTCAGGCTAACCTGGAGTTCACTATGTATTCTCAGTGTGGCCTCGAACTCACGGTGATCCTCCTAGCTCTGCCTCCCAGTGCTGGGATTAAAGGCATGCGCCACCGCACTAGCTCATGCATTTCTTTTGTACTCTAATGTAACCTTATAAAATATGTATATACGCTGACAAAATTCACCAAATATAACTATATGGAGCTTTAATCTTCATTGTACTTCAATTCACATAGGAAACTGGAAATTTATTTATTCAATGTTGCATGCTCTGTATTTGATATTGACAGTATCTATTTTTAAGTTATTAAGTCATTACAGCATCTGAAAACTGGACTTAAACACATAATTACCCTATCACTGAGTGCATCAAAGAACCCTGAACTATATGAACACAAGCTAATAAAACTAAACTAGACAAATTGTAAAACACTGAAACAGACATTAGCACCCTTGTGAAGAAACCCACACACAGTGAAGGAAACTTGAAACGCAAAATATTTGAACAAAACATCAACTACCTTGACCTTTGTCCTTTTACACTTTTATCATTTGCACATTATAAAGCTCATTATTTTAACATATATAATTGAATATACTTGAATGAATTTATATATTTTTGTGTAAAGATCATCAGAGTCTCGCATTACATTTTTGTCAACCCAGAAAGAAACATTACAACCCATTCAAATCAATTCCCAGCCACCTATCCCAGCCAGCCATGCCCATCTATAGATAATCACCAATCTACACTATTTCTATACATTTTTCCAAATCTGGACTTTTCATATAATAGACTTGTTCCACTTACTCCCTTTTTATTTGGCTTTTTCACTCAGCATAGTGTGATGCCTTAGCATGTATCAATATTTCATTGCATTTTATTGTCCAATAATATCTCATTATTTGACTATTGCACATTTTATTCATCTGATTGTTAATTGAAACAAACTTTCATTGTTTTACTTTTAGGCTTAAACTCAGCTAGGAATATTTGTACAATTTGGTGTGAAGCATTATTTAATTTCTCTATACTGACTTCTATAAGATGGACCACAGGCAGCTACAAGGTAGATGTCTTTTTATAGTGCATATGGTGTATTTGTCTTGTCAATATTATTCAGAAATTGATCAGATAGTGTCAGGATGTAGAATTAAACAGTGTATACTCTGGCCAAAATGAAATGAAATTAGAAAAAAAAATGTATTTTTAATCATGTTTAATTTTAGCTTCAGAAATCATTTTGGTGGACCTGGAAGATGGCTCAGTGTGTAAAGTACTTGCCATCCACGCATGAGGACCTGAGTTCAGTTCTCAAATTTCCACAATACCAATCTGAGCATGATGGTGAGCACCTGCATTCCCAACACTGGGGTGATGGCAAAAGAGAATCCATGGACTCTCACTGGCTGCCTACCTAGCCAAATTAATAAGCTCTAAGAACACAAGAGACCATGATGCCTCAAAGAATAAGGTGGACAGTGATAGGGAAAGATACTTTATGTAGCCTACACACACACACACACACACACACACACACACACACACACAATGCAAACCCTCGACCTATGTACACCTACATACATCAACATGCATACACACACATCACACACACACAAACACACACACAGGCACAAAGAAACCCATGTTGCCCTATATGAGCATATTATTTTTCTCATTTCTAGTGTATATATTTTAGGTTACTGCTTGTAAATATTATTTTATCCCAGAGTTTTCTTCTGATATGATAAGTTGTATTTCTATTCAAATGGTAATTCTTCATTCTAAAATATTTTGTGTTCTGGTTGGGAATCCTCAGATCAAAATGTTTACAGTGATGTCTTGCCTTTGTTAATGTGTATATAGACATATTGGTTCTTTGATCTGTTCTATTGCTAAATTCCTTCAAATACAAATTTTCTATTTACTTTCTTCAGAGAGAAAATATGTATTTACTTGGGGAGTTATATTAAATGATTTAATTTCTTTTTTTGTTTTTTGTTTTTTTTTAAGGTAGGGTCTAATTCTAGCCCTGGCTGACCTGGAACTCACTCTGTAGTTCCTGTAGTTCTGTAGTTCCAGGCTGGCTCCGAACTCCCAGCAATCCTGTTACCTCTGCCTCTCTAGTGCTGGGATTAAAGGCATGCACCACCACACACAACTCATTTCACTTTTTTTTTTTTTTTTTTTGAGTGAGTCAGAGAGAAAGGGAGAGGAAGACAGATAGAGATGCTGCGAATGAAATCCAGGTACATGCCCCCCCTTGTGGTCAAGTGCGGCATTGCGCCCTTGTGTCACTTTGCATCTGGCTAAATGTGGGACCTGGAGATTGGAACCGGGTTCTTATGCTTAGGAGGCAGGCGCCTTAACTGCTAAGCCATCTCTCCAGCCCTCATTTCATTTTTTATAAGCTTCACTATCTTCTATATTTAAGGTAGCCAGTAAGTAAACTGGCTCCCCAAACAAAAAACAAATAATCAAACAAAAAATTACAACTAAACAGGCTTTGCTATGGCTTTGAATCCCAAGAATAAAGTGGAAGGATATATTTTCTCACCCAACATATTTTTCAGAAATATTGGTCCAATCTCAATTTTTGTCCCAACTGCCCATGGCTGATCAAGTCAACCACAGAAAGGTTCTGTTTCTGTGTGATAGACTTCCAAGGAGGTCAGCTTGAACTCATGGGTTGACACTTCCTCCACAATATCTTGTGGCAACATCTTTGACATTAACATAAAGTTGGCCAGCTCCTTAGGACTTGGAAATCCTCCTCTACTGACTAGGACTGGTATCTTTTATCATTTTGGCCTTCACAGTTTATATTTCTAAGGCAATATATAAGCAGAAACTTTGGATGAAATGCTCTTTTTTTATTTTCAAATGTATTATAGTTTCAGGATTATATACTAAACAGGCTTTTCTATGCAGTCTATCCTTCAGCTATTTTTATTCTCTCAGCAAAAAAAAAGAATTTACACATGCTATTGCCCCAACCAAATTTAAATTAAAAGCTTACATTATTATTAGGAGAAAGTGTGAGGGAAATCCACCCTTTTTTTCTACTTAATGCAAGTTTTACCTGTAGTATAGTAGGAATTTTATTTTTAAATCATTGGAGGTCCCAATCAAGGGCTTTCAGTATTCTTCTGACTCTTAAGTAATGGGGTAACCCTCAAATGTAATTTTTTTTCTAAGAATGATTCTCTTTTCTGACCTTGTAAGTCACCATTCCCTCAAGGTATAAAGATGGATCTATTTGCCTAAAAGAAATGACTTTCTGTTCTGCAGTACTTCCAGTGATAGAACTCTTTCTTAGAGGATATCTTTCCTTCATAAATTTTAATTAGAGGTGGAAAATGCACTTTGAAGAGAGGCCAGCAAACTTAAAATAAAATTCAAGTTTTCCTACATAAGTTTATAAACGAAGTATTTTGTGTATTAGTACGAGCTCTATCATTTCAAAGTTGGAAACAATGGTGCTTATCTTGTAAAGAGGATTAGCAAGTCTATATAAACTCAGAAAGTACAGGAAACCACACATATTTCACACATTACTGATGTTTGATTCAATTTTTTTTTCAGATTTCTCACAGCAGTGAAAGAGCTCGAAAGTCGAACAGTTAGTTGCATCTTTTAGAGTAAAGAGAGAGTTGAAAACATCTGTGCTCTCTTTTCCTATGCTACTTTCCCAAAGGATTTTATAATATTTACAGGTCAAGGCCCTCTTCCAACATCAGGTAAAATAAGGAAGCTGTTAGTCATGACTGTAAGGAAATCATCCTGTCCTCAAACTATTTCCAAAAAAAAAAAAAAAAAATCTCCCAATGATTGGATAAGTGCCGGGGTGCATGAATTAATACTCCATTGAAACAGTCACCAATTTCACAGCAATTGGTATGAAAACTCCCTAAACAGTATGTTGCTCAACTGGAAAGCCAGACAACAGGTTTTCTTTTTAACTTTTTATTGACAGCTTCCAGAAATATAAACAGTAAACCATGATAAATCCTTCCCCTCCCCTACCTTTCTTCTCACAAATCTACCCTCCACAATATCCCCTTTTAAAAGAAACTCTGTTACCTCTCTCCACTGAAGAAAATTCTAAACAGAATGTTATCACAAACTATTACTTAAAATTTCAGGAGTTTTTAAAGTCCATTAAACCCATCCATGGACCTGTCTCCAGGGTTATAGGTTAATACTAATAATATAAAATCTATCATTAAGAAGTAGAAAATAGAAATGTAAAGACCTACAGGAACAACTGTGGAGAAGCAAAATGCCTTAAAAAAAGTGATGACGGGCTGGAGAGATGGCTTAGCAGTTAAGGCGCCTGTCTCCGAAGCCTAAAGAAGACCAGTTCCAATCTCCAGGTCCCATGTTTAGCCAGATGCAAAGTAACGCAAGGGCGCAATGCCACACTTGACCACAAGGTGGTGCACACATCTGGATTTCATTCGCAGCAGCTGAGAGGCTGCTGGTGTGCCCATCTCTGTCTGTCTTCCTCTCCCTCTCTCTGTCTCTCTCTGTGTCTCTCTCCAAAAAAAAAAAAGTGATGACTACAGAAGACTTGAAGATTTGTTCTATGATGAACCAATCCCAACTTATTCTTATATTTGACAGAGTCTATGTTTTCTATTCCATATTAATGCTTCTCTATAACTTACAGTGAGTAGTATTTCATGTGATCTATCTTTGTGCTGAACATTTTTATGCATGTATATAATTTATTTTGATCATCACCCCCCATTAGCTTCTCGTGACCCTCCACCCCTCCATACACATATCCCACTTCCTCTGAATTTCTTCCTCTTCCCTAAGTAGTCCCTTTTCTATCTTGAGTGCTTTTTTTTTTCTTATGTGTTGATGTGCACCACAGAGATCAATAAGGGTTGCCTGCATGGGGATGGCGGTGATTATTTTTCAAAATTATTTTTCACACAGGTTTTCTCAATGGCTATGCCACTGTAGAAAATGCTTTCCCCACTGCAGCCACCATTAATTGACTATAATTTCTCAGGGAGAGATATGGGCTTCATGTCCATGATGGGATATTGATAGAGCGAGCATTGTGTGGGTCTTGTGAGGATTACAATGCTCACTGTGAGGTCAGGAATGCTTCACAGCACTCCTCCACATGTTCTGGCTCTTACATTCTTTTTTTACCCTTCTGCATTTTCTCTGATTGTTTGAGCCGTGATATACATATTTAATTTAATATTGACCACTCTAGATTAATTTTTCTTAGCATTTGGGCAGAGTTTGAGTCTCCTCTGAATATTTAGAAGGCAATTTGATGGGTGCCCAAGGTGTTCAGTCATATGACAGATCTTGATATATAATTTATCTCATCTCAATTTATCTTTTGTGGGTTGTATGTTTCTAGAAATTCTTCCGTTACATTTAGATTTCAAATTTGGTGAAATATGAGACTTTAAAGTATGAGTTTCTAAACTTTCTTAGCATAGTTGAACTCTGATGTTTCTCTGCTTCTGTTTTGTCCACGTGTCCTGTCTATTGGTGAGAGTGTGGTATTAAAGTCACTCAGTCTTACTGTGTTGGGATATATCTCTGACGTTACATCCAGTAGAATTTGTTTTATGAAGTTTGGTAAACCTGTGTTTGGTATTTATGGATATGCTTAGAGTTGTAGTGATCTCTTGGTAGATTGTTCCCTTAATTGGTACGAAGTGGCCTTATTTATCTCTTCTGATTAATTTTATTAAGAAGTGTTTTATCAGATATTAGAATGGCACTCCTTCCTATTTTCCTAATTCCACTTGCTTGAAATATGTTTTATATCATTTCTACCTAAGGAAGGTCCCTCTTCGACATTGAGGTGAGTTTCTTGAAGACAGAAAAATATGATCCTCCTTTTGTGATCCAATGTGTTAGACTATATCTTTTGACTGAAGAACTGAGGCCAGTTATTACTGAAAAGTGTGAGTTAAGACATGGCATGTTAATTATTTTATATCTCTGATGTTTTATTAGTCTTCATTTGGTGAACAATTATTTTAATATTGAGTATTATCCCTCCCCTACCTCCAGTGGTTCTGTGAATGTAAACTATTCTCTTCAGTGTCCTCTGTAGAGTTCGCTTAGTGGTCATCAATTTATTTAGCCTGATTTTTTCCAGGAGAATGTTTCTTTCGCCTTCTATTATAAGAGATGATTTTTCTGAGAATAGTAGTTTGGATTGGCAAGTGGGGTCTTTCAATACTGGAAATATGATATTCCAAGTCATTCTGACATTTAGATTTTCCATTTAAAAATTAGCTAGTATTCTTATAGGCATGCACTTGCATGTGACTTACTGTTTCTCTCTTGCAGCTTTCAGTCACTTGCTTTGTTCTGTGTATTTAGTGTTTTTAAATATTTTTATTTATTTACTTAGAGGGAGAGAGACAGAGAATATGGGCACAGCCAGGGCTTCTAGCCACTGCAAATGAACTCAAAATGCATGCGCTTTTGTGCATCTGGGTTTACGTGGATATTGGGGCATTGAAACCAAGCTGTTAGGATTTGTATACAAGTACCTTAACCACTGAGCCATCTCTTCCACCCTGGTGTTTTGACTCTAAAATGACAGGTGGGAGTTTATTTTCTAGTCCTATCTATTTGGTGTTCTGTATGTCTCGCCTCTTAAAACCAGATGGGCATCTAATCTAAATGTTGTAGCATTTTGTCCATGTGCCCCCATCCACTTTCACAACCAAGGATCCAGTGTAGTAACAGCGGGTCACGCTTGGCAGAGATGACTAATAATAACGCTTCCCTTTGAGGGTGAGTATTGTTGGAAACCGAGAGGATGTGAAGAAAAGAAGAGTAGACCACGCTGGATGAATTTGTATCTCTGCCTCCTGTGGCCACAGCAGACAGTAAACACACAGCGACAGATTAGCATAAGCCTTTACACAACAGCATTATGTATCTCCTTTTCTGATAACTAATACATTATGTCTGGATTTCAGCAACATAAAAAGCAAGACATGTTAAGAAGCATGAAAGATCACAGTCTAGTGAGACAAATTCATCTTCAAAGTCATATTAAATATGACAAACATACAGAATCACCCAGATTGCCAATTTAGAATAACTATGATGCATATGTTAATTATTCTCATGGAAAACAATAGAAAGTACTTCAGAGCAGATGGATGCTGTGACGAGAGTGTAGGAAACTTAAGAAATGCTACTGAAGCTGCCTGGGTGTGGGGGGGTGATGATGGTCACCAACAGTGTGAGTATGCAGTATGCAGGGGATTCTGTAAGCTGTGAAGTCAACCTGCCGGACAAGAAGTACACACCTGTGCATTGTTGGCACAAAGCCTGTGCAGATCACCAACTGCTCTCAGATTGGACATAAGGTCTGCTCAGTGGGAGAGAATTCATCACCTGCTACTAGAAACCAAGTCGGAATCCCATGGGTAGGAAGCCAAGCGACTCCACTGCTCTGGCTTGGAGGGGTGGGCCCACACCTCAGAGACTCTCAATGATTGTGAAGTCTAGCTGCTCTGACTTGTGGTTACAGAATCTGTTCTACTGGACAGATGACAGAGAAAGCTGACCACCTCCCACAAGATGCGTCACCTCTATCACATCCACCATGGGAGAGTTCCAGAGCAAGTGGCAAGAGGGGTGATTCTCTCACTGCTAGCCTGATGCTTGCTCCAGATGTCACTCAAAACTCATCAAAGCAGAAACTCAGAGGCAGCAGGGAGCTCTACACTAAATCAGACTGATAATGCCCACTGAGGTTCAAGGAACATATCAGAAGAGAAGGATAGGTTGTAAGAGCCAGAGGGCAGATAGAAGTATCCTGAGGATGCCCCGCCCCCATGTCCCACAGAAACTCGCTGAGGCCTTTATGACTCCACAGTGAATTCCAACAGCCCTACTGAGGCCGGCCCTTACTGGAATGGGGGCAAGAAGAGAAAAAATAAGAGAGTATAATCTTTTTTGAAAAAAAAATAATAAATTCTTTAAAAAGTACCCAAAAATAAATGTAGAAGCTGGGTATGGTGGCACGTGCTTTTAATCCCAGCATTTGGGAGGCAGAGGTAGGAGGATCACCATGACTTTCATCACCATGTGGCCACTCTGAGACTACATAGCAAGTTCCAGGTCAGCCTGGGCTAGTGGGAAACCCTACCTCGAAAAACCAAAAAATAAAAATAAAAAAATAATAAATGCTACTATTCAAGAGTAATTGAAATTAATAATTCCTGAATGGACTTAGGTGAGGCAAAAACAGTGAGCTTGATTGAGAGTAAAAATTTACCTAAAAAGAATTACTAAAAGAATAAACAAAGAGGTTAAGAAAGCCCCACATCCATGAACTAAGGATTAATAGAAAATGATGGGGGCTGCAGAGATGACTCAGTTGTTTCGTGGACTTCCTGCACAAGCATGAGAGCCTGAGATTGCCAGAGGTCAAATCTTCAGATCCCACATAAAGCAGCTAGGTGTGGCCATTCATGGCTTTAACTCCAATCCCACATCAGTTAAAAAGTGGAGGAGGAGGGGAGCAAAAAGACAGGCTCAAAACAAGACCAGACAGAAGAGTTATGGAGCCAGGCACCCAATGTTTCATTCTAGGAATCACAGATGAGTGCATGAGTCTCCTCCAGGGCACACATCACCCCATACATACCACACTCCACACAAACTCACACACAACCAGTACGAATGTAAAACAGGCATGACAGGGACTGGGGAAGAGTTCAGTGGTGAAAGGTGCTTGCCAGGTTCAATTCTCCAGTACCCATATAAACCCAGATGCAGACTGGAGAGATGGCTTAGTGGTTAAGGCACTTGCCTCCCAAGCCTAAGGACCTTGGTTCACTTCCTCCGGAACCCAGATGAACAAGATGCACAAGGTGGCGCATGTGTCCAGAGTTTGTTTGAAGCCGCTGGAGGCCCTGCCAGGCCAATTCTTTCTATATATCTCCCTCTTTCCTTCCCTCTCTTTCTCTCTCTCTTTCCATCCCTTTTTCAAATAATTAAATAAAAATAAATTAAATAAACCCAAATTAATTAAATAAACAAATTGGCAAATGGATCTGGAGTTGGTTTGCAAAGGCAACAGGCCCTGGTGAGCCCATGGTCTCTCTCTCTCTCTCTCCTTGTGTGTATATGTATCTGCCTCTCCCATTCCTTGAAATACATAAAAATATTTAAATAAGAGATTGATGTAATGCTAAGGTACCAGAAGAAAGTGAGAGAAGAGGATAAATGGTTGAAGTACTGATAGCAAAATCTGTGCAAAAACATGACAGATAGTAAACAAACATAGAATGTATAGCCACAAATAAACAAAGAAAAATAAGAAAAATAGAAAACCGTGTTTAGGACCTGAGAGCATGCAAAAATTCAGGCTCATGATGACACCCTAAGCACCATTCATGACAGAAATTAGAAAAGCATACTCAAATTATTTTTTTCTGTGGAGAAAAAAAAAACACAGAAAAGAAACGTTTCATTGATCCTGAGAAAATATTTTCATGCTACATATCTCATATAGGACTTGTATGTACAATGAATTTTAAAGCTCTCAATACATAACAGTAATAAACACTATGGTGGTTTGATTCAGGTGTCCCCCATAAACTTAGATGTTCTGGGTGCTAGCTTCCCCAGCTGATGGCGATTGGAAATTAAAGCTTCCTGGCGGCAGTGTATTGTTGGAGGTGGGCTTATGGGTGTTATAACCAGTTTCCCCTTTCCAGTGTTTGGCACGTTCTCCTGCTGCTATTGTCCACCTTGTGTTGGCCAAGGGGGTGATGTCCCCCCTCTGCTCATGCTATAATTTTCCCCCACCATGATGGAGCTTCCCCTTGAGTCTGTAAGACAAAATAAACCGCCTTTTTTCCCCACAAGCTGCTCTTGGTCAGGTGATTTCTGCCAGCAATGTGAATCTGACTGCAACAAATTTACTTAATAACCAGGCCAAATATATAAAGTGATTTCTCACTTGATGTAAAAAAATAATACAACAGCATTTCTGGCTCCTTTGGAAGTACAGGCCATGCTCGTTCATCAAGCTTGCGTCGGCCGACGTTAAGGCCAGACAATCCTACAGGCCTCTCCAATGCAGGCGAGATCACCGGGTACTGTACTGAAAAATATAGGTTCATAAAATACAGGATTGGACAGAAGCAAGAAGACCTGAGTATACCTGTAAGAATAGTGATTGCTTCCTCTTCTAACTCATAAATCCTTCTACCATATGGTGATTACTATTTATGCCATTTGAATATTTTAGTTTACTTAAAAAATCCTTATTCCACAATTATGAATAGGAATAATTTTCAGAGTAGCCTAATACATTTGATGAAAGAACCAAAATGCCTATATTTTTACTAATTACATTCCCTGTTGTACCTTATTTTACTATTTCAAAATAAATTCACTTTTGTCAAATTGGTGAGATAATTTTCTCATCATATTAAAATAATTTTATCTACACTTAATGGTTTTTAATGCCCATTTAAAAATATCCACTTGACTATATTTTATTAATAAGTATTTTACAAATTCTCTATTACTATCTAATTGTGCAAAAAAATGCTTTTCCCTACCTTTTTATTAAAGCCAGGTTTTGAAATGAATTCAATATCTTGGCATTAAAAATAATTATTAATTTCATGCCTACTTGCTTTCTACGTGTTTTGCCCTGAGGTATTTCTAGAGCTCCTGCTATTCTTCTAATCCTTTTGAAAACTTTAACTGCTTTTTCACTGTTCTCACGTTTACTTCCATGTTTCAGAACTTCTTTCCCACCCTGGCTTTCTTCTAACCATGGTAACTCTAATCTTTTACCTTTAAGTTTTCATAGCGGTGCTCTTTTTCTTTGAATACCAGAAACATAAAACTCCTTTCCTGAATTGTACACATAATCACTATTGTGTGACCATCTCTGATTTAACCTCAGCCATGCTGGCGCATGTCTCTACCAAGAATATTTTTCTTTGATTTTTCTAATTTCTTTAGTTTTCTGATATTTCAAAATGTTTGATACAAAGCAAGTGAAAACTACTGATTAACATGAGATAATTTATTCTATCAGTGTAAAGACAGAATATTGTCATGAATAACTGTGATTATTGTCAGTGACAAACAGCTCTTTCCATCACTGGCAAAACTCAGGTAGTCATTTCCCATGCTCAAATGTGTTCAAACCAGGTATTTGAAAGGAAGGAAGAAAGAGCAGAGGTCACCAAAAGAGAGATGCCATGACTGGGAGGGTGGCAGGGTGCCAGGGTGCCCACCTGCACATGGTAGTGGAGTGACAGGGTAGAGTAGGAAGAAACAAAGGAAAAATTGTGTGTGTGGATATCCAATTTTCAAAAAAAAAAAAAAATTCCCCACTCTGACTTCTGAATATTATTTCTTTTGAAATTACAGTAAAATACACATTAATTTAAATTTTCCATCTTTATATATAATTATTTGTTTTCTGGTAGCTTTATATGCTCATTTTAGGGTACATTCTTAATTTTTTATTTATTTGCACGTGTGTCTGTTTTGTATAAGTGTGGATGGGTGTATGTATGGGCCTGTGCAACAGAATTCCCACATGGATTTAGGCAAGTGGTAAGGAATTGTACCAGACCATCAGGCTTTACAAAACCAGTGCCTTTAGCTGCTGAACCATCTCCCCAGACCCCTCATTTGATCCATTTAAAAACAACCACTTTGCATGGTATAATGCAGGAGCTGGCTTCTTTTGCATTTGTGTTCCCAGTTTTTCCAAAACAGTTCAGCAAGAGAAAAGATAATTTAGACATAACTACAACGCTACAGAAACTTCCCGCAGCGCAGTACTGCAAGCGGGCGCCACCACAGCCCGCACGCTTCTGCAGGTTCTGGGCATTGAGTTCCGGTTCTCAGGTTTGAGAGGCAAACACTGCCCCCGAGCCATCGGTCCAGCACTCTCGCAGCTTTTACAATTACTTACTTTTCATGGGTTTAAAAGCAATACTCCTTTTGACTTCCTAGCTCAGGTACAATTGACATTTGTATAGTCTTTTATTTTCTTTTTTCTCCTGTAACTTGATGAGCCTGTTTATGGCTCTAGGACTCATCCGAATTTTTTCTGTGTAACACTATGTCCTATGTACTGATGGTTCTAGATTCCTTCCCAACTGGGATACCTTTTATATCCTTTTTTTTTTTTTTTTTTTTTTTTTTTTGGTTTCTTTGCTCACTACCATTACCATTTGGAAAAAAAAAAAAAAAAAAAAAAAAAAACATTGTGTTAGGACCTTATAGGCTGAATGATCTCTGTTTTTCTTCACTTGAATATGAAGATAACTGTGAGTGTTTCACACGTTTTCTTCATTATGCTAATAAAATTTCCTTTTGTTGATAGTTACCAGAATGTTGTGGGTTTTTTTTTTTCCCTTTAGTAAAAGTGTTGAATTTTAGCAAATGATTTTGTTTTTTCATCTGTTTCTATTTTTTCATTCTAAAAAATCTGGTGTGTTACATGGATTTATTTTACTCATTCCAGCAATAAGCCTGTATGATTTTTAGGGTGGTTCTAGGTTCTAGGTTCAGTTTGATAGGTTTTGTTGATATGAATAGTTTTACCATCTTTCATCCCCCAATAAATGGTTGCTTGTAATTTTCTTGTACTATATTCAACTTGGTCTCAGACCACAGCTTTCTTCATAGAATTAATATCAAGTGTCCCATCCCATGTATTTTTGGAGGAGTTTCTTAAGGCCATCTGTCAATATTTATTTCAATTTTTGGTAGAATGCATTATCTATCCATTCAGTTTTTTCTGGAGTCACTTTTGGTGGTTTCTGTGTTTTGAGGAATCTATCTGTTTTTACTTACCTATGTTTTTTCATCTAGACATTTCACAATGTCTGTAATGTTCCTTGTGAAACTTTGTAATCTGCCTCACTTTCGTTTGACTGTGCTAATTTCAGTTTTCTTCTCTTTTTCTAAATAAAGGTTTTCGAATTTTCTTGATCATTGAAAAACCAATATCTGACCTCATTGAGTTTCTGTATTCTCCTCTAGTCTCTGTGTATGTCTGCTGTATTTAATTTGCCATTCTCCATATCAGTTCTGCTAATTTTGGGACAGTTTAGATTTCTGTTTATTTTCTAGTTCCTTGAATAATAAAAATAGCCTATTTTAGGCTAATTTAGGCATTCATAAGTCTTAATTTCTTTTAGATACTGCCTTTATTGGACACCATAAATTTTGAAATTAAGTGTTTAGTTATTTGTCTCAAAATATTTTGTATTTCTTTTATGATTTCTTCTTTTACCCATTGACTGTATTATTTAATTTCAGATTATCTGGGACCTTTCTAGATGTCCTCCTAATATTGGTTACATTTTTAATCCACAAAGTTAAAGAATATATTTCATATCATTTTTATTGTCTTTTTACTTTTAAGGTTTGTGTGTGTGTTTGTGGTATATGTACATGTATATGCCATATGACACCTCATGTGATTGGCTATACCCTGTTGTGTCACTGGTGGAGATAAGAGCAGAACCTCAGGTGTCCCGCTTCATTGCTCTCTGCCCATTCTAACTTGAACTGGCATTTCTTACTGATTCTAGAGCTTGCTGTTTTTTTTTTATTATTATTATTGTTTGTGTGTTTGTTTGTTTTGTGAGCTCTGGCAATTCTTGCATCTCTGCTCCCCTATGGGTTGGGTTTGGAAAGGTGTGTGGGCATGCCCAGCTGTTCATGTGGTATCAAACTTGATTTCTTTCTCTCAGCCCTCCTCAGTGCTTCATGCTTACACATGAATGTAATCAAATCATTATTATTATTAAGCCTGAATATCTATATTTACAGAGTTTAATTTATTCATTTTCAAGGCCTCACTAAAAATAATGAATAATATTTTCCATGGCTTTGTTTCTATGTTTCCCTTAGTTTCCACACGATTGCTTCATTTAACATTGAATTAATATTTTGATTTGTATTTAATATTTAGAACATTTTAGGTTTGTAAAGAATGTTAACATAACCCTTTGTCCCAGTCATGTTTTCCCAAGTTTTAAAATTTTTACATCTGTGTGGTAACATTTGCTACAATTAGTGAAGCAAGATAGACGCATTATTATTAATACCCCATAGCTTTAGTAGCATTAACTATAAGTGCTGCACAGTTTTATAGTTTTTGAAATGCATATCAACTAATCACCATTAGAGTCTCATACAAAATCTTTCACATGCCAGAACTCTCATGTCTTCCCATTATTCGTTTCTACCTCCCCTCCTCAACCCCTGTCAACCAACAGTCTTTCTTACTGCCTGCATATGTCCTCTATTCCCAGGATGTCATATAGTTAGAATCATTTACTGTGCAACCTTTTACCTTAAGGATGTGTTTACCTAGAAGTATGTATTTAGTCTCCATTCATCTATCCACAGATTAATAGAAAAGTTATTTTTTTTAGTATTTTTTTATTATTTTATTTATTTTTGGAGAGAGACACAGAGAGAGACAGACAGAAAGGGAGAGGGAGACAGATAGAGATGGGCGTGCCAGCAGTCTCTCAGCTGCTGTGAACGAAATCCAGATGTGTGCACCCCCTTGTGGTCAAGTGCGGCATTGCGCCCTTGCATCACTTTGCATCTGGCTAAACGTGGGACCTGGAGATTGGAACCAGCGTTCTTAGGCTTAGCAGGCAGGCCCCTTAACCGCTAAGCCATCTCTCCAGCCCGAAAAGTTCTTTTTAGTGTTGAATACTGCTCCCTTCTATGGAGGAATTCGTTTCTTTATCCTTTAACCTACTGAGAAGTATGCTGGATGGTTTATGATGTTTGGAAATTATAATTAAAACTTATTAGGGTTTTTGTAGGCACAAATCATGGATGTACTTTTATAATTATCTAGGAGTGCTGTTGCTGGATTATAATGTGAAATGATGTTTGGTTCCATAAGAAAATGCCACGTTGTCTTCTGAAGTGGCTCTGACACTCTGCATTCCTGTCATCTGTAAATGAGAATCCCTAGTTGCTCCACATTTATCCCAGTATTTGGAATTGCACATGTTCAGATATGAACCATTTGATAGGTGTATGATTTTATCTCATTGCTGTTTTAATTTGCAGTTCCTCAGTGATACAATATAGTGGATGTTTTATGATTATTTTTCATCAATATATCTTCTAGTTTTTGAGAAATGTTGACAGAAAAAATGTTAATTGCTGTTCTGCAAAGTAGTACCATACATGTATGTGGGTAAATGTCATTTATTCCACTGACAATTTCTATGCATTTTTCTTTTTGAGAATACACAATGCTTATGAATCAGGCAACTTGTGTGTACACCAGGCAAGTTTCCATCAAGAGCCATTTTCATTGCTGTCTTTGAAAGCATTTTCCCTAGAAAAACTTCCAAAACATGATTATTTTAATGGAAATAAAATTTTCAGTGGTTAAAGGCATTTTCTGGTAAGCCTTACACTCTGAGTTCGACTCTCCAGCACCCATGTACAGCTGGAAGCAAAATGGCATATGCATCTTTTTTTTTTTTTTTTGGTTTGTGCTTTTTTCAAGGTAGGGTCTCACTCTGGTCCAGGCTGACCTGGAATTAACTATGTAGTCTCAGGTTGGCCTCGAACTCTGGGTGATCCTCCTACCTCTGCCTCCCGAGTGCTGGGATTAAAGGCGTGCGCCACCATGCCCGGCAGCATATGCATCTTAATCCCAGCTTGCTTTAGCAATGGGAAGTAGCTCCAGGAGAACCTAGGAGCTCTTCGACCAGCTAGACTGATGCACACACAGCAGTAAACACATAAAAGGAGTCCCTGTTTCAAGCAAGTTAAAAGAGAGGTCAAACACCCCGAGATTGTCCTCAAACATAAACACATGCACCATGATGTTTGCAAGCCCATACACACAAACAACATAGATATTGACATACATGCATACAAACACACAAAACTAAAACAAAATAGTACAATTTTAGGGGCATGTTGTATTCTTGATCTCTGACAAAAACAAAATCAATTTTTGCAAGTTTGCTTCATGGTATTTGAAAATCCATAAAGATACAAGGAAAGCATACATTAAAAAGTCTGGCCTGTGGTGTCAATAAATTCACATTCCTAATGTATCAGGAATTACTCTAATAGATTACATTCCTTGAGCAGTTTGTCTCTGAGAAGGGGAGGTTTCTTATTTCTGACTGATTGTGGTGACGACATTTAATCTCCACTCTTCAGTCACCTACAGAGACTCCTGCCACATCTATAATCTCACGTGTCACTTCAGATTGCTCTAACATCACATATTACAAACAAATGTTTTAACAAGCAACATGTTTCTGTCTAGATTTATTTTAAGAATCTTTTTTTCTAATAAAAGAACTATTTAGAGAGAAACAAAATCATGTCTTAGAGAAGTCTTGACTTCCTTCCCATTTTTCCCCCTAACAGCATGAGGAGAATTTATAATTAGCAAAACTCAGTCTTCCTGGTTCCATTCTAAATAGGATTTTGAATTGCAGCTAGTGCATATTCTCTCAGCTTCATGTGTATAATTGAAATGCCTCATTACAAAAGCTTAGTGAAGACAGAAAGGATGGCCAGGCTGCTTTCAAATGGGTCTTGGATAGACAAGCTGCTATTATCAACATTCCAGCTATTATTTTTCAGGGAAGATAGCAGACCTTTGTGTCATGTAGCAGTATAGCTCGGACCAGAACAAGAACCTGGAGAGGATCAACAGTGAACCCATATTAATAATCGTATTAATGCTATATGACTTTTAAAGGTTTTTTCCACTTCCATTTAAAAGTTTAATTATTTTCTACGTTTTTCTATTTTTTATTTGTATGAGTGTTGGAGTGGGGTGGGACAATTCCAAGGCTTATTTCTACTGCAAATGAATGCCAGACACAGGTGCCACGTTTTGTGGTCTAGCATTATGAGGTGAATTCAACCCTGGGCCAGCAGGTACCACGTTTTGTGGTCTAGCATTATGAGGGGAATTCAACCCTGGGCCAGCAGGCTTTGCAAGCAAGCACCTTCAAGCACTGAGCCATCTCCCCGGGCTTATTTTCTTTTTGTGTAATTACCATTAGGATTTAAAAGAAAAATGTAGGAAGTGAATTATCCTCCTGGCCTCAATGATATTTAAATGATATTTGGAATTTTAAGAGTGCTTTATATTATCTATTTGCTGTTATCATCTGAATTACAGTAATTTAAAAACAACAAAGATAATTTTTATTTTACTTTGAATAACAGCTTGTCCAGATTTTCTATAATTATCATAATTATATCTTTTAGTAAATCATCTATTGATTTAAAGTAAGTTATATAAATAGTATAAGTTATTCACCCTTATAATTATCAATGGCTATCTATGTTTTACATGATGCTATGAGACTAGCAGACACCACAATATTTACAAATTATGTTATGACTTATAGGCTTTTCATTCTTTTATATTTTTACATCATTAAAAGTGAAAAAGCAAACTAATTAAAAAACCAATTAAACCGAACTTTCCTGATGTAATCATCTCCTGCTACTACATTTAAAAATTAACCTTATATCCTAAATTCCTCTTTTTTTAAGACCTGGGACCCCTGTGGTGTGCTCAAAGTAGGAAAGGGGTCTACATCGTGATGGGCTGGGAGTGTTGGTCTACTGTTTGCAATGGACAGAAACATCAGTCCCCACGCAGAAGAGAAGATCCTTAGTTAAGGGGAAGAGGAAGGAATCCAAGGCCTAGGCTACACTGGTAGTCAGAATAGAGTTCGAATCCTGAGGCTGTTGCTTGCTGAATGAGTACAAGCAAAACACATCACCTGTCACTGAGAGACAGGGGAGAACAAGAGTGCCTCTTCTGACAAGGTACACCAGGGCCTCCAGCCACTGCAAGCAAACTCCAGACACATGTGCCCCCTTGTGCATCTGGCTTATGTGAGCACTGGGGAATCAAACCTGGGCCCTTAGCATTCAAAGTCAAATGCCTTAAGTGCTAAGCCATCCCTGTAGCCCAGGTATGTCACATTGTGAGTCTAGGTGAAGGCTCTTACTCTTCATTCTCTGCAAATTTTCTTTCAGTGGTGTTTTGTTCACTCCTTTAAGTCTCGGTGCCTCTGACCTTTGATTTCCTTGGGTTTACTAATTCAGAGTAAAAGGATGATCTGATAAAAGTGTCTGGGGCTAGAAACACAGAGATGTCCTATCTGATTAACTTACTAGCCACGTGAGGTAAGAGGTAGTTTAACTCATTCATAAGACTTGGATACAATTACATGTTGCTTATACATGTTGCAATCATGTAACTTAGTATTTAGTTAATATAACATGCATAACAACTACTCCCCACTATATTTCTAGGTCCTACAAATGTGTTCCTGTCAATGTTAATTCACTCAGTAAACCTCCAAATAATTTATTGTAAGATCAATAGTTCCATTCACTGCTCACTGAGTTGTGACAGTCCCTAGAATCTGTATGCCTCTTTCAGAAAGAGTTAATGAGGCTAGAATCTGTAGGCTGCTAAGAGAATGCACCTTAAAATATAAATATCATAATGCAGTGGTATGTACAGTCAATATTTCTGTTGTAAAACATAAATAAACTTTATTCCCAGCAGTATAATTTTGAACATACAATAAGATATTGGGTAAGTTTGTAAGAAATTATATAAGTATGAATTAATATTTGTTTATGTTAAGTAATACTATACACTATGAATGTTATAGCTGAGTTTGTATTCAGATTCAAATATGTCTTGCACCTAGTCTCTTGAAATTAACTAAACTCATTCAAATAGTAGAATTTAAATATAGCATTTAGTACATAGGAACACAATATAGAATTTCAAAATAAGTGCACCATAAAGTTGCATGTAGCACTTAAGACAGAAAACATGTAAAATTTTTCCATTATATCTTATTATATATTCCAGGCCAAATGACTCATCTGTCTTTGTACTTTATTCTTCACATATTAATTTTAGCACTTTCAATGTCAATCTATGCTTAATTAGCAGGTAGCTGAGCAACCAGAATGTTTCTTCACTAAAATAATGCAGCATCATTTGGTAATAATGATGATCAGAAAGTGGAAAGGAATGTAATAAATATGAAAGAGAGGAACTACATTTTAGAAACATGGGAATATTTTAAGTAATTATGGAGCCTAATTAATTTTATAAAGTCTTCTAAACACACAAAGAAGGTGATCTAGTTAATAGCATATGCCTTTGAAGTTACTATAAATCCTTATACTTACTTATAGTCCCAGTGAAGTTTAATCCAAAATAATGAAAAGAAAAACTTAGATAAAGTTCTAAATTTTTATCTAGCAATAAGTTTGCTTGTGGACTTATTAGAAGTGTTATGACCATTATTATATGACCTTTTATAGCATAAAGAGGACAAATTTTGTGTTGCCACTGAAATCGTGTTTCAAACATTGGAAAAAATGGAAATAAAAATGATAATAATGGTGATGAATAATCATCATACTAATACTAATGGTAAAGATATATAGAAGGTGGTATTCTTAAATTCAATTTGAAAATGTCTTTATTAACTCATATTAAATTTATCCCTTAAAATTGTTTTGTATCTATGCCTACTGAATGTACCTAAACACAGATGCTAAGAGCACCCTACTGTTCACATTGTAATTTCTAAATACAATTCTTCACTAAAAGGCTCCAAAACTTTTTTTTTTTTTCACAAAGCCTCATCAAGTCAGGTGTAAGAAATGGACAGGAACATTTTGTATTACAACAGAGCAAGGATGTTTTGAAAGGTCTTTAAGGGGCAGCCTAAAGAATTTAGTACCCAATGCAGAGAGGAGACTTCTTACCATAGACATGTTTTGGTTTTATTTAGAAAGTGCTGATTGCCATAGTCACAATAGTAAGAATATCTAAACAACCCAAGTTTCCATCAAATAATTAACAGATAGAAAATCAGAAGCATGATATCCTGTCATTTGTTCAACTAAAATGGAATTGAAGATGATTGTGTTTAGTGAAGTAAGGCTGGCATTCAAAGACAAGTCTGTCATTATTTTACACAGAGAATCTGAAAAGGCGGATATCTTTGACACTGGCAGGTGAATGGCCGTTGCTACCAGATTCTGGAGTCAGTTGGATAGAGGTAAGAAAAGGGAAAGTTTAGTCAATAAAGATTATTCAAAAGTGCAGGCTGTGAGATACCATAAGAAAAAAGACCTTTTGATATTGATAAATAGTAACTACGGAAGAAAATTCGTGATCTAGCAACTTTTATGACATGTAGTGACCATTGAATTTCAATGTGCTGGTTTTGGTGGGTTATGGCTTAAAGAGACTGTAAATACATATTGTATTTTCTTTTTTTCTTATTTTTAATGTGTAACATGTGTGTGTGTGTGTGTGTGTGTGTGTGTGTTGCAGACATGTGCATAGCAGGAGAATGACAGGTGTTCCCATCTACCACTCACCCACCTCTTTTTTCCTTGTGATGAAATCTATCACTGATTCTGGAATTTGCTGTTCCCAAACTAGGTTGCTTCAGGCACCCTCAGACCCTCATCCTTGCACAGGAAACACACTTAACCAATAAGCAATCTCTCCGATCCCATACGAATTTTCTTCTACATAAATTCCTGTCAAAAACAAACTAGAAAATTGAAAACTCACTAATACTTGTTATCTTTTCTCTCTTTGTTTTTTCCCTAGAGGCAAGCCCAAAAGACTTGCCTTCTTTATGGGAGAAAACAAGAGTGAGAGCAACAGTGTGAGAGACAGAAGAGAGAGAGAATTGGTGCTCCAGAGCCTCCAGCAACTGCAATCGAACTCCAAGCACATGTGCCACCTTGTGCACACGTGCAACCTTGCATGCTTGCATCACTGGCAAGGAAAGGAAGGCATACAGCTTTAAAGATGTAGATAGGCTGATCCACAGGAAGCAACTGCAATTGTTAAGTAGAATAGCTTCATAGGAAAAAAAAAGAAAGAAATGAGGTTCTTCATTACAACAATAGAAAAGTGCTTGAGAGGTGGACTCATCATTCATTAAAGGTGAATTCATTGAATGTAAGAAAAACTGAACTGAAAGCATTGTTATAGGGGTTCTTTGCTCCAAAACAGCCGCTTGTGGAAGTGTTTGCCCACATTCAGACACCACCAAAATGCACTGAGGCCCCTAGAAGAGGACAAGACTGCATTCCCAGCGGGTAGCAGAACGGAGCAGCCTTGTCAACATCATGCTAGTTTTTCCAGCATGCAAAATTCAGACGGGTTGGGACTGGAGAGATGGATTAGTGGTTAAGGTGCTTGCCTGCAAAGCCAAAAGGACCCAGGTTCAATTCCCCAGGACCCACATCAGCCAGATGCACAAAGTGGCGCCTGCCCTTGAAGTTTGTTTGCAGCAGTTGGAAGACCTAGCACATGCATTCTCTGTATTTCTCTCTATCTATCATCTATCTATCTATCTATCTATCTATCTATCTATCTATCATCTATCTACCTATCTATCTATCTCTATTTCTTTCTTTCTCTCATCCCTTCTCCCTCCCTCTCTGTCTCTCTCTGCCTCTTTCTCTCTCTCAAAATAAATTTTTAAAAATAATAATTTTTTTAATAATTTAAAAGTGTCGAAATCATAGAAAATTTCATCAAGGTTTTAGAAACCCACTGAGGTGAGGCAATGTATGGCAGGGCAGAATCCACACAAGGAGATGCTAAAAGGTCACAGCATGAGGCCCTGAAGGTGAAGCACAGATTGTCTTGGAGAACCTAGATGGTAGGTGTATAGTGTCTTCTTTTGGCACAGTATTTATTTGTTATGCATCATTATTCCATTGGTGAGCTGGAATGGTTATTCTGTCCTACTTTCTATTGGAATTATTTCCTCTAGTTTATACTATCATAAGGGATCACATTTCAGAGGTTGCCTGATTAGCAGTAGTGACTCTGCACTCAGACATTTGAACAATGTTGGAACCTTTATGACTTCAGAGACTTTTAGAGATGAGCTGAATGTATTTTACATTAAGACATAGGTGATGGATTTTGAGGAACAAAGGGGTAATGCTATGGATTTAAAGTGATATGTTTATCAAATTGAAAAGGGATGGATGTGTGATTGTTAATATCCATTATCTAAACTCATACTGGAAGAAAGAAGTGAGATTAACAAAATGATAAAGGAATATGAAGATTACTACTAAACTTGAGGCTAAAGAGATGGCTTAGTAGTTAAGCACTTTCCTGTGAAGCTCAATTCCATAGTATCCATGTAAGCCAGATGCACAAGGTGACACATGCATCTGGAGTTCATTTGCAGTGGCAGGAGGACCTGGTGTGCCCATTCTCTCTCTCTCTCTCTCTCTCTTTCTGCCTCTTTCTCTCTCTGTATGTCTGTTGCTCTCAAATAAATAAAAAGGTAAACAAAAAAAGATTACTACTAAGCTTATGTAAACAATGATTTTAAGAGAATATTACAAAAATTATTTATTAATCATTAGTTAACCTGATGAAATGCACACATTAGTCCAGAAATACAACCATTCAAACAGACACTATATGAAACAAAAGAGCATTAAAAGACATGTCCAGAGACACAACCCATCAAAACAGACATGAGCTAAAACAACAAAGAAGAAAATTAAAAGACATGAAGGTAGCAATCAAAAATATTTTCACAAAAATACCCCAGAACTAAATCCCTAAGCAATTCCACAAAACTTCTCAAGACACAATACACCAGTCTTTAACAAACTGTCTGAAAAAAAAAAAAAAAAAAAGTAGAGGATGGGAGATGCTACAACTCATTCTAAGAGTCCCAACTACTGTTTCCCAAATCAAGGGGAAAAAAATAGGAAAAAAAGAAACACAGAAGAATTTCAGACCATTAACTGCTATATATACATTAATTAATCAACAAAATGCAATCAAAATCAACCCAGCAACATATAAAAGGAAAAAGAATGAGTTCTAGGGATAGAACTCAGGTACTGAATGATCTCCCTATTCCCCCCTTTAAAGCAAATAAATAAAAAATCCTAAATAAAAAAGGATGTTGGGCTGGAGAGATGGCTTAGCGGTTAAGGCTCCCGCCTGCTAAGCCTAAGAACCCGGTTCCAATCTCCAGGTCCCACGTTTAGCCAGATGCAAAGTGATGCAAGGGCGCAATGCTGCACTTGCCCACAAGGGGGTACACACATCTGGATTTCGTTCACAGCAGCTGAGAGACTGCTGGCACACCCATCTCTATCTGTCTCCCTCTCCCTCTCTGTCTGTCTCTCTCTGTGTCTCTCTACAAAAATAAATAATATAATAAATTTTTTTTTTAAAAGATGGCATACCAAGTCCAAGAAAGACTTATTTCAGAAAATGTAAGGTTATTCCTACACATGAAAATCAAGCAGTGTAAGCTCTCCAGTTCATAAAAACAGAGGAGAAAATGCATGTACATAAATAAATCAATGGAATACAATTGTAAGTCCACAATACATAAGCCAATATATAAAACATATGTATAAGCATATATTCATACCCTGATTTTTATTATATTTTTAAAATTTTTGTTAGATATGGACATGTTTTGTATGTAAACAACCCATGTTGATACCATCCTTTAACTCCTCTCTGCCCCTTCTCTGCAAAAGCCTTCCTTGTTGGAGATGCAGATCAACCCCATGGGGATTGTGGGTCATGCATTACACTGGGTCATTTATCTACTCAGGTCGAGCTCCTTCTGAAAAATGAAGCAGGGAGGAGACAGAATTAAAAGGTAGACCCTCTTATAGTCTAATGTCTCCTCTGGTTTGGTAGGTGGCAAAATATCCAGTTCAGATATGGTTTCCTTTCTACTGAGCAGAAGCCAACAGTTGGTTACCCACCATGGCTGTGGCTCTAAAAATCTTTCTTCTGAGTCACTTAGACTTTGAATTGTTCAGACATATGTTGGCCACTTTCCCCCGGGAGCTCATTTAGCACCTTCCAGCACTAAATGAGCTAATTGTTTGGGGACTGCTCTCCTCCAGATTCCAGCCAGGTCTCTCTATGTGGTCCATGTCAACAGCATTTGTTATCTTCAGCAGTACAGTCTTACCATTAACCTCTGGTGGGTAATCAAATGCTCTGACAGAAGTCTGTCTTGTTTCTTGTGGGATATCTAGTAGGTGTCTCTGATCAACAGCTCATTGTGGATATAAACCACCTCCTGGTATAGGGAATTACAGCCTAGTTCCAAGGGAAAAGAAAATAAAAAAGACAGAGAAGAAAGAGAACCAGGAGAAATTTGAGGTTAGGTTTCATCTCACCCTCTTCAGGGCCCTTCAATTCAGGTGCTCCCTGTAAGGTTCTTTTGAGGGTTCCACCTTTTAGTCTGACTTCCAGGATTTAGGATTCTATGGTATCAGTTCAAATTGGGTTCAGTTTTGTGCCCCCCCTTTGCCTTCCCCCAAGCCCTACCCTCCCTATTGTCCAAGCCTCAAGATGCTATTCAGTTTTGTCAGCAACTTGGGCTGATCCAAGGAAGGAACTGCAGATTAGTGAGATCATGTGACGGTTGTCTTTCTGTGATTGTGTGAGTTCACTTAGAAAGATCTGTTCCAAGTTCAACCATTTTTCTACAAATTTCAATTTTCATTTTTTTATTGCTGAGTAGAATTCCATCATGTAAATACACCACATCGTGGTTATCCATTCATCCAATGATGGGCACCTGGGTTGATTCCAGTTTTTAGCTATTATGAATTGAGCAGCTATAAACATGGTTGAGCAAATATCTCTGAACTAAGATATGGACCTTTTAGGGTATATGCCCAGTAAGAGAATAACAAGGTCTTTTAGTAACTCTATATTCCTTTTCAGGGTCTTCATATTGATTTCCACAGTGGTTGTACCAGCTTACATTCCCACCAACAGTGAATGAGTGTTCCTATTTCCCCACAGCCACACCAACATTTGTTTTCATTTGATTTTTTAATGTTTGCTATTCTAACTAGGGTAAGGTGGAATCTCATAGTGGTTTTAATTTGTGTTTCCCTGATTAGGGATGTTGGACATTTTCTTAAGTGTGTCTTAGCCATTTGTAATTCTTCCTCTGAAAACTCCCTATTTAGTTCTCTGCCTCACTTTTGGAGTGGGTTGTTTGATTTTATTGTTTAGTTTTTGAGTTCTTTGTAGATTCTAGATATTAGGTTTCTGTCAGTGGGATAGCTGGAAAGATTTTCTCCCATTCAGTGGGTAATATATTGGTTCTGTTTATGGTATGTTTTTCTGGGCAAACGCTTTTTAGCTTCATGACATCCCATTGGTTGAGTGCTTGTTTAATTTCCTTGGCTACTAGGGTTTTGTTCAGGAAGTCTTTTCCCAGTCCTATATCATGAAGAGTGCCTCCTATTTTTTCTTCCAGTAGTTGCAGAGTTTCAGATCTTATATTGAGGTCTTCAATCCATTTGGACTTGATTTTTGTGTAAGTCAAAATGAGTGGGTCTAATTTCATTTTTCTACATATGGTGATATAACTTGTCCAACACCATTTGTTGAAGATGCTGTGTTTTCTCCAATCTACATTATTGGCACCTTTGTCAAAGTTGCTTGCCCTAAGGTCTGAGTCTGCAGTTCTGTTCCATTGGTCTAGGTTTCTGTTTTTATTCCAGTACCATGCTGTTTTTGTCACTATGTCTTTGTAATATAACTTTAGATGGGGAATGGTGATACCACCAGAGGTGGTTTTTTTTTTTTTCCTGATGATATGTTTGGATATCTGAGGCCTCTGCCATTCCATATGATTTTGAGATTTTTTTTCAATCTCTGTGAAGAATGATGCTATCAATCCCTGATTTTTAACAATGTAATCAGGCCCCTCCATAGGGGAAAACTGTCCATCAAAGTAAATAAAATGATGCAATACACCAATTCCACTTGTTTGATAAAAGTAACCTACCCCCACCAATTGGAAAATCCTACACACACACACACACACACACACACACACACACTATTCCATACACTATTATGCATGCAAATAATTCTTAAAAATACTCGATAAGTACAAATAATCCAAATGTTCATCAATACATGAATGAATCACAAAATGTAAAATAGCCATTGGACTATCATTCAGACATATGAAAAGAATGAAGTATTTATTTGTGCTTTCACATGGATGAAACTTGCCCTCATTGTCGACTTGATGATGCCAGAAGAACAAAGCTGTGCCACACAATGTTGTTTTTATAACATTCAGGATGAATGATTTACAGAGAAAAAAAAAGTCACTTAGCAGCTACCAAAAGCAGAAATTTGGAGTTTCAACTAATAGATACTTTTTCATTGGGATGATGGTTGATGATGGTTGATGATGGTTCTACCCATCTACTAAAACCCCCGTGTTGTCTATGGTAAAAAGATGTCATTTATGACATGTGAATTATACCCAAGTAAGACAAAATATAAAGTAAGACACATCATACAATGAATTGACCATTTAGGAGAAGTAGCTCACAGGTTAATCCTGACTGCCCAGGTCTGATTCCCTAGTACCCATGTAGAAGCCAGATGCACAAAGTGGCATATGTGTCTGGAATTCATTTATAGTGGAGGGAGGCCCCAATGTACCCTTTCTCTTTCTCTGTCTATCCTTCTGCATATGAATAAATACAAATTTACATTTTTTTAAAAAAATTAAACCTTTCAAATGAACTAATAAGTACCTGGAAATCTTGATTTTGGAAACTGGAACTTCATGAAAGATCCAGTATATTGTTTCCAATTATCATTATATTCATTTCATTATTGATTTCATCCTTCATGTAGTTTTCACCTATTTGTATGTTAGCCATTTTACATAAGACATTTCTTCTATGTGTTGATGGGAAATATGTGATGAACTTTTTAGAAACTTCTTTGTTTGGGTACTGTATATTTGAAATGTTAAATACCAACTTGTCTTTCTTCTGAGAATCAAATCTAATAGCTCATGGAGGCAGCAGGCACCGTAACAAAACATTTACATGAGAATTTGTTAATTACAATTGCAACATGGCATCACAACAAAGTGGCCTAGTAAGTCTTTTGACCTGGCTACCCTTCTGATTTAAACATATGAATGAATAAAACATTCTATATTTTCTGGGAATGTGTACGAGCATTCTAGCTAAGTGACAGGTACGTTTTATGAATGATGAAAAATTTATGTGAACATCTGCCTGCTTCAAAATAGCCAGATGTTTTTCATTAGGCACCAAAGTTCTCAGTAAGTTTTCCTTTAACACTTTCATTGCCCATGGGGATGTTTTAATTGCTTGTCCCTCCTAAATAAAATAAAACCAGCAATATGCATTATGACTGGATTAGAGGCCTCACCCCATGCAATCTCACGGTAAGTCTTTGTAGGAGGATTCCTTGTGTCAATCTGTTTGGGTAGTGCCTGAGGGTTACTTTTCCTCTGACTATTGTCTTCAATGGAATGAGACTGTGTTTGCTTTCATAAATGCATTAGATTTCCGTAGAAGACCCCATAGGGAATAACTGCAACCCCACCGAGGAGCATCCCCAATGGAATGGGGACAGGGTTGAGGGGAAAAAGGGTACCAACACATGATATATCCATAAGTATGTTGTTAATAATAATAATAAAGAATAAAAAGAAGATGGTTATCGAAATTATATATGGATGAATGGTACAGTGAACGCATTCAGGAAAGAAAATGAATGTCAGTAAGATACCTTTAGTGCTCTATACACATTGCTAATCCATATTTTTTTTCAGATGATAATTTTAAAATGGTCCAAATTCAGGCACATTAAACCCAAGATTCTGAAGATGCCAAAATTGTATTAGAGATGGCTAAGCTGGTCACGGTGCCAAATGCCTGCAATCCCATTTCTCAGGAGACTGACAGAGGAGGATCATGAGTTAAAGACCTTTTTCAGCTTGATAATGAGAGCCCGTCACAAGACTCCCAGGACGGTGTTTGTAGCACAGTGGTGCACACCCTCCTAGCGTGTGCAAGACCTGAAGATTGATCCTCAGTGCTGGGGAGGAGGAGGTAGTCAAATTGAAGCACCATCATATATCACACTGCACATAACTTTCCACTTTTGATAGATGTGCAAGCAGGAAAGAAGTTAGAAATGAGGGGGAAAAAATCTGAAATTGTATTTATCTTAGAATTAGAGAAGGTTAGTGGCAGATTGGAAATAGTATCTTCTGAGTTACAAAATACATGAAAATAAGCCTAATACTAGGCTTCATTTAATATCTAAAATTATATTTATATGTTGTATAGATAAATAAACATATAAACATAATTACATATTAGCCAATATATCAGCATATATATATATATATATATATATATATATATATATATATATATACACACACACACACACATACATACATACATACACACACATCCACACACACACATGAGATGTACCACACACAGTTTGTCCTTTGGGTACAGTTTACTTTTTGTGGCAGAATAAAAACAGGTTCTTATTATATAAAGTAGGTTAATGTATTTCTGTTGAAAATATTGGCTCCTCTCTGCTAATATGATGATAATTAATGTGAATAATAAGTACTTGAGAAGGATGTTGTGTTACTTAAAGAAAAGGGGAATACCACTCCCATCTTACCGTCACAAATCATTGGCATTTAATGTGCTGGAAGTGGAGGACATTTTCTTCAGTGGTGTAGCCACTGTTAACATGCATGTGCACTGGTAACCACTCCACCCCCCTCGTGCTCATGCAAGCCACCCTATTCAAACAGAAATACAAACAGGAAATAAAAAGAGAAAAGAAATAAAAAGACATCAAAAGAGAAGAGGGACTTGGGGAGAAGGGGTTCAGTGGGAGAGGGATGTGGGGTATAAAGAAGGGAATAAGAGGGGATTATTGTTAAAAAAAAAACATGTATTATTGTACATGTATTCACCTTTAGCTGACATGAGGATTATGGGAAATTGCACTCAGTGAAGCTCTGAACAGGGTTTTTAATCTTCATGCCAGAATGCGGAAAGGTCAATGGGTCATCATTGGAGGTCAGATGCCAATCACAGGGAGGGTTTCACAAGCTCCAGGGACTCTTGCACTAGAGCTGCACTCCACCTAAAATCTTCTCTTGCAGTTTGAAATGAAGCAGGATCCTTGGATGCAAGCAGTATTGCAGTTATTTCTTCCAGTGGCAAAAAGAAAAAAAAAAAAAAAAAGCCATTTTAAATGGGAATATTGGGATCTCTCTAAGTTAATTTAGGCTTCCTGGTAGAACAATGTGTCTCTTTGCTCCTCCAGTGTGCTTCTGTGTCTCTGGGGCGGGGATATACGCACATGAAGAAAACATGAAATAAAGCCGTTGTATAAGAGAAAATGTGTAATTGCAGCTAGAGAATGGTCTATCAGGAAGCCAGGGGTGTAGGCAAGAAACAGATCATCCTGGGATCTGGGAAGTGACTTTCTTATTAATTGATAGTGAAAGGAAGAATATAGTATTCAGAAAGAAAAAGATGCAGACACACTAATTCACAGAAAAGTTAACCTACTCTCTGAAGACCACACAGGTACATGGTCAAGAAAATTTGATCCCAAATATCACTTCAGTAGCTATTACTGAATTAAAATTTTGAAATATGTCATAAAAATCTCTCCAGCTTGATGACTTCTAGGAGGTTTAACAAAAAGAGAATGTCAAAAAGCTGTGAAACACAATTCATATGTTTCTGCTTATATTCAGGCTAATTTCCCATGTTATTGCTAAAACGAAGAAATATATTCATACCATTTTGGAATGCCTGGGGGCTCAGAACCAGAAAAAAAATTAAAAATTTGTGGATCTTGCCTTCTATTCCAACACTATGTTAACAGGCCATGCACTCAGGAATAATTTTATTGGTTTCAGAAATATGAAAATAACAGTATTCCTATTTTTAAATTTCAAGTTGATATGAATTTCACACTGTGAAGTCACTTCTTATATAATTTCTCCCTTTTAATATGGCAGAATTAAAAGCTATAAAACTAGAAGTGATTCTAAATCATTCATGTTCTTAGACAACTTTCTCATGCCTAACTTGGATATCATTTGACTTTTTTCAATTATTGCTGTTGCATTTATATGAAGATTTCTGAAACAAGCAGCTTATTATATGTATCATTTGATTATAGTCTTTCAGTTAAACTGCTGTTTTGAGAAGAGGGTTATGAAACCTCATCATATTTGTTGACAGCCTCTTCCCTTTCTGACTTTCAGTCCACTTTTCTAGCCTCCAATCCCATCAGCATTGTTTACAAATTGTTTTCATGATTCATATCATTACCTACACAATGCCTTTTAAGTAGGTGACATCAAAGTTTTTATTTATTTATTTATTTATTTATTCATTATTTATTTATTTATTTATTTATTTGCAAGCAGAGAAAGACAAGGCCTCTAGCAGCTCCAGTGAACTCTAGATGCATGCACCACTTCATGCATCTCACTTTATGTGGATACTGGGGAATTAAACCTGAGTTGTTAGGCTTAGCAGACAAGTGCCTTAAACCCTGAGCCATCTCTCCAGCCTGACATCAGATATTTAAAAAAATATTTCATTTATTTATGAGAGAGAGAAGTAAGGAAGGACAGAAAGAGAGAGAGAAAAGAGAGAGAGAGAGAATGGGCATGCCAAGGCCTCTAGGCACTGCAAATGAACTCCAGACACATTCACCACCATGTGCATCTGGCTTACGTGTGTTTTGGGTAATCGTACCTGGGTGGTTAGGATTCTCTGGCAAGTGCCTTAACTGCTACGCCATCTCTCCAGCCCCAACCTCACAATGTTACATGAATCCAAATCCCTAGTTCAGTCAGTAGACTAAGTCCCTTCTCCATCCTTTGTCACGATAAAGCCCTCTCGGTTTCCTTCCTGCCCCTGAATATCCCTGGGTGTGATGTGGAGTGAAAGGCTTGGGCCTTTGTCATTTTAATTCTTTATGCCTATAGAATGTTGACCCTTAACTATCCATTCCTTCATAGCAGAAGGCCCTTTGTTCCTACTGACATGTGTATCTTTGTCTAGTCTGGAACGACTCCTTCATCTCTGCAGTGTAACTTGACATATTTCTTACAAGGATGCAGGAGCAGTTTTCAGCAAGGCCAGACACTTCTCCCTGTCTACTGCTCTGTCTTCAGTCAGAGTGTCCTCACTGGCTAAGCATAAGCAAGTTATGTTTAAATTTATTTTATTTATTTGAGAGAGAGAGAAAAAAAGAGGCAGAGAGACAGAATAGGCATGTCAGGGCTTTCAGCCACTGCAAACGAACTCCAGAGGCATTAGCCACCTTGTGCATCTGGCTTACATGAGTCCTGGGGAATCGAACATAGGTCCTTTGGCTTTTCAGGCAAGTGCCTTAACCACTAAGCCATCTCTCCAGGCCCTAAAAGTCACCTCTTATTGAGTTAGAAATTTTAAAGCAGCTCTTGGCTGAAAGGAAAGCATTTCATGACACACCATAATAATTTTTTTTTTTTTTTTTTTACTTTCATGACGAGTGAACAGAAGAAGATTTAAACAAAGCCTCCATAGATTAGATCTTTAGAGAAAGCTCAATCATTTAATTGGTATCCAGTATTAATAAGTAATAGATTTTTGGTTGTGTCCATAAAGAACACAATTTTCTCTTAGGAGCAGCAAGCAACATTAAAAGATTATAAGGTGTTTTTGTTAAAAAAAAAGTAACCAAATTTATTAAAATATCAGAATTAATCATCCTTTCTCATAATTCTTTTATGCAAATATTAAAGATATATTTTTTTCTTTCCTGCTTAATGGTCAGTGACCCTTTGAAATCTAAATATACAAAACTTATTTAAATTCCAACATATTGTCAAGCAGCACATATAGCAAACCACGCAGAGGGAAATTGATAGATTAAAAAAATAAAATTTGGGGAAGATGAAAATATCTGGCATCAAAAATGTCTCAGTAGGATACAAATAAGTAAAGCACGGGGATGAAATGAATTGGAACTGCATCTATTTGCATTAGGGATTGAACATGATGTGCTCAGTAGGAAAGCTTGAAACACTTCACTGAACAATAGAAAAATAACTTGAATATTTTAGTTGTGGTTCAGCATTCCCAAATGAGCTCTTGGTGCATATCTCATTTCAGCCATTTTATTTCCAAAATCAATGCTTTTTTTAAAAAAAGTATCTTTTAAAAAATTCTATTTTCACTCCTTAAAAGTAGTCAAAGGTTTCAGTACAATTAAAATCTTTAAAAAAAAGAAACTATATTGTTGATTATTTCTAAGAGGTTTTGGTTGTTATTGTGTCAATAGGTATTAAACTGACCTAATGCTAACTCCCTTAGTTCTCTAATCTAGGCCTACTATAGACCCTCAGACTGACCTAATGCTAACTCCCTTAGTTCTCTAATCTAGGCCTACTCAGATATCTAATGCTAACTCCCTTAGTTCTCTAATCTAGGCCTACTATAGACCCTCAGACTGACCTAATGCTAACTCCCTTAGTTCTCTAATCTAGGCCTACTATAGACCCTCAGACTGACCTAATGCTAACTCCCTTAGTTCTCTAATCTAGGCCTACTATAGACCCTCAGACTGACCCTAATCTCTAACTAGGCCCTTAGTTCTCTAATCTAGTTCTCTAATCTAGGCCTACTATAGACCCTCAGACTGAGAGTTTATCATGTGGGATGAGTGCCAGTTCTTTGTGTCTGATATTCTTCCCTGTCCTTATCAAAACTAAATTAGAATAAATAGAAAATGCTGCTCTATGTGATTTGCTTGTGTGTCTACAAGTGTCATAGCCTGGGTGGTTTAAATGATCAAAGGTTATTTTCTCATAATGGATGCCAGGAATCCAAGATGAAGGTGTGGCCATATTTTAACTGTGAGGCCTCTTTCCTTGGCTTGCAAATGGTCAGTCTCACTGCTTGCTGACCTGTCCCTAGTCCACGTGCACAGGTCCTCTCTGTCTTCTCATGTGTCCAAATCTCCTCTTCTTATCAGGAGGACAGTTCGATTTGGTGGTAGCTCCCTCATAAGACAGTCATTTAAACGTATCTCCATAAAGACATCTCTCCAAATACAGTTAGTGGTACTGAGGGCTAGGGCTTCAAGAGACGAATTTGAGGAGAGACAATTTATAACACTATCTAGAGTAAATCAGCAGTGAGATCATGTATTTTGAAGCAAAAGTAGCATTTACATGAAAGTAGAAAGCATTGAGGCCACTTTTTTACATTATTCTACAATGTTCTACATGAAGAATGAACAGAATCCTATATTTACAAATATGACTACCTCCTCGAAGTTTAGGCATTAAAAATCAGAAATAGATTATTGGCAAATTTTTCATTGGAGTTTTTTGCCAAGAGTTCTGGACAAAAGTTACCCTCTTTAAGACAAAATAATACATTAGTAGTGGACTGCAGCCATTCACTTCTCATTATAACTTAAGGTAGGAAAAGTCTCAAAGGGAAGAGCATCATGGGAAGACAAGCATACCACAAGAAGACAGCCTGGATATCACATCTTTTCATGGCTGTAGAAAGGGCATAGTCTGAATGAGAGAGCTAGCAAATACCCAGTAGGACTATACTAATGAACCCCCAGGGTTAGCCCTAGTGACACACCTTCTTCAGCAAGCCTCCACCAACTTGGGACTGAGTAAGAGGCTTAATAGCAAACACTTAGACTGTGGGGAACATTTAACATTCAAATCACTAGAATGGAGAGGGAAAATGCTGTGAAATGAAAAATAATAGAACTAGACCTTACCTTAACAATCAGTAGTCCACACTACTTTGTTGAATGAATAGATAACTGCATGAAAAAAATAAATTGAAAATGGGTCACTTTAAAAACCTTTAGTAGCTTCTTCAAGGCAGTAAATATGTAAAAAGAATGATTACAATGTGTTTGCAGATCATTTTATATTTATTTTCTAAAAAGAAATAAGATATTGAATTGAGTGTTGTATAAAAAAAAAGCTTCTATGATTCAGCCTCCCACATGAAGCACATCTCCTGCCATAATATTTATTTTTCCCATTACTGCCATTCATTGTCTTTCTCTGCAGTGCAGGGCTCATTCTCTCAAGTCACATGCGCATGTTCTTTTCTACGTTCCTCAATGCCATTCATATATCATCACTAGCTTGAAATATTTCCATATTTTAGACCACAGGGTAGAAGTAATCTGTGGTCTTCAATATATATATATATGTGTGTGTGTGTATATATGTGTGTGTGTGTGTGTGTGTGTGTGTGTGTGTGTGTGTGTTTAAATGTGATGTACAGAACCAAATCCATATACCTCATCATATACTCTGTCCTTGTGTTTGTTTAATAGACAAAGTTATGCACAAAATCCTATAAATGTTATTGTGGTGAATATAAACTCAGGCTACCAATCCATAATCACAGTTTTTAGCCTTTACTTGTATTATTAATTTTTTAAATGTAACAACAATGTTGCCTATAGTATTGAACAAAAGTAAAAGATAAAGAAAAATAACAATGAATTTCTCACTATTTCTTCATTTCCTTTATCCTCTTTTTCCACTTATGTACTTATGCATTTGTATTTTTATGAGATTACAAATATATAAATTCATAAAATTAGTTTTTAGACCATCAATCAGACAGCCATTGTTCACCAAGTTATATATCTAATATCTAGCCCTCAAAGCCAATTGGCATACCATGGTAATCATTTAGTATTTTTCACAAATATGCCAGCATGTTCTCTTCCAATATATGAGATGGTTGACCTTTTTTCCACTGGAATGTAGGCATCACTATGTCATTTTTTTATCTCCTTTCCTTTTCAATGGTATTTATGTCAAGATAGTTACAGAAACTCTGGACACATCCTACGTCAAAAAATACACACAGGTAGGCAACAATGCTATTTTCAAGACAATGGGATTTGAGATTATCACTGCAGAATAGCCAGATTACTCAGAGCCAATACAAAAATGAGATGTCATTTGCTTTTAAGGGTTTTTTGGTTTATTATTTATTTATTTGAGAGCAACAAACAGACAGAGAGAGAGAAAGAGGCACAGAGAGAGAGAGGGAGAGATAATGTGTGCTCCAGGGCCTCCAGCCACTGCAAACGAACTCCAGATGCATGTGCCACCTTGTGCATCTGGCTTACATGGGTCCTGGGGAATTAAGCCTCGAACCAGGGTCCTTAGGCTTCATAGGCAAGCACTTAACCACTAAGCCATCTCTCCAGGCCCTCCTTTGCTTTTAATATTGCACAGGTGAATTTGAAACCAAAGGTCCACTTACTTTTTATTTTTTATTTGTTTGGTTTTTTGAGGTAGGGTCTCACTCTGGCCCAGGCTGACCTGGAATTAACTATGTAGTCTCAGGGTGGCCTCAAACTCATGGTGATCCTCCTACCTCTGCCTCCCAAGTGCTGGGATTAAAGGCGTGCTCCACCTCGCCCAGCCCACTTACTTTTTAGTTAATAATTATTGGGTTTTTAATGCAACAGACTACTTTATACCTATATACTGACACTAACTATTAGTGTCAGGTAATATTCCTCAATGGGACTTCTGAGTCAAATGGAAGGGTAACAGTTCATGTTGTTAGAGTACATGTTAAACAGAAATGTGAATAAATGGTGAACATAATAGAGAGGTGTGAGAAATAAGATTCACAAAGGTCAGCAGTATACATGAATAATTTTCATGGTGAATTTACTGTTCCAAGTTATTTACTTGTGTAATAATTTAATGGGATTGTTGCCAATGTATCCTCAATTTGCAGGTAACTTCATTAAGAAACAAATAATTAATTCACCCCAAATGACATGACTCCTAAATACTGGAGCTAGTGATGGTACGCAATAAAGAGATCTGAACCAAACCTGTCTGAATCAACAGAACTAAACACACACACACACATACACACACACACACTCATAAATATACATTCTCTCTCTCTTACATACACACTCACTCTCATAAACACTCACACATATACAGTCTCTCTCTCTATCTCTTTCTCTCTCACACACACACATCTTTCTCTAGGTAAAAATTTCCCAGACTGGTAAAATTCACTTGAAACTTGAAAGCAGCACTTACTCCGTTGAGTCCACCTTCCCCTTTTCCCTCTCCCTGCAAAAAATTCTATCTCATTTTGACTTCTACAACATAGCAATATATATGAATATGCTGAAGGTCAACTCATGCAATTTGCATGGATTCAGACTGTTAAAAAATATGTAGAAAATGTACAGAAAATAAGTGCATGGTAATTGAGTTGTTCTCATGAATGTTCACAACCAGAAAGTAGTTGGAATTAGTAATTAGTAATGTCTTGAAGTGGGTGGGATGATCCACAGAAATACACCAGTGCTTCACAGTTAGTGGCTCCTTCCATTTCATGTTTATATCACTAAAACCAGTCAACATTTCTTTAACTTTGTCATTCTACTTCTGCACTTGGCTGAGACCATAGCATATATACTTTTTGATTTTTGAATTAATTTACCATAAGCTGTCATATTTAGAGATTTTACTTTTTCTCCTCATTTCCTACAGCTGTTAACTTTTTCCTTAATCTCCAGTGAATTCAGAAGTAAATTGCCTACATTTTGCTGAATGAGTGGAGTTACTTAATTGCATTGCCATAATCAAATTTGGCATTTTGTATTCCACTCCAATTTGCAAAGACATAGGTAAATAAATAATCAGTTAGCAAAACAAATCAACCTTTTAATTGGATGAACTTTTGTATTTGCTCCATAGGAAAATATCTGAACTATAACTTGAGAAGATATGAAGATGAATCTATAAAAATCAAGCATTTTCCAGGTTCTTACCTAAGGTTTTAACCATCCATTTTCATTCTCATAGCAGTTATATAACAAGTTTTACCAAGCAATTTACAAATTAAAACAAAAAAAAGAAAAGTGAGGCTTGGTTAGGTTAACTGTACTGCCAAAGTCATGATAGAAATGTAATAAATTCTCACACCTAAGCTCATGTCTATTTTATTATCCCAAGTGCCAGCAAGGACTACGGTGCAAAACAACCCATAACCTTCCAGAAAGATAAAAAATTGAAGAGAATAAGGTGAAAAGACAAGTGATCTATCCATATATTTATAGAGTCCATGGCATAGAATTTTCTAAACCTCTCATGAGAGGAATATAAGAACAAACTGATTCTCTGTCTCACTTATGAAGATGAAAGCAGGAAAGTATCCTGCTAAAATTGCTCCCTGAATCATCTCTCTAGAGAGGAAAAGAGAAAATATCCCCTACAATCTGCACACATTTCAGTATGTATCAGGCAAACAACCTTAGCCTGTAAGTGCTGCAGGGCAAAATTTGAATGAATGGATTTGATACTCTGAAAAGTAGGTCTTCAAACCCATGTAAGCACACATTTATTGTGTGTATGCAAAGAATTTCAGTACTTACTTCAAACATCCCAAATTTTTCTTACACATATTATAATTTGGTATAAATTAAACAAATATAAGTATAGCTACTAAACAAGAAGAGCTATCTTGGTAAAAATGAAGCAAAACAAATTAAGAACATTATCTGAATTAAAGTTTAGTATTAACATACATATACACAGAGCTGCATAGAAAAAATACTGCCTGTGAGTTCCCAAGATTAAGTTCCCACTTAACCTTGATTTTTATTTATTTATTTATTTATTTATTTATTTATTTATTTATTTATTTTAGACAGAGGGAAGACAGAGAGAGACAGAGAGTGAGAATGGGCATGCCAGGATCTCTAGCCACTGCAAACGAACTCCAGACACACGTGCCACCATGTGCATCTGGCTTACGTGGGACCTGGAGAATCAAACCGGTGTCCTTAGGCTTCACAGGCAAACGCCTTAACCTCTAAGCCATCTCTCCAGCCCCCTTGATTTTTTTTATTGTTAAACTAATCAATTTATTGAATTACTTGCAGTAGCATGGCGGCATGGGAAGCTGAAAACTGAGAATTCCCACCTTACCCTGAATGAACACTCAGGGAAGCTGGTATTCACGACAGTTCCCCCGCAACTTGCAGCCTGTTCCTCAGCCTGGTTCCCCGCCGCCAGGAATGTTTACTGCATATAAAACTTTTGAGAGGGGCCATCTGAGACTTCTAAGCTTCATCAAACTTTTATTATTGATAATGTCCATGCATGTACAAAATGGGTTTGGTCTTAATCCCCTCTCTTTTCCTTCCTTTGTCCTTCCTGTACCCTTCCACTGAACACCTTCTTCTTTCTCACTATTTCCTCTTCTATTTTGATGGATTTTTCTTTGCTCCCCCATAATTTATGACTAGATTTTGATGGGCCCAATAACATGTACTACCTCAGTCATTTGAGAAAAGTGATTAAACATCTAAATAGACAAACTTGGTGAAAATTAAAGTGTTGTCAAGTTTGAAAAATCATTTTAAAAACAAAGTGAGCTGGGCGTGGTGGCACACGCCTTTAATCCCAGCACTCGGGAGGCAGAGGTAGGAGGATCGCTGTGAGTTTGAGGCCACCCTGAGACTACATAGTTAATTCCAGGTCAGCCTGAGCTAGAGTGAAACCCTACCTCAAAAAACCAAAAAAAAAAAAAAAGTGATACCATGTCTATAAATTAAAATGCAGAAAAAATGTCTAAATGTACTCCAATTCATTAATCTTGGAAAAATCCAAATTAAAATGACCATGAAGAGTCTGTCTCTCTGCTTCTCATTGTCTGCCAGGTTGTGGCTAGCCACAATGGTCAGATCCACAGCTTCCATTCCTCCTCCACAGTGAAAATAATAATATCTTTCAAGTTATTTAGTCTCAATGACAAGAAAATTAACTAATTCAGAAAATTAATACTGAAGAACGGAGTCATTCCTACAATAAACCTGACCATATGATAAGACCACAGGAACTGTGAGGTTGGACTGAATGCATTATTGACATTATGAGATGGCCATGAGCCTATTGGGGCCATGAGTGGGATACTATGGTAAGAATGGAAACTTCTTTTAGAGGTTTATGGGTTTGAACATTTGATTCTAAACTAATTTTGTGTTTGGGAAGATGTGTAACCCTTAAAAGCTGAAGCCTAGTCCATGGAAATAGGTCAATAGGTATAAAACCTGGCCCCAGTTCCAACCGAGTCTCTCTGCTTTACTTCAGTTCCCAGGAAGTGACCAGCCACAAACTTTCACACCAGGGTCACAACTCCAGGCACCATGCATGCCAGAAAAGAGAATAAGGAACAGTATTGGTCTACACAATCCCTTTCTAGGACGGGTCGCCCGTGAAGTACCTCCCACTAATGCCAGGTTCCTAAAGGCTCAGTCACCTCTCAACTGTACCACACTGGGGATCAAGTACTTACCACATGGGCCTTTGGGGACACTTATCAAACCATCCTAGAAAAGAAAGCAAGCAAATGTGAAATCCATGGCTTAAAATATCCAACATCTGAATTTTTTCTCGGAAATTCTATAACCTGCTCTGTTCACTTTGTATAAGATGTAATTTTGGAGTCCAGAGTGCCACCCATCACACCATGGGACTAGCACTGTATATGTTATAATTTATTGAGTCCTTCCAGGAATCATAATTTTTGTCCAACATTGGACTTTTACAATGACATAATGTGACAACTCTGCAAATGAAATCCATCCCCATCACAGATTTGTTGCTGCTCTTGATAGCTTGTGTAATGAATTTCTCCAGAATCATTTCTGTAAATTTGTATCTTTGTGGTCTCTGGTTCCTGAATCTTTCTCTGTTTGTAGTTACTAAACAGAAAATTTTCTTAAATGCCTGCTATCAGTGACAATTCTCAAAGCTTTGAGAGTCTTTCTGTGCATATTGGGAACAATCTCACAGCTCCTGCAGGCAGTTAACAAGTCTTTATCAAGTCCTTACTTGATGGGCAGAGCCTCAAGGTCAGGCAGAACATGATACTTAGGGAGAACTAGGCTCTTTTCTGCCTTGCCATGGAGCAGAAGAACTGGTACACACATGCAAATGAATTCTTCTACAGTCCCAAGCAATACCCCCCAAATTTCAAAGCTCCTGTGTTCATCTCATTTTTCAATTTTCCTTTTTCAGTTTTGGGGTCAGTTTATCCATTCCAACTGTTGTTGCTAACTTAAGAAGGTTCACTATTGGACAATATTGTTGTTCTGTCCACTATAAATGTTCTTAAGGAAAAGATTAGTATCATAAGACAAGCTCTGAATGGAAATTTTGAAGGAAATTTCTGATCAGATAATTACAATTTGTGAATGTGAACTATTAAAATGCTCGAATTTTCATTCTCCACCAGAGACTAATAGATTTCTGGTGCATATCATGTTGATAATTGGGCTGCTTATTCAAGAAGCCGCCATAAAGCTATAAAAATCAAAATGGCACATTCATTACTTCTATTAAGAAATATTTATTTATTGGCAGAGGGAGAGAGAGAGAATGAGAAAGAAAGGAGAAAGAAAGGTGTGCCAGGGCCTTTTGCCACTGAAAATGAACTCCAGATGCATCTGGCCTTAAATAGGTATTGGGGAATTGAACCAGAGCCAACAGGCTTTCAAAGAATGTGCTAATTGCTAGTCCATCTCTCCAGCACTCACTCATTACTAATTATGTCATATGCAACACTGCAAGCAAGAAGTAGTTTGGGCTTGCATTTTATAAAGTATCCATGTATCATAGTGAAGAAGGTGGAGCAAAAGCAGTTCATGTCAGGATATGATAGTACAGGAAGGAGCCACCACAGGGGATGTCCCAAAGACATGCTGCCTACAACATATTTCCTCCAAATAGGCTCCACCCCTACTTCTTTCCTCTTCATCATTTGTCACTTCTGCAGTCTAATGAGTTGTTGAAAATTTGCACCCCTCACTTAAACAAATGATCTTGTGTGCTTCTTTATAGCTTACTCATTTGCATATTATCAGTCCCTCTAGAACACATATTAAGGAGATTCACATATGATTAACTGTCTTTTATGTCTTATTGTTCTCTATACTATTCTTTCTTCCTATTTGAAATCGGTCATGAGCTATCATTAGTTTTGTGTTCACTTTGTCATTTCGTGCCCATCATCTTCCTTCTGTCTACCTGCCTCTAGCACGCTCAGGTATATTAATGGAAAGTGCTACATCTGCATACTCCAACCAACTCCGTTTTTATTTTTTTCTTTCAGAAATTACCTTGAGTCCTTAATTTGTTGATCTCATCCACATTTGTCCTATTGTTACATATGTACTTCTGATCTTTTTATAGCTTCATTTCAGCAAATGTAATGCTTATTTATTTGTAGTTTAACATTTTTACTCTATTTTCGTAATACTGTCCAAGCTAATGCCCTACCTAATTATCAGTATAAGAGGCGAATAAGGGAAGACTCACCTGGTCATAGCAAAACTTTTTTCTTTTTCTCTGTCAAAGAACCTAAGTTCAGAGAAAAGGCAATAGTGCAAAGAACAGAATGAATGAAGACATGAAAGGAAAGTGTGGGCTGGAGAGATGGCTTAGTGGTTAAGGCAGCTGCTGGCAAAGCCAAAGGACCCAGGTTCAATTCTCCAGTACCTATGTAAAGCCAGATGCTCAAAGGGGCACATGCATCTGGAGTTTATTTGCAGTGGCTAGAGGCCCTGGCAAGCCCATGTTCTTCTCTCAATATTTATCTTTGCCTCTTTTTCTCTCTTTCTCTTTCTCTCTCTCTCTCTCTTTCTCCCTTTTTCTCTCTCTCTCTCCCCTTAAATAAATAAATTAATTAATTAATAAATAAGCAAATAAAATATTTTTAAAAAGTAAAGTGGGGCTGGAGAGATGGCTTAACGGTTAAGGTGCCTGTCTGCTAAGCCTAAGAACGCTGGTTCCAATCTCCAGCGGTTCTAATCTCCAGGTCCCACGTTTAGCCAGATGCAAAGTGACGCAAGGGCGCAATGCCGCACTTGACCACAAGGGGGCACACACATCTGGATTTCGTTCACAGCAGCTGAGAGACTGCTGGCGTGCCCATTCTCTGTCTCCCTGTCCCTCTCTCTCTCTCTGTCTCTCTGTGTCTCTCTCTAAAAATAAAAAATAAAAAATAACTTTAAAAAAATGTAAAGTGTATAGTACTGAGCATACATACTTACTTTTCCCAAAGTATGTTCTCTATCTACTAGCATGTCAAAGAGCAGCTCAGCCCTGGAGGGAACACCACTAGATTAAAAATACATTCTCAACTTGAATATGTGCAGGCTTCTTTTAAAGAATCACAATAAGAAATACTAACTTTCAAAGTCTGAGGAATAAGATCAAGGGAAAACTAATACTGTGTGCTATTATGACTCTATCAAGGGTGTTATCCATGCAATAGGTGAGATCCCTCATCATTTAATCAACTCTTGTTGTCTCATTCTGTTTATTCTCCCTCTCAATCAACTATTCAATAATGTTCATGGGATCAATACTGCAGAGATCTTATAAAGGTAGTGAGGTCATGAACGCACCAGTCACTTCACTCATGGAGGGCAGAGTTCCAAATCTTCCACGTTGTTGTCTGAGCCTTGAACGGCACTGTGTAGATTCTCATTTAGAGCTGCACTGTCAACAGTCTCTTGTTTTCAGCACTTGGATGATTGATTTGTCTCCCCAGTATCTATATATCTTATTTAACTCATGAGCCTTCTACTCTTAAGTTCTGTTCTCTTTCCTTGGATCGTATGTGATGTTACAGGCTTAATTTTCTTTAGATATACTGGATACAAACAAGTTGTCTTTTCAGACATGAGACTTACAAATGTAATCAACAGAGCAAGACTGTTCACTTTTGTTCACTTAACAGTGTCTTATCATTAAAAGCTTTATTAAAGTCTACTTTTAAAGTTATTTCTTTATGTTTTGGTCAAAGAATGAAAAAAAATCATTATAACAGTCATACAGATTTTACCCTAATCATGCATCCTACTGAAAGTTTCATAAGTGTTATATATTACATATAACTCTGAATTTTTTATTTGAACTTCAAAAGAAGGAACCATGAACATTCTTTCTACTATAAAGTCAGTCATAAATGGTTCACAGAGCTCAACTAAATTATAGAATTTCTAACCTAAGAGAAGACCATTATGCTTTATGGTTCAGTATGACAGACCAAAAGGAAATGATAAAATGAAATTCATCAAAAATTTTAAATCAATCATTAGTATGAAAAAAAAAATCACAAACTGAAAATTTTAATAATGTATAATCTTGACAAAATACTTTTATTTGGAATATATGTAACTCTACAATTCAGCAGTATTAAATCCCACTATCCAGCTGTTTTAAATCAAGAAAAAAATTATTACACAGGAAAACATAAAAAAAGCAAATAATCATATAATAATATGTGTGACACCTTTAATTACAAGTGAAATGTAAAATAAAATAATTAAGTGCCTGTACATGCACTAACATAGGTGCCACTGAAAGACTAGCAATTGCAAGTATCTGGTCAGTTTCTTATATGTAAGTTTACATCAATGAAATTGATTAAAACACATAAAGTAAAATAATGTAAGAGCATAGGTTAAGACTGAATATATAACCTTTATCTTTTTTAATAGTGTATAATGTTTCTGCATGATAGATTACTTCTTTTAGTATCTACTGGTAGTCACAAAACATAATTAAAAGTGAATTTGGAACTTTAGGTAACTAGAGACTTTAATACTCAAGAATCTGAAATGTAACCACAGAATCCTTGTGACATGTAAAGACATTCAGAGTTGTTTTCATGCCTAACCACAAACAAGCAATCCACTAAAAAAACAAATATTCAAACTAATAAAACCATTTAACAACTCGACAAACTTCATAGTATTTTATATGCTTGAAGTTTACAAAAATGGCACCAAGCAAATTTATTGATATTTATTAAATATATAAGAGCAAATTAGTAAATTAAATATAAAAATTTACCATGAAGTCTATAAAATATTGCTTTTGTAAAGAACCAGAGATCAAATAAATATAAAACATACTATGTTCATGGATCAGAAGATTTGATACAGTTAAAATATAGGTAAGATGCATACTCCCCAAATCATTTTCTAATTCAGTGAAATTTCTCTCAGAATCTCATATAACTTCTTTGTAGTGATTTCCAAACTGATGCAGATATTCTTGTGTAATTTCAAGAGTCTCAGATTAATCAACAACCTCTTTTTAAAAAGTCAACCAAGGCAGGGAAACCCTGTTGCTAAGTTCCAAGCTTACTATAAAATATCAGTAACCAAAACAATATGGCACTAGTGAAAGGATAGAGTTCAGATTAGTGGAATTCAGCCAAATGGCTCAGCTAAAACCATTTATTCGTGATTAACTGACTATCCATGGGAGTAGAAAGACCATAAATTGCAAAATATAATTCTTTCAACAAATGTTTCTAGGACAACTTAGATGCACTCAAATTTGCCTTCACCTTATAAAAATCTAACTTAAAAAATCTAAACCCTAAATGGACAAACTAAAACTATTAGAAGAAAATGTACATATGTCTTCTTGAAATTACATTTGACCATGAATCCTTAGATATTATAGTTGAAACATAAGGAATAAGGGAAAAGATTCATCCACATTAGACATTAAAACAGTCATTCTTCAAAGGATGGCTTCAACAAAGTAGAAAGGCAACCCACAGATACGAGAAAAACAGTTGAAAGTAACATGTTTAATAAAAATAATTTAAACCAGAATATATAAATAATTCTATAATTCAATTAGAGGAAGAAAAAATTTAAAAATAGAGAAGACATTTCTCTGGCAAAGACATACAAATGGTCAATAAGCACTTGAAAATTTTTGAATATCATTCATTAGTTTTCAGGAAAATGTGAATCAAAACCCTAATGTGACAGTACTTTAAAGTCACTAATAATGCCAGAATAAAAGTATAGTATAAAAATATTTGGTGAGGATATAGAGAAATCATAACTTCCACACATGACTAATGATATAATGATCAGCAGACCCTCATAGTGTTATCATAGTACCCAGAATTTTTAGTCTTAAGCATAATTCCATGAAGAATGGAAACATACATACATGGGAAAGTTCATATGTTACTGTTCATAACTGTGTTATCCATAGCCAAAAAGTAGAAAAACTATCACATATCCACCAATGGATGAATGGATTGCAAAATTTGTGACATTATAGAAGGTAATATTACTTATCAAGAAAATGAACAGACACTAATTATTGAAACCTCAATGAAGTCTTTAAAACATCATGCTTTCTGAAATGAGCTACACAGAAGAAAAATCCATACATAACAATTAAAAGGCAAGACATTTCATAGATGAAGAAAATTGGTATGTCACTATTTAGCTTGAAAGACATGGAGAAAACAGAGACTAGATAAATGGTGGTAGGTTTCTTGATGTAATTAGGAAAATGTAAATTATAATGATAAATTCACAAATCTAGATATACTAAAACCCATTGAACCCATTGTAAATGGTTAAATTGTATGATATGTAAGTTATATCTAATAAAATATTTTTAAACAGAATGGAAGAAACATCTGAGTGGCTAATAAAAAGTGACAACAGTATGAGTTTTTATTCAGATGATGAGTAGGGAAACAAAATATAAGTACACATGCAATAGAATGTTAGTAAGGAATACAAAGAAATATGGAAATATGTACTTCCATAGACTGTAGCATGATAGTTAAAATTTTTTAAATTATGCTAAATAAAAAAGTAAAACTAAAATATATTATATTTTATTTATGTAAACTTAAAATTCCAAATTAGAAAGATAGATGGTAGATCAAAGATGGATGGATATATAGATTAGATAGATAGATAGATAGATAGATAGAAGAAAGAAAGAAAGAAGGAAGAAAGAAAGAAAGAAAGAAAGAAAGAAAGAAAGAAGGAAAGAAAGCTAAAAATGGAAATGGCCAAGGAGAAAAATTGGGGAAAATACATTGAAAACATTGAGGGGTAAGAAAATATTCTAAATTGTGTTGGTTATACAACTCTGTATGTCCAATAAAAATAACCAGTTTTTAAGTTAAAGCAATTGAACATTTAAATTATACACCAATGTGCCCTTTTACAATAGCTTAAAACAGGTTTGTTTTTTTTTTACTTCTTTTATTGCGTAGTCTAACATTCTGTTAACAGTTTTGACCGAAGGTGGTAAGCATGGACATTTTAACCTATCTCTAACATTCTCAACAGTTTAAACCTTGAACAGTTTTGACCGGGGAAAACCAAAGCTTAAGAAGCCTTTGAACAGCCAACCCTGGGTGGTGAATGCAGATGGGCATTTTAAGCCAAATAAGGACTTAATTATCCAGGAGAGCACTTGATCTTAAGAATTCGGGCTCTCTACATATCTCTTGATCAGTTACTTCATGATTAAGTATCATTTTACTAATTTCCATTTTCCTTGATAAAGCTAAGGAAGTTGCATTCTATTCACAAGTGGACGATCATCTTTTAAAAATCATGTATGGCAATTTTGATTTAGATACCAGGTGTTGGAAAATATTTTGAAGTTTGGATTAAGATGATCATAATTTAAAAACACATTAACTCATCCATATAGTTAAAATATTTATTTTTCAAATGTTAAATGAAAAAAAGTCACATTTATACTTTATGTTGCATTTTATATAATCTTAAAATAATTTACATTAATATTCACAGGAAATAGTGATTTATACAATTTTAAATTTATTTTTATTGACAGCTTCCATAATTATAGATCATAACACATGGTGATTTCCTTCCTCCTCCCACTTTCCCCTTTGAAATGCCACTCTCAATTATACCCCTTCTTCTCTCAATCAGTCTCTCTTTTATTTTGATGTCATGATCTTTTCCTCCTATTATGATGGTCTTGTGTAGGTAGTGTCAGGCACTGAAGGGTCATGGATATCCAGGCCATTTTATGTCTGGAGGAGCACATTGTAAGGAGTCCTACCCTTCCTTTGGCTCTTAGATTCTTTTCACAAACTCTTCTGCAATGGACCCTAAGCCTTGGAAGTTGTGATATAGATATTTCAGTGTTGAGCACTCCTCTGTCACTTTTCAACACCATGGTCCCTTCTGAGTCATCTCAAGGTCACCACCATCTGAAAAGAGAAGCTTCTCTGACCAAAAGTGAATGTAGCATTAATATATGGGTATGGACATTAAGAGAAATGCTTACTGGGCAGTTTGGTGAGCATAGTATATACATGTAGCAGGCCTTCAGTCCAATTAGAGAGCAGTTGGTTTCCCCCATAACAGACATGTCACTGTGCACCCATTCACTCATTTGGCCTAGCTGGCCAAATTTAAGGCTTTCAGTGTCCACTGTTGAGTATCTCCACTAGTGATTTCTCTCTCTCCCATTGAACTGCATGCAGCATAGCTTTTTCCAGTCTACATGGAGGAGGATTTCAGCTCAGCTCCAGCAGGATTTCTCAGTGACCTTGCAGCCAAGTATGTGGAGTCTTCAGCAATAGGGTCTTACCATCTATTCCTGGTGGGAAACCAAGAGCCTCAGCAATTACCTGTAATGTGTTGGGGGCATCAGGGACCTCCCTGGCCAACAACTAACTGGAAAGTATGCCATCCCTGGCACTGAACATATTCTAGTAACAATCAATGACTTCTGAGTGTTTCATTGTCCAAAAAAGTAAGTTTACATATGAATTATTCATACCCTCTTAGATTTTGATTAGCCATCCTCCCACCTTTCCTTTACTCAGTCTCTTCCCCTGACCTCATTTAGGCCTTTCCACTCCCATTAATGTTCTCCTACTTACATATATACAATACCATCTTATAAAGTCCTCCCTCCCTTACTATTCTCTTTTGAGCTTAATGGCTTATGCTTCTGAGTTTTATTCCAATTCACAAAGAAGTCCAACCATTTGTAGCTAGGATCCACCTATGAGAGAGAACATGTGATATTAATAAATAATCCTAAAATCAACCCCAAATCAAAATTAAAAATTTGTTTAATTTATGTATGCTTGATTTTTAGAGAACTTATTGATATTTAAAACTTCACATCATGACTTCAGTACATAGTTTATGAACTGTTTAAAATTCACACAGATTTCAAAATCATATATTGGAAAATCTTTCAAGTATATAAAACTCTAAGTTTTCAGCCATTCATCAATCAATCTATTCAATGTACTACAAGCCATCTACTGAGCCCTCCTTTCAGGAAAACTTTCACAAACCCTACCTCAAGTAAGTTCTAATCAGTCTAAAGACAGCACATAGTCTCCTTTTCCTTGGGCTTAGAGATGGACATATGTACCAGGATACAGGATCCTTTTGTGGGAGAAATTGCTGAAGTGGTTGCCTCGGTCATAAACAAAGAGAAAAGGACACTTGCTATTGAGTGCTTTCTACTTTGTACATGATAACTGGAAACAGGTCTGCAACCAAGAATCAAACCAGTCAAGAACAGAGAGTAACAATGATAGGATGAAGCTGGAGGTACAAAAACACAGGAAAAGAACCAGAACTGGAGATGAGGAATAGACCATACAGTAATCAGACCCTTAATGAACCTTCCAGAAGCTTCTGACGACCCAGCAAATAAACCAGAAATGTCAGTGAAATTTACTGAAACCAAAAACACCCTAAGGTGATTAAATAAAGGGTCTAGGTACTTTTTTTTAGAGGAAGAGGGAGAGACACACAGATAGAGAAAGAGAGAGAGAGAACTGGCATGCCAAGTCTTCAACCTCTGCAATCCAACTCCAGACGCTTGGGCCACCTAGTAGGCATGTACAACCTTGCGCTTGCCTCATCTTTTTGTGTCTGGCTTACGTGGGATCTGGAGAATTAAACATCAGTGCTTAGGCTTTACAGGCAAGCACATTAACCACTAAGCAATATGTCTAGCCCAGTCCAGGCACTTTTAAACAGCTACTTAATCCTTGCCTTTCTATAACTGTATGAATTTAGGACCATTATCAATACATTACTGATGAGGACTTTGAAATGAAACTTTAAGTCATTTGAAAAAAGAACTAAAATTAATTTAACTTAAGCTTTATTAAGCAACAGAAGTTCTGTTCTTATCTGTACTAAGAAATATTTAGGTGAACACAGCTATTTCCTTTACATACTAAGGCAAGAGAAACATACAATGCCACTTTGTAAACCTAAAAATTAGAAGAAGAAATAACCTTTCTGAATGTGGTGGTTTGCATCAGATATCCCCAGTGAACTGTGTATTTTGAATGTTTGGTCCCCAGCAGGTGACAGTTGGGGAGGTGGAGGCTTCCTGTGTGAGGTGTGTTTCTGGTGACAAGCTTAGGAGTGTTATTGCCAGCTTCCTCTTGCCAGAGATAGGCTCACTCTCTTGCTGCTATTTTCTACCATCTGTGGAAGAAGTATTATGTAGCTTCTGCTTATGCAGTTCTGTCCCCTGCCATCATGAAGCTTCCCCTCAAGACTGTAAGCCAAAATAAAAACTTTACTCCCATCAGCTGATTTTGGTTGGGCACTTTATGCTAGCAATGAGAATTTAACTAGGACACAGAGTTGCAGCTCAAGAAATTCCAATATGCTTAAAATATATGCATGCCAGTGTGTAGTGTAGTCTTGATTATATAACATTGCTTCTAGAAATAGCTATACCTGTTATTACTGCATCAATCCAAGAAGTTCTACAGTGCAGATTATAGATATGTAAGTTATTTTCTTTATTTTTCTTAAAATATTTTATTTATTTATTTTTAAGCAGAGAGAGAGAGAGAGAGAGAGAGGAGGAAGGGAGGGAGGGAGGGAGGGAGGGAGGGAGAGAATGGGCACACCAAGGCCTCCAGCCACTGCAAAAAACTGCAGATTCATACACCACTTTGTGAATCTGGCTTTATGTGGGTACTGGGGAATCAAACCTGGGTTCTTGGGCTACAGGCAGGCACAGCCTGTATGTAAGTTTCTACACTGAAAATTGTTTCAATGAACTCATCTTGCTCAGAAGTAAATGTTGGCTCTTTTGGAAAGTGATTTTGATATACAATTTGTTTCATCATCTTGCTCAGAAGTTGGCTCTTTTGGAAAGTGATTTTGACAGACATTCATCTCTCTCATCTGCCACATTTTGTTATTCAGTTAGTAATGATTTTTTTCTTACAACATAATTATCTGTATAGCTTAATATTCACAGATGGGCCTATTGATATTTGAGAATGCATACCTTTGACACTTTCCTCTGGAAGCATATATGAAGTTTCATATGGAAATGATCCTTATATATAAATAGTGTTATAGTTTTTCTACTTAACATACTAAAAACTAGAAAAAGAAGTTCTTGTGCACTGTTATTGGGAGGTTAATTGACATTGTGGAAAACATTATGGAGTATCAACAAAATTCTGAAAACAGTGTGTTTATATGAACTGAAATTTTTTCTGTTGGACTTATGCACAAAGAAAATAAAAACTCATTTTAACGCATTCAATGGAAAGAATTTGGCTATTAAAGAAGACACAGCATTCATGAGAACATGGATAGTAGGACATCCTGCTATGTGAAATAAGCCACAGAGGAAAGAGAAGCTAATATTTACATTTGTCTGACAAGTTCCAAGCTTTAATCAAGGATATTTATGTTTTGATTCTGAAGTTTTTTTCATTCTTTTATAAGCCCTCTAATATGCTTGGGTTTAAGTCCCTATATCAATTCTACTCTCACTTTTGGCTAGAGAAGGATCTCTTCTTAGATAGTGGAAAACACTGGGGAGACCCAAACTCACAAAAATGCTGAAAAGTAGTGACAGCATCATGTTTAGCATTGAGACATCTCTATCACATCATCCAAGGCTCAGGGATCATTGTAGAAGAGGTGACAGAAAGAATGTAAGAGCCAAAGTAAGCAGAGAAGTGCTTACAAGACTGTCTTTCAGATCCAAAATGACCTTGATATTCATGACCTCACAGTGGCCAATGATACCTACACAAGACCTCCACAAAAAGAAAGAAAAAGGATGACATCAAAATAGAAGAGAGGACTTCTGGTCAAGATTGCATCCGCCTAACCACAGCACACCTCACGGGAAGGAGAGACCACAGCGCAAAAAGAAAAACCATGAAAAATCAAATGCAAGTAAATCCAGTAAGATTACCCAGTCCCACAATGGATGTTTGCAATAAAAACATAGAAGAGACAATAGGATCAGAAGCCAAAAATGAAGATACAAGCTATGCAGCACTGGCTAAGCCAACAGCAGAAATTGCAGAAAATCAACAAAGGGCCAATAATTGTATGTTCTTCTCACTAGATTAGACCTAATAGAAAAGAACCAGGAAGGTTTCCAAAGACAGCTAAATGATCTGAAGGAGAGAGGGAAAAAAGGAGGACCTCAATAGCCAGAGGTTAAGCTCAATGAAGACAGAAATAAATGCAAGGTTGACTTCCAAGAAGCATTAAGAAAGTCAGAAAATGACATGAAAAGGGAACTTGTCAGAGGGATGGAAACTATACATTAAAAAGCAGTAGAAAATATAAGCCAAATTAAACAAGTCCAAAACTCTATAGAGGCTCTCAAGAATAGAGTCAGCCATGTGGAGGATAGAAACTCATAACTGGAAGACAAAACAGAAGAAACAGATTGTGAGTCCAAAAGTTTAAATAAGTTCAAAATTTTCTGTGAACAGAATATGAAGGAACTATGGGGTACCCTTAAATGTTAACATTTGGATCATGGGAATACCAGAAGGGGAAGAAATTAAGACCAAAGACATGGAAAACTCATTTAACAAAATTATTGAAGAAAATTTTCCCACCCTCTCAAAAGAAAGTCCCATCAAGTTACAATAAGCTAACAGAACTTCAAACAAACTGAACCAAAGGAGAAATTCTCCAAGACATATTATCATTAAGACTCTAAACATCAATCACAAACAGAAAGTCCTAAAAGCAGCCAGGGAGAAACAACTCATTACATATAAAGGAAACCCCATCAGAATTACTTCAGACTTCTCAGTGGAAACCCTGACAGCCAGAAGGACCTGGAATGGAACAATGCAAAGTCTAAGAACTTACAGCTTCCAACCCAAACTACTCTACCCAGCAAAAGTACCTGTCTTAATAGATGGTGAAAGAAAAACTTTCCACAATAAAACTCAGCTCTACAATTATATGAAAACAAAGCCAAACCTACAGAGAGTACTTCAGGGAATTCTCCACACAGAAGAAACAAACCTCAAGTGTCTACAACAAGCAGATCCACATAAACCAAATTCAGAGAAGTCACAAAAAGCTACAAAGTCCAAGAAAACACCAAACCACATTAACCACCACAATATGGCAGGGATTAAATCAAACCTTACAATTATTACCCTAAATATTAATGGCCTTAATACATCCATCAAGAGATGTAAGCTAACAATGTGGACCAGAAAATTAGAAACCTTAATCTGCTGTCTTCAGGAAACCCACCTCACCACTAAAGACAGACACTTCCTCAGGGTGAAAGGGTGGAAAATGATAAAATAGAATTCAAACCAAAAGTAATAAAAAAAGACAAAGAAGACCACTTCTTACTTATCAAGGGAATGATCCAACAAAAGGACATCACAATCAAAAATCTTAATGCTGGGGCTGGAGAGATGGCTTAGTGGTTGGGCCATTTGCCTGTGGAGCCAAAGGATCCCGGTTCGATTCTCCAGGTCCCACGTAAGCTAGATGCATGGGGGGGGGGCACATGCATCTGGAGTTCGTTTGTAGTGGCTGGATGCCTTGGCATGCCCGTTCTCTCCCTCTCTCTCTCTCATAAATAAATAAAATATATTTTTAAAAAATCTTGGGCTGGAGAGATGGCTTAGCGGTTAAGGCGCCTGCCTCCTAAGCCTAAGAATGCTGGTTCCAATCTCCAGGTCCCACGTTTAGCCAGATGCAAAGTGACGCAAGGGTGCAATGCCACACTTGACCACAAGGGAGTGAATGCATCTGGATTTCGTTCACAGCAGCTGAGAGGCTGCTGGTGTGCCCATCTCTATCTGTCTTCCTCTGTCTCTCTCTGTGTCTTTCTCAAAAAAAAAAAAAATATTAATGCACCAAGCACAGGTGCACTACAATTCATAAAACAAAACCTACTTGACAACAAAACAGAAATAACCACCAACACTATCATAGTTGGGGGCTTCAATACTCTACTATCAGCAATAGATAGATCATCCAAACAGAAAATTAACAGGGAAGTAAGAGAGCTCAACAAGACCATAAATCAATTAGACCTAGTGGATATCTATAGAACATTCTATCCAAAAATCCACAGATTATACATTCTTCTCAGCAGTCCATGGAACCTTCTCTAAAATAGATCATATACTGGGTCATAAAGCCTGCCTCCATATATTTAGGAAGATCGACATGATTTCCTGCATGATATCAGATCACAATGCTGGCTGAATTGCTAAATTAACAAAATCTGCACCAAGAATCCCACAGCTCCTGGAAACTGAACAACATATTTTTTTTGTTTTGTTTTGTTTTTTTTTTTTGGTTTTTGAGGCCAGGCTGACCTGGAATTCACTATGTAGTCTCCGGGTAGCCTTGAACTCATGGTGATCCTCCTACCTCTGCCTCCCAAATGCTGGGATTAAAAGCATGCACCACCATGCCCGGCTACAATACACTTTTAAACAATAAATGGGTAGTGGATGAAATTAAAAAAAAGTGAAATTGCAAAATTTCTAGAAATGAATGACAAGAACACAACATAACAAGACTTATGGGACACAATGAAGGCAGTCCTCAGGGGAAAATTCATAGCACTAAATGTCTTCATAATAAAGCAGAGAGATCCCAAATCAATAACCTAACCATCCACCTAAAGACACTGGAAAAAACAAGAAGAATCAACCTGCAAAGCTCCAGATGGAAGAACTGGAATCAACACAGATGTCCTTCATTAGACAAATGGATACTTAAGATGTGGTATATCTACGCCATGGAATTTTACACAGCAGTAAGGAAAAATGGCACAATGCAATTTGAAGAAAAATGGTCAAACTTAGAACAGATCATTCTCAGTGAACTCACCCAATCACAGAAATATAAGCATCACATGGTCTCACTCATCTGTGGCTCCTAACCTGAATTTGCCTGAGATGCTGACACACCTAATAAACATCTTGAGGACTGGACAATAGGGATGGTGGGGTGGGAGGGGAGGGGGAGAGAAAAATACTGGACCCAAATGTAAATGGTACCACAAAATCCTATATCCTGAAAGACATACTAAAAGGTTGAACCTTCATCAGGTGCTTAGACAGAACACCTGAATCCCAGAAGCCTGGAGAGGGTAGAATGAAGACTAACCTCAATCTTCTCTCGCCCCCCCCTCTCTCTTTCTCTCTCTTCTTTCTCTTCTCTCCCCTTCTCTTTCTCTTTCATATTACCTATATTTCTCTTCCTTCTTTTCCCTTGGCACTGACCTGTAACACACAGTACCAGCATGTGGTTAACATCCACAATGATCTGTTGATCAGTGAGACCTACAAGGTTTCCCAAAACAAAACAGATTTCTGTCAGAATACTTGAAGACCCACCAAAGGTTAATGGTATGACCCTTCTGCCAAAGACACCATATGCTGTTGGTATGGAACATGGAGAGACCTGGCTGGAATCTGGAAGAGGGTCAGTCCCCAGATAGTTAGCTTGTCTAGTGCCAGAAGTTGCTACATGAGTGATGACCAACATCTGTCTAAGCAACTTGTGGTCATAGCTACTCAGCAGCAATCAACCTGCCGTGATGCTCACACAAGGGCAATAGTGGCCCCCAGCCATGGTGGGTTACAAACTGCTCTTGATTTGGCTAACTGATCTGCTCACTGGAACGGAACCCGTACCTGGGATGGGGAAACAAGTCAAAACCATATCCAAAAACAAACCTGTTCTCCAATATCAAGGTCCCACCAATAGTGGGATACAAGAGGGCCTATGCCTATTAAATTCTCTCTAAAATAATAGTGGTTATCCATGTACCTTGCACTGACCTCCCTTTCTGTTGGAGAATTTGCTTCTCTTTTTCAGATGGACGCAGAACCTGAGGAAAGAATCAGCCCATAGCACCTCACCAGGGCACTAGCTGAAGCCACAGAGTTATCGTGGAAATGAGCAAGAATGCTGCTTTCTCAGTGAACCTGGTATCAGCACAAGGGTGAAGGAGATAGACACAGAGAACACTCAACTCCTACCAAATCAAATATCCAGGGACACAGAGACTCCCAAGACCTCATCACTGAAATAGTCCTAAAATAAACCCAAGATGGCTCAGGGAAATTCACAGACGAGGGGGCAGAAAGATTATTAGAACCATGAGTTGGGCCATTGTACACAGAAACATTGCCTCTCCCCCATACCTGATGGCTACCTCCACAATGCAAGACCCACAATCTCCATGGGGGGAGGACAGGGAGAAGGCTAATGATGGTACTATCATGGCTGTATAAATAAAAATTAGTATATACATAACTAATAAAAAAAATTAAGATCAGAGCAGAAATTAATGAATTGGAAACTAAGAAAATAATCAAGAAAACTGATGAAACAAATAGCTGGTTCTTTAACAAAAATAAATAAGATTGATAAACTCCTGGCAAATTTGATCAAGTGAAAAAAAGGAGACCCTTCAAATTAACAGAATTAGAAATTAGCTTCTCTTTCCTCTATGGCAATTTCACATAGCAGGAAGTCCTACTGTCCATCTTGTTATGAATGTTGCATCTTCTTTAATAGCAAAAACAACATTCCATTGAATGCTTTTAAACAAGTTTTTATTTTCTTTGGGCATAAGTCCAATATGTTTAAAGTGAATAGCTGTTCATATGGAAGGTTCTAGAATGAAGATGGCTTAATTTTAGTTTAACATGGTTGAGCATAAAATAGCCCAAGAAAATTTTCTCCTCTTTATTTTTATCTCTTATATTTGGGACTCACTGGTGACATACTCCTTGTTAATATTTCTTTTTTGTGAGAACCTGGAAGAATGTGATATATTTATTCTTTTTAAAGATATTGTCTTTTATTATTTATTTTGAGAGAGAGAAAGAAAGAGAGAGAGAGGGGTGGGAGAGAATGGGTGCACCAGGACCTTCGGCTGCTGTGCATGAACTCCAGATGCCTGTGCCCCCCGATGGCATATGTGCAACATTGCGCTCTTGTGTCACTGTGCATCTGGCTATGTGGGATCTGGAGATTTGATCATGTGTTTGTAAGCTTTGTAGGCAAGTGCTTTAATGCTAAGCCATCTCTCCAGCCCAAGACATTTATAACATTTATTCTTATTGGTTAAAATATCTAAGGGCAACTTAAGAGGAAATAGGAATGTGGTAGGTAAAAGCTAAAAGTAAAACATTAAGAAATACAAAATGCTTTGAATTACACAAGCTCTTTGTCTGCATTCAGACAATGTTTCTGTCTTACCAATCTACTTATTTGGCTCTACACAGGATACATTTCAATTTTATGCTTAGAGACTAGATACAATCATATTAAAAATCCTTCAACCTCAGCAAAGAAGTGTTTTGTTTGCTAAATAAGTAGAACGGTTTCAAACACCTTTAAATGTAAGGAGACCATTCTGAAGTCACAGATGAGTACTTTAACAAAGAACTTAAAATATTCCAAAATGTATTAGGCATTGGACCAAAAAAAAAAAAGCAGTGCATGCAGATTAAAGAAACATACAGCTATTTGTTCAAGGGTCATAGGCCAGTCAACCGTTATGGAAAACTTTCAAGTTTAAGTAGAGTCATCCTACGATGACTTTTGGCCCAGTCTCAACTTCAAGAAACATTCTAATTAGCTCTGTCACTATGAGGCAACATGGTATATTTCATTAATGGATAATATATCTTGTGCATGAAAGAAAGGGCAAACGAATCTATTATTAAGTTTTGGGAATACTGTGAAGGTAAAACTTATAAAAACAGAGGCATGATTGATTGCAACTGCAATCACTATTATTACAATGAATGTGGCAATTATAGTTTATAGATACATTAATAGGGGAAACACAGACATTCTAAGTGTGCTGCAGACTGGGAATGTAGAAAAATATCATAAAAGATGCCAGATGGAAAAAAATAAAAGAGAACTTTATTTGAAGATATTCACAAAATGTGGCAAACATTTTCCTATCAGAAACTCTAATATCAGGGCTGGAGAGACGGCTTAGCAGTTAAGGTGCTTGCTAGCAAAGCCAAAGGACCCAGGTTTAATTCCTCAGTACCCATATACAGCTGGATACACAAGGAAGTGCATGCATCTGGCTAGAGGCCCTAGAGCACCATTCTCTCTCTCTTCTATCCGCCTGTTTCTCTCATAAGTAAATTAATGAATAAATAAAATATTTTTTAAAAGAAACTATTTTTTACAAAATACCAACCAATAATGCAAAGGTAAGTACATAGTTTTATATCTCGAGCTTTCAGAAGATTTTAGGGTAAATGTAGTTGAAGGAATACATTATAAAAGGAAATACCATGTATCAGTTATAAACCATTAGCAACCTACTATGATAGATATTTTAATCATAGATCACTTTGAAGCATAGAAAGTATTACAAGGAAGTCATTGGTATTCTACAGAAATCATTTTTATTATATTATCAAAATGATATTTTCAATTACTTTAACTTATGTAAAATATAAAACATGTATTAGTGGAGTAACACAAGATGTCTTAGTACATGTATACATTATGAAAGGTTTAAATCAAATTAAAATATTTTTTTCCTCAAATATTAATCATTTCTTTGTGAAGAAAGCATTACAAAACCTTTCTTCTAGCTTGTGTAATTCAAAGTTTTTGATTTCTTAATGTTCTACTTAAAAATTTTTTAACCTATGCATTCCATCTTCTTAAGTTGTTTTTAGACACTTTAAACTATAAGAATAATTGCCTCACATCCTAAGAGGTTCTTTAAATGTATTCAATACATAATTGCTACCTATAGTCTCCCTACTATGTAGTACCATGCTAGCTTTTTATATCCATTGATCAAACTTTCTCCAACCCTCTCTCTGTTGCTCTCCTATGCCTTTGTTAACTACCATGTTATTCTCCATTTCCATGAAACGAAACTTTTTATGAATAATTCCATTTATGAATAATACCCAGTGGTAATTATCTTTTTATCTGAGTTTATTTTGCTTAGCATAAAGGCCTTTCATCCTGTCATGAGTGACAGGGCTTCATGCTTTTATATGGGCAAACAGTTTTCCATTGTGCTTAAGTGTCACATTTTGTTGATTCATTCATCTACTGGTGGACATTTGGGGTTACTCCATTTCTTGGCTATTGTGAATATTGATACAAAGAACATAAAATGCAAATGTCTGCTCAGCATGACAATTTCACTTCTTTTGTCCATATACCATGAGTGGGATTTCTGTATCATTACTAGCAGAATGAAGCTTAGTTTTTCTGAGGCATCACTATTCTATGGTGGCTGTACTAAATTACATTCCTGCCAACAGTGTTCAAAGGTTTACTTCCTCTGCATCCTCACAAATACTTTTTATCATTACTATTTTTGCTAGTAATTACTGTCACTGGAGTGAGATGATATTCCACTATAGTTCTGGTTTGTATCTTCTCGACAGTAGCTGATTATGAGCTTTTGAAAACAGTATGTACTGGCCATTGTATCTCTTCTTCCAAGAAATGTTATATATAGATCTATTGTTCATTTCTTAAAATTGGATATTTTTTGTTGTTTTATATTGTTGCTTATTTTGGGAGTTTCTTATATGCTCTGGATATCAACTTCTGGTCAAATATAATTTTCAAATATTTTTCCCAATCTGCATATTGTCTCTTCACACCCTTATTAATAAATTGCTATGCATGAAAATTTTTGTTTGATATAATCTCATATTTGACTTTTTGTCTCTTATGCATTTGATACTTGCCCAATCCAATACCCTGAAGAATTTCCTCTGTTTTATTTCAGGAGATTACAGTTGAAAGTGATTCTTTAGTGTTGTTGTTTTTTACACATAGAACCATTGAAGTTGGAGATGATTTCTGTCTTATGTATGTACAGTTGCAGATGCATACACATTTTAAATTACTAATTTTGATCTTGAAGAGGATACATTAATAGACTTTAGTTCTTTTTTATATTAAATGTGATCAGATTTGAGATTTATCACTAACTCCATTCTAATATCACACTGAAATAGACATACGTTTTAACATTTTGTGGAAAATATTTAAAAAGGAAGGTGAAAATCACTGACAAGCCAATCTAAGAAAAACTAAGCCGTGGTCTTGGGAGTTCACCACCTCTATTGCTTTTCAGCTGAGTTCACTGAACTGAGTAGAAGTTACTGCAAAGATAAGTCACAAGACAGACATCATATAACAATGCACCTTGGATTCATATCAAGTCACTGCCCCCCTGTTCTGGAACTATTGATTTTCTATCAGCTAGAAAGATAAGCAGAGCATCTGTATAATGCTTGGATTTAATAAGGTAGAAGAGACAGATGCAAGGCACATTAAACAGCAATAGGTTTAAAGGACATATAAACTGCACCCAAGTAAGACAGTGATGATGAATGAAGATTGTGTGTGGGACACTGGGTGCATTACTAACAAACACGCTACTAGAAAGAAGACGGTTTATATTTCATTTCATAGATATGAAAGCAAAAGCAAGAATTTTAGAATAATTCAAATTGCCATTTCTAAAATAGAAAGGATAACAATTCAAGTAGAAATAATGATCAAAGCTTCAGTAAAAACTGGGGCATGGTAGGGCATGTTGAAAATCGTGGTACTCAAATGGCTGAGGCAGCAGGATTGGCACAAGTTTGAAGCATGGGGTACATAGCAAGATGTCTTAAAAGAAGGAAGAACAGAAAGACAGAAAGAAAGAGAGGAAGGAGAGAGAAGGGAGGGAGGGAGGAGTGAATGACATAAAAAGGAAAGGAAGGAATATGATAAAAAAAAGGGAGGGAGAGAAGAAGGGAGGAAAGAAAGGAAAGACAGAAGGTAAATAAAATTAAACAATATGAGACTGAAATATAAACAAAATTCATAAACGCTACTAAAATCTTTGGTTGATGCAAAGAAATGAAATTTACACAGTTATGTCAAAGGGTCTCAGTTTAAAATGATCATCATATACATTAGACGGATGCAAACCAACAAAAACAAGATTTCATGCACTCTGGAAAAGTACATTATGCTCAAACTGCACAGTAATGAGAGGTCACATTGTATAGTTAGAGAATACTTTTCACCATAGGAACAAAGTAATGAGTTTGACAGTTTAAAATAATAGATAAAATATACAATGGGAAGTATTTTGAAAATACAGATTATGAAATAAAATGAGTATCACCTTAGTGTTTATCTCAGAAGATTATGTCATAAAAATATATATATTTACAAAAATATATTCTGATTTCTTGAAAACATCAAAAGCATGTTTTGTAAAATTAGTTACAAATATTTGAGTACATTGAAAACTTAGAAAATTTTAGAATCCTTAAATTTAATTTAACCCCAACACAAAGTCAAAAGGAGATTTAAGTGAATGTTCATCAAATCTATTTACATATAATCATATAAAGTTGTTTTTACTATCGTAAATACTATTATAAATGTTTTTTAATAAAAATTTGAAGAGAAGCAAAGCCTGGAAACATAGATGGTCAATAAAATAATTTTTTTTTTTTGGTTTGGTTTTTCAAGGTAGGGTCTCACTCTGGTCCAGGCTGACCTGGAATTAACTATGTAGTCTCAGGGTGGCCTTGAACTCTTGGCAATCCTCCTACCTCTGCCTCCCGAGTTCTGGGATTAAAGGCATGCGCCACCACGCCCGGCTCAATAAAATGATTCTTATGAAAGACTGTGTGTTCTTTCCATTTTGTTCTAGAATAGAGCAGTGACTCATGAGCCTAGTTCCCAATTTAAAAAATTCGAGGGCCACTGAAATCATAGTGATGGCCATGGTGGAAGTATGTGTAGTACAGAAATTTGCTTTCTTTTTAAAAATTTTAAATTACTCAAATTATGAAGTTAGTAATTTTTTAAATTACTAAAATTATGAAGTAAACAAAATGACCAGACTGGAAGCCATGGAATTTACTGAGCATTTGCCAAATTATTTTAGGTTGTTTTGAACACCAAAGACAAAAAGAGACAAGATAAGAAAATTTGTCACATGCAGGAAAAAAAAAAAAAAAAAACTATTGAGATCCAATGGTCAGATGTGAAATATTCTCTCCCAATCACAGCCTTTAACTCTTTGATGTTCAGAGATGGCCTTCATTTGAGAAGTTAAGCCTGGGTCGTGTGAGGACAGGAGCTGACTTCACTTCCTTTGTTCCCTATACCCCTCCTCCATTGCTGTTTAGTACCTTTGTGGGTGTCACACTACAGGAAATCTGTGGGTGTGGTCTTCAAGTATGAGCTACCTCAGAAAGGGAGCAGTGAAGATAGGGACAGAATAATATTGTATGACCCAATGGACCTTGTGCAGTTACCTGCTCAGCAAGACCTTTCTAGACCCATTCAATGACAATTATTACAGAAAAAAAATTTATCCCTTGTCTACACTTAATTTGTCCACAGTATTTTATATTCTAAATGTCATAATTCTTACTGGCTATTCGGGTAATGTGCTCCTTTCATTAGAAATATCAATACAATGTGAAAGTTAAATAAATACTTGTTGGAAGACAGGTTCAAAAATTTTTTCAAAGTATAATTAACTTGTAAGAAGTAGATTTGTACATACACACATGTACAAACATACAACATATATATATATATATATATATATATATATATATATATATATATATATATATATGTATATGTATATATGTATACACGCACACACATGCACATATATAGTGTAAAGTTACTGAGAGTCCCTTGTGCTTTTGGATATGAAAACTCAGTACTATAAAATGGCTGATAACTCTAAAGTTAACATAGAAACTGATGCTTAATCACTGAATGATACTGAAATAAATCTTGATGTAGGAAAAATATTCACCCAAGGGTGGTTAGAATTACTATGAATATATAAAATTATTAAAAAGAAAAGGTAGGTGTCTCATTGGATATTGTTGCATGCTAACATATACCTCTATAAATAATAGACTCAGATAACTTTAACTGAAATATTTTACAAATACAAGATTTACAGCTATGATGTGCAGACTTATTACAAACCAATAATAGAGATGATAATAATCTAATAGCTAAAAATAACTGTGAAATAACTACTCATTAAGGGACATTTGTATTATGTATAGTGGTCATATGTAAGAAAAAGAATTTAGGGAGCAGAGCAATGCTTGAAGCAACAATGGCCAAGAAGCATAATCAGCCTTAAGCCCAAAGAGCAATCCTGAGTCTATGTGCATCAGCATAGTATATTCAAACATCAGAAAAGCAGACACAAAGAAAAAAATTAGAAAGAAACCAAGGTAAAGGAGAACATATTACTTATAAAGGTAAGAGATAAAAATGATAGTAGTTGGACTGAAGAGATAGTTTAGAGGTTAAGGCACTTACCTGCAAAGCCTAAGGACCTAGGTTAAATTCCCCAGAACCTATCTTAACTGGATTCACAATGTGTCTGGAGTTCATTTGCAGCAGCTAGAGGCCCTGGCATGCCCATCCTCTCTCTTTCTCCCCTCTCTCTCTCTCTCTCTCTCTCTCTCTCTCTCTGTCTACCTATTTCTCTCCCTCTCTCTCAAATAAAAAAAGAAGGAAAGGGCTGGAGAGATGGCTTAGCCATTAAGGTGTTTACCTGCAAAGCCAAAGGACCCAGGTTCAACTCCCCAGGACCCACAAAAGCCAGATGCACAAGGGGGTGCATGTATCTGGAGTTTGTTTGCAGTGGCCATGAGCGCCTGTTCTCTATCTGCCTCTTTCTCTCTCCTTCTCTCTCTCAAGTGCAAATAAATAAATAAAAATAAAAAATATTTTAAAAAAAAAGAAGGAAAATGACCGTATTTGGTTGTGTTTTAAAATGAGGTTAGAGTGTTCCAGGAAGTGCATGTTGCTTGTTCACTGAGTAGATTATTTATAACAGTGAATTCAAGCCCAAATCTAACTTAAAATACAGCTGGCTTGTTTATTTTTCCCATGATGCCATGATATGTCATACCACCCTACACCTCCCTATTAATATATCCTAGTATCTACTCCAATAAGTGTCATTAAATATTCTTGAAATTTCTTGGGTCATTATTTTTCTTACACCTCCAGTCACTAGGTACATATTATTAAGTTCCATATCCAAGGGTTGAAATTAATGTTTAAATGCATATCTCCTTGGGACTGATATATACATATTTTTTTTTTTACAAAGGGATCAGCCAACCATAGAGGGTTCTGGAATGAATAATTGAGCAACTCCATGGTGGTTGATCTATAGGCCACAACGCACGAGGCTGTTTGTTTTAATGAGGGAGGAGTGATCTACAAGCAAAGCTGGCTGCTTTGCAGTGAGCTAAACCAATCCATCTTCCAGTGAGGAAAACCAGGAAAAAATAATCTTTCAAAGCTACTTGACAGCCACCCCGATCAATGTGCCATATTTGTTTAATGACGATGCTGTGACCAGTCTATTCATAATCATCCATTTTCCACAAAAAAAAAAAAAAAAAAAAACACATTTCCTGCCTTCCCCTTTTCCTTCGGTGGGTACTGAAAAGATTAATGTGTGGCCCAGAAGAGCCTCCTGATGGGCAGAGCTAATCAGGGCTGTGTGTGCTGGTGTCTCAGAATCCTGAGCTTGCCACGTCTGATTAAGGTTAATGGTAATCAGGCATCTCGAAGTCATGCCACTTGTTCGCCAGGAAGGCCTGATATTATTTGTATAAATAGCAATGGTCTAAAGGTTATCAGCCACAGTCTGCATTTAAATTGAGTTGCATTTTTTAACAATTTAAAAAAAAATACTGCGACTATCTACCTCAAACAAAAGCTTAATTTTTGGTGTTATGACAGGGCTTTGTATAAAATTGCATCCATTTTCAAGAAAGAATCCACACTTGACATCTAGTTTTGTTTTCTTCTGCCCCATGGCAATGTGACAGGAAATGAGAAAAGAGGTAGATCTTATTAAAGAGAAGATGGGTATAGTAACAGAGTAAGCATGTTAAAGATGAAAGTAAATTTATATTTACTAATAATTGTGTATCACAAGCATTGTTGTCTTTGCCACACAGAGATGGAAACAAGGTGTAGAAAGCTTATGTACTTCCAGAACGTTCTCACAGTTCTGAAGCCTTGAACCAGAGGAGAGAAAGGTCTCAACTCCTCACCTCTCTGTCCTTGCGCTGTGTGAAGCAGTCTTCAGTTACCTCATGACAGCTAAGCCTCGGAGGGTCAGTGACTACAGAGTCAGGTTGGGCATAAATCACCTTGCTTGTCTTAGACTTGATGCATGTTTTTGTCTTATATTTTCCTGGGTTTAGATCATTGGAAATGAAAATTCAAAGCAGAATCTATTCTTTCGTGAAGGTGTCTGTGTATGCATTCTCTCCTAAATTCATATACTAGTCTTTCTGTCTAGAAACTGAACTCAAGTATCAGTGAACAAAGTGTTGAAGCAACATAATCACTTCTAAAACTACTACAGATTTTCCTTTGTTCTCTCTGTCTTTTAATTTCAACTGAAACATGCTTATGAATCTCCATCAGACTAAAACCAAATGTGACTTTCAAGATTCCCTTATGCTCTGCTTATGGCTCTAATTGTCATAGTCCTTCCACGTATTCCCAAGTGCACAAAGCTGAGCAGAGACAGAAATCCCAGCTGAATTTTTCTGCTTTAAACATGTCAACATTCTTTGAGAAAACATGAAGGCTCAGAGTGCAAAAAAACATACATATAACTACATGTATAAAACTATGCATTTTAAGCTGGGCGTGGTGGCGCACGTCTTTAATCCCAGCACTTGGGAGGCAGAGGTAGGAGGATCGCCGTGAGTTCGAGGCCACCCTGAGACTACATAGTGAATTCCAGGTCAGCCTGGGCTAGAGTGAGACCCTACCTTGAAAAACAAAAAAACAAACAAACAGAAAAAAAACTATGCATTTTATATGTATGCATATGTATGTGAATGATTTTTTGTTTGTTTAGTTTTTATTTATTTATTTGAGAGTGACAGACAGACAAAGAAAGAAAGAGGCAGATAGACAGAAAGAATGGGCTCGCCAGGGCCTCCAGCCACTGCAAACTAACTCCAGATGCATGCACCACCTTGTGTATCTGGCTTATGTGGGTCCTGGAGAATCGAGCCTCAAACCGGGGTCCTTATGCTTCACAGAGAAGCACTTAACCACTAAGCCATCTCTCCAGGCCCTAAGTGAATGATTTTTAAAATCACAACTATCCTTCAGAACACATACACTGAAGAATATTCTGGGGTTATGGAATGACATCAATCCTTTAAAAGGTTTGTAGTCATGTGACATTGAATAAATTTAATTATTGCTTCCCAGAATTTTAAAATTTTCTTTTAAGACCTTTATGAAATTTATAAATTATTTTGTTAAAAGTGCACACACCTACAATTGTGAAAGAGACATGCCATTTTATAAGTCATATCTTCTAGGCTTTTTAAAAATTTTTCTTTATGAGCTGGGGCAGGCAGAGGTAGGAGGATCACCATGAGTTCAAGCACAGGGTCATGTGTGGAGTTGGATTGCAGTGACTGGAGTCCCTGGTCCACCAATTCTCTCTCTCCTCTCATAAATAAATTAATAATAATAATAATTAAAGCAAAAGAGTTTGCTTTGAAAAAGTGATGTTTGTGACAGAGGGGTTTACAGTGAAATTATTTGATAAAGAGATTGTCATGGACTAAAACAAGGCACATTCTGGGCTGGAGAGATGGCTTAGTGGTTAAGGCACTTGTCTGCAAAGCCAACGGACCCAGGTTCAATTCTCCAGGACCTACATAAAGCCACAGGCAAATGCACAAGGTGGCGCATGCGTCTGGAGGTCATTTGCAGTGACTGGTGGCCCTGGCACACCCATTAGCTCTTTCTTTCTATCTGCCTCTGCCTCTTTATCTCTCTCTCTTAAATAAATAAATGAATAAATAAATAAATAAATAAATAAATAAATAAACACACACACACACACACACACACGGCCACATTCTAATTAGGCAAACAGAAAGGGCCTCAAAGGCACTTAAACATACATAAAGACTGTCTTTTCCATCGGAAGCTCTGGGGCCTGGCATTGTAAACTTGCTGCAAGGACTGAGCCTAATGATGTCTTTACAGGTTTACTGTTCACAGCTGTATGAGGACTGTGACTGTCCAGTGCCTTCATAATGTGTACCTGGGTTTAGGGTGGCTTCCAGCAACATTTCAAGGGCAAACCCAAGAAGCCAGGCAGAATTTTGCCAGTCTGCCACAGGTTTGGAGAAATTATAGTAACCCCTGCTGGGGCAACCCCTAGTGAAGATATGGAAAGAGAGTTGAAGAGGGGACCTTAGAAAAGTAGAATGAAGAGCAATGCATAATGGTCACATTGAAAAGAAATGGATCTGTGTGAAGGTGCAGAAAGCAACTGTGCGGGCTGTGCATGAGCCCAGAACAGCCAGAGGGATCTACCTGTCACCAGAGTGTACACAAGATACTACCCTCAGATCCTTCAAATTAAAATTAATATTTCCCCATTGAATTTTGGTCTTACTAACTTATTCTCACAGATAGTCATTTTCTATTCTTTCCTTTTATATTAAGAATCTTAGTCCAGTGCCTTTTCTGCCATTGTATATTGGGATTGGTGTGGAGCCTTGCTGGAGGAAGTGTATCAGTTGGAGAAGGCCTTGGTATTTTATAACCCAGCACCCTTTACCAGTGCTTGCTAGTTTAGTCTTGTTGTTGCCTCTCAGTGGATGTGAGAAGATGTGGCACAATGCTGTCTATTCTTGTCATGCTTTCCCCACCACAATGAAGCTTTCCCTCAAAACTGTAAGCTAAGGGCTGGAGAGATGGCTTAGTGGTTAAGACGCATGACTGTGAAGCTTAAGGACCAAGGTTCGATTCTCCAGATCCCATGTAAGCCAGATGCACATAATAGTGCATGCATCTGGAGTTCGTTTGCAGTGGCTAGAAGTTCTGGCACACCCAATCTCTCTCTATCTCTTTCCCTCTCTCTCTCTCTGACTATAACAAATAAATAAATAAAAACCTGTACACTGAAATAAATCCTTTCCTTCTATCAGCTGCTTCTGGTAACTGCTACAGAAGTAGACAACTCGTTTTGGTTGTATAGGTTCACAAATTCACTGAGTCTGACCTAAGTATCAGTTGAGACTGGCGTTTTTAATTAATACTGTAACAAAACTTCAGAAATACTGGTTTTAGGATGGTTATATATTTTATATGGAGACTCCTAAAAAGGATGAACATACAGTTACCAACAGACCCTGTAATTCCCTTACTGGGCATTTACCCTAAAAAGTCCACATCTCAGTTCAGAGATATTTATTCAACCCTGTTTATAGTTATAGTTATAATTCATAATAGCTAAAAACTGGAATCAACCCAGGTGCCCATCATTGGATGAATGGATACCCAAGATGTGGTATATCTACATGATGGAATTCTACTCAGCAGAAAGAAAAAATGACAGACCGAAATTTGTAGAAAAATTGTCAAACTTGGAACAGATCATTCTAAGTAAACTCACACAATCACAGAAGGACAACCAGTGCATGGTCTTGCTCACCTGCAGTTCCGATCCTGGATCAGCTCGAGTTGCTGACATACCTGAATAGCATCTTGAGGCTTAGATAATAGGGAGGGTAGGGGAAGAGGACATAAAACTGAACCCAAATTGAACTGGTACCATAGAATCCTATACCCTGGAAGTCAGACTAAAAGGTGAAACCCTTAAGAGGACCTTAGGGGGAGCACCTGAATTGAAGGGCCCTGGGAGGGTGAAAGGAAACCTAACCTTAAATTTCTCCTGTTTCTCTTTCTTCTCTGTCATTTTCTTTTTTCTTTTCCCTTGGCACTGGCCTGTAATTCCCTGTACCAGCATATGTACTACATCCACAATGAGCTGTTGATCAGAGAGACCTACTAGATCTCCCCAAATAAACAAGACAGACTTCTGTCAGAGCACTTGATTACCCACCAGAGGTTGTTGGTAAGACCCTACTGCTGAACACACTATATGCTATTGGCGTGGACCATGGAGAGACCTGGTTGGAATCTGAGCAGAGCCAGTCCCCAGACAGTGAGCCCATCTAGTGCTGGAAGGTGCTACATGAGCTACTGGGGGAAAGTGGCCAACATCTGTACAAGCAACTCAAAGTCTAAGTGACTCAGAAGCAAATAACCTCATGTAGCGCTCACAAGAGTGCAATAGTGGTACACAGCCATGGTGGGTAAGCAACTGCTCTTGGATTGGTTAATAGATCCACTCAGTGGGAAGGAAACCATATCTGGAACTGGGAAACAAGTTACAATTATATCCAGATAACGATTCTGCTTTCCATTGTCAAGCTCCCACAAACCTTAGACTATAAGAGGATCTATATCCTCTTTATTCTCTCTAAATTAATAATGGTTATCCCATTTAACCTGGGCTGACTGCATTCTCCACTGGAGAAACTGCTTCTCTTTTTCAGATGGGAGCTGGACCTAAGTAGATAAATGACTCAGTGCACTCCACCCCAGCCCCAGCTGAAACCACAGAGGAATTGGGGAAATGAGCTAGAGAGCTGCTTTCTAAGTGAATGATATCAGCACAAGGGTGATGGAGATAGATACTGAGGACACTCAACACCTACCAAACCAGAGATGCAGAGGCTCCTAAGTGCTCATCACCAAAGTAGACTTAAAATGCAACCAGCAGAAGAGGGGGCAAGGAACATTGTTAGAGGCACAAATTTGGACATTTTGCACAGAGACATTGCCTCTCCCCCCACCCCACCACCATAATGCATGACCCACAATCCCCATGAGGTTGACCTTTATCCCCATCAAGGAAGGCCTCTTCATGAAAGGGGTAGGGAGGAGGGAAAGGATGGTAGCAACATGTTTTGTTTACATACTAAATATGTCCATATCTAATTAAAAAATTAAAAAGAATGTAAAAAAATATTTCTTAAAATATTGTTATTTATTTATTTGTAAGCAGAGAGAGAGAAAGAGAGATAGAGATAGAAAAGAAAGAGAGAAAGAGATAGAATGTGCCAGAGCCCCTTGTCTCTGCAAACAAACTCCAGATGGATGCACCACTTTGTGCATCTGGCTTTACATGGGCTTTGCATAGGAATAGAACACAGACCATTAGGATTTATTTTTAATATTCACACCAGGGTCTCCAGCCACTGCAAATGAACTCCAGATACATGTGCCCCCTTGTGCATCTGGTTTACATTGGTCCTGGAGAGTCAAACCAGGATCCTTTAGATTTGCAGGCAAATGCCTTAACCACTAAGCCATCTCCCCAGCCCAGCCATCAGGATTTTTACTGAAGCACCCTTAACTGCTGAGCCAACTCTCTAGCCCATATTTTGTACATTGAGAAGTACTTGGGTTTCAGAAAGAAGTGGGCAAAAAGTAATAGCTTGAATACATATAATTATTTAATTAATTAAACAATTCAATTAAGTAGTTAAAACAAAAGTCACAAATTGGAATTTGAACATAAAATAGTTTAACTAAATGTAATATGATAAATAGCTTTCTTAAAATAATAAAGCAATAACATGAAATGTTTAAGAAAATAAAAAAAATTATATTCATAAATAGCTAATCTATAAAATGTAAGGAAGTAACTTTTTTCTTCAAAAATAGTTTTATTGCTGGAAAGTATATAATACAGAAAATCTAAAAGAAGAAAAAATCTATTAAACAAAAGTTGGAGATGGCAATGTAACTCAATTGGTAGAGGCCCTGCCCACCCTGCTCAAAGCCATAGGTTCAAGTACCAGTACTGCAAAAACCAGATCAGGTGACACATTTCTGTAATATCAGCAGTCAGGAAGTAGAGGCGGGAGGAACAAAATTCCAAAGTCATCTTGGGCTACATAGTGAGTTTGAGAACAGCCTATGCTACATGAAACCCTATTTCATAAAGAAAAATCACAGTTGTCAATATTACTAAAATTTTTTATGATCCTGTGTAATAAATATCATATAGAAAAGATTCTGAAGCCAGATTTTTGTCATGATATATCCTTTAAACTTTGTATTCTTTACTTATTTCTCTTTGAAAATTGTATAAAATAGAAAACTTTATTTGATTTATATGAACGCATAGATATACAAACATGTATTTATATATACACAAATATAATGTACAGATGTATATCCCAAAGTTTCATTTAAAAATGCAGTGTTGTAACTCTTAACTAGGAATGTAGTTGCATGCATCAACATTTCTCATTTTCTGCCTAGAAATCATACCAAAGCGGAATGTAAAATGAAAACTGTGAAGATACCATTTATGGTAAAAGTAAGATATGGAAAAAAATGACAAACTTTGAAATACATATACAGTCCGCCCGAAGTAATTACATCTGGGAATATTCTTGGGAGGAAGTGAGGACAGGGAGTGGGAAGGAGATTGAAACATCAACATTTATAGACTTCCGAAGTGGTGAAATCTGAGGCTATTTCTCTGTGGATAGCTGGTGTGGGCACTGTGGTGAGCAAGTTTCAGTGCCTGCCTTTATCCCATTTGGTCAAGGGAAAATGGAAAAACATACATGATGCTTTGGTGGGAATGTCTGTTTCTGGATGATCTACTTGATTAATTTCCTTCCCTGTCATAACCATCATTTCTATAACATGTGAGTCCAAGACATTAATTTCTTCAATGACAAGTGATAAAATTCAGAAACAGCATCGGTACAAAGATAATGTATGAAAAACAATGTGCAGAATGGTTATTTAACAGTTTAAAACAATAGACTTTTCATAAGAAAATTGTGCTAGAGAAAAGATACATTTCTGTCCTAATTTGTTTCTAAGAATTCATAAACATTTCATGGAGCAATTGTCCATAAGATAGGAAGTTGGAAAAAGAACTGAGGTCAGAAATGGCTAGGCAATTGGAGGTTAAAAATATGAATGTGAACTGGCAAATATATACGAGAGCAAAAGCAATGACACCATCTTAAAAATAATCAAAAACTATAAGACACACAGGAAAACAATAACTGTGGAAAATACATTATGGGATCTTATAAGATACAAGGGAAGTGATAGGTCAAAGATTTGGTAAGTTTTAGGGGATAAAGATAGAGATATGAAATGCAGAAGAAAATAATTAAATATAAATGAAAATAAGGCTTGGCTTTAAGTACTTAAATAGCACACTGTGTGGATGGAAGACTGGAGCAGAGTGCCTTCCTGTAGCCTTAGTCTAAAAACACACAAACCTTCGAAGTGAGCTCAGCATTTGAGCAGCTAGGGTTTCCTTCTCATTGCATTCTAGCAAACGGTAATTATGTTGGCTACTTTTCTTGTAATCATGACCAAATATCAAAGAGAAACAGCCTGAGGAAGGAAGGATTCATTGTAGTTCACAGTTTCAGGTGTGTCAATAGATCATGGCAAACGGGGTGTGGAATACAGCAATTTAAACAATGACAGCCAGAAAGCCTAGGAAGCGGAAACAGGAAGAGCCAAGGCAACAGAAGCCTCCTGGAATGTATCCCAAGACCTAGTTATTTTAACTGGATCCCACATAAGATTCATCCTATTGAGAGATCCATGTATTTATTATGTCACTGTCCTCAAGATTTATTCCTTCTAGAAATGCTCTCACAGATAATCCCAGAGGCGTGTCACAATGCTATAATCTCTCCAAGATCCTTCACGAGATAATTTTGCCTCAAGTATTTAATGAACAGATAAATTATTTTCTAAGAATAAAATCTATACATTGTATCAACATGCAAGAGCTTTATTTTTTCTGTTTTGGCTATGAGTGTGAGTTAAGGCAACCATACTTTGTTTTATTGCATATGCCCACCACAGCCATTTAATTTTAGTGGTAACTTCTTGCCCACACACATTTTCAGTTTTGAAGGATGAACCTCATTCATTATGTCTACTTGGCATAAGATAAATTTTTTATAATTATTTTTATTATTATGTAGTTTACAGATGCACATACGGCATATTGGTCATATGTACCCATTGGGATACAATTTTAACAAAGAATTCCCTAAGCTAAATATGGCATAAGGCTTAGTAGTGGTACTTAGTTCATACCACCAATGGACTAATTGTGCCATAGGCAAATCACTATGACCTAATAAATATTTTATGCAAATTGGATTATGGGTATCACACCTGTTTTTACTTTGAAGACCAAGGCACAGACTTTATCTGTATAGAAGGCTGTGGAATTTAAGAGATTCCCAAACTTATTCATAAGGTATTTACATCCAAAAGAGAAAATAAGATTGCATTTATTGTTTTGGATGCTGAATTCTTTTTCAGGTCAATGATATGTTACTGTGAGTTTCTGGCGGCTTGTATTGGTCTGTTTGTAATGCAGTTGCTCATTTCTCTGGCTCCTAGTGATGGTGTCTCTGCATTGGCACAACCAGTGACCACTTTTGGTCTTCATGGACTTTTCTGCATGTCGAAGATCTTCACCAACAATCCTAACCATACCTTCCAGGGCTTTCCATATCTTTGTGCTTTAAGACCACCATCTTGGCTTCCAGTGGCTCCAGGTATTCTAGAAGATGCCAGTGTTTAGAAGACAATGTTTAGGGAAAGCCTCGGAAAAGGAAAAATAAGAATATTACATGTTTGATTCTGTCATTTCCTTCATTCAATAGGGAGAACATGGGAGCTGAGATTTCTTCTTGTCTGCTCTCTCTGTCAGAGCGGAAGGATGAGACGACAGCAGGGGCTAGTTTGTTATTTCCTTGACAGCACTCCAAGGTAAGAAGAGGGCGAGTGCAGCAGCAGCTCATGTAGGCACCAAAATAAGAGCCCTGGAGGTTTGATCCTGACCTTGCCTTCCTTCTCAGCGCTTACATTTTCCTCCTGATTTCTTGCTGCTATTCTGCTTGTAGAGCTTTTAATGAGACAGTGTTCTTGATGTGACTGATTTAGCACCAAATGGAGGAATTTTTCAATTAATTTCTCAATTTTACACAATGGGAATCAGTCTACTTTGTGTTTGAATAAGGATGTATGTCCCTGGGCAGAAAGGAACAATCAGGACTTATTTTACCACTTGGCCAGTGTCTTCTTTATCATATCTGTAGATGTAATTAATAAAGTTTGGGTTCTGTAAATATTAAGTGGAGAAATTGGAGACCGAATTGAAAACTGTTTTTAGTTGAAGCTGTGAGTCCACTCTAACCCTCCTGCGGCCATCTTGATTCATGCGTGGCATTAATGGCTCCAAATAACACTGCTTTTGTTTTCCCCCATTCAACTCCAGCATCTCATAAATAGAACAAAACTATCAGAGTGGCCTGTAGTACTTCACCACCCAGACTCTAGCACCATAAATACCAAGACGTTGTCTGACACCCTTAGTATTAGTTTGAATAATCAAGGTGCATTCTAGATTGGATGGAGTCGTTATTGCCTGACTGATGAAGCAAATGATTGGATTTCCGGATCTAAGTTCCACCCAAGACATGCCCTGTGAGTTCCCCAATAAATCACACTGTGTGCCACATGCCTGCTTCTTTCTTCTCTCTCATGTCACCTTGCAGACAATCTTTACACACTGAGACCAGGATTTTCCAGAATATACACGTATTCTGCTCTTATCTATATCCAGTGAATTTTAATCAATTTTACTACTTTTCTATATTAACTGTTTCCTCAGTAAACACATTTTCACTTTTTAATTACTATATTTATCTTTGCTCATGGCTATGCACATATTCATGATAATTTCTAATTTCTTGGTTGTTTGCAGTATCTGAAATCATACATGGATGCCTGTGGCCCGAGGGTTCATCCCGTTTATGTCATTTGTGAGTTCTGAGTATGAACAGAAATTCTTTGCAGATTTATTTCTTAAAATTCTGTGTAACGTGAAGAGGAGGCCAGAGAATATTTTTGTTTATCTGTTACCAACAACTGAGGACAATATAAATAAGGACTGTAAAGTTAATATTTTGCACTACTCAGGCCATGACAGTTTGAGTATAATTCATATGAGGGCTATTTCTCATTATAATTACTAAGATGAATATGGGAGATTTTGTTTCCTTTTCTTTTTTATCTTTCCACCCTTTCCTTTCATATAGAACCTTGATTTCCAGTCACTCAATTTTCATTAACTTTAACTTTTTATTGGGGAGTGACTTTATAACCAGTTCATTAGCCTATGGTCCTATCTTTGTGATAGTCATTTGCACTTAGTTACACAAACTTTTTATACATCCAAAATAGATACATTTGCCTGTTCCCTTTGGCCTTCCACACTCTAAAAGGCAGTGGTAAAATCAGTCAATTATAGCATGATCCCACAGGGCACTACTCAACTGAAATAATCCTCTTCTCTTTAAATTCAGTCCAAACCATACTATGTCATTTCAGCTTTAACTCCATAAAAATCTGAGGTTCATATTGAATTTCCTAGATGACAAGCTCATCTTCAGCCCCAGGCTTCACTCTGTGAAGATGTGGGATTTTGTTGGTTGTAATTGTCTGTCAATTGTTTCTACTTGTCTCTTGCTTTGTATCTGTGTCCAGGAAGATACCTCCTCACTTCCATGATGTTTTCAAAATCACATTTTCTACAATTTCTCTTTTTTTTTGTTTTCTATTTGTTGAGGGTATACACACACAGAAATAGTGTATGGATGTGGACATAGATGTAAAAATGTTTATATACACATGTATATCACTATATATAATGTTTGCAAAAGTTTCTTCTTTTGTAATATAATTGTGTTTTCTACTTGTTTAAAAAGTATTTTCGGGGCTGGAGAGATGGGTAAGTGGTTAAGGCCTTTGCCTGCAAAGCCAAAGGACCTCTGCTCGATTCCCCAAGACCTACCATAAGCATATGCACAACATAGCACATGTGTCTGGAGTTCATTTGCAGTGGTTAGAGGCCCTGGCCTGCCCAGTCTTTCTCTCTCAAATAAATAAATAAATAAATAAATAAATAAATAAATAAACAAAAAGTTATTTGCCATATCACCTGGCTTTTAAAAAAGTATTTCAGGGGTTGCAGGGATGGCTTAGCAGTTAAGGCACTTGCCTGCAAAGCAAAAACCCAGGTTTGATTCCCTAGTACCCACATAATGCCAGATGCACAAGGTGGCTCATGTGTGTGGAGTTCATTTGCAGTGGCTAAGTGGTTAGGAGGCCCTGGTGCACCCATTCTAGGTGTGTCTCTTCCTCTCTTAAATAAATAAATAAATAAATAAATAAATAAATAAATTTTTAAAAGTATTTTGTAATAAGAACTTACATAGCCATTCTGAAAAGAAGTCCCTATTTTCAGTCCTATTATTAAAAGTAATATCATAAAAAACTCTCACAAATTCCAACTATTTTTTATAATAAAACACTAGAACAGACCAGTATATATTTGAGATCATATTTATGTAACTTGGTGACTTATCTTAAAGGCCAAATAATGGGGCTATTTTTCAGTTTTGATGTCTAGAATGAGATTTAAGAGAAAACAAAACAAACAAACAAAAAAAAAATTCAAAAGTGGGCTGAGAAGATAGCTTGATGGACCAAGCATTAGCCAATCAAGCTGAAGTACTAGAATTTAATCCCCAGATACAATGTAGGAAGCCCAAAGCCACAGCCAGGCTTCTGTAATCCTAGCTGCATGTTGGCTGGGAGATGGCAGCTGAGACAGGAAGATTACAGGAAGCTGCTGGAGAGCCAGAGTATGCCCCAAACATCATGAGCAGAGTGAGAATGCAGAGAGAGAAACCTGCCTCAGAACAAGGTGGCAAATCAAAGAGCAACCCAAAGTTGTCTTCCGACCTGTACATATGCATTGTGCCCTCTTTCCCACACAAACGAGCATGCATTCATGCATACATTTATGCAGTACACACACAGAGAGACAAAACAAATAAAAATTAAAAAAAAGAAATCCAAAGTACTCAAACAGTATATTGCTACATTAAGTGTTCCTTGAAGGTAATTTCAAAACATGAGGTTAATTTGAACCATAAAATTTTTATTTACATAATTACAGAGTACCTTTAGAAGAATAGCATGGTAGCATTAAACATTTTGAGCCCATGTTCACTGAGAAATAAATTTAAGGATTATATGTTGAGAAAAGTTTCAAGGTCTCCTCTATAGGACTTGAATTAAAAAAAAATAATAGTACAGTACATAAGACATGAGTGTCAAGTGGACATTCTATGGATAGTGGGACCATTTGGGAAATAAAATGGCAGTATATGTTCTTCTGACATAAGCCAAACACAAAGTCCCCACATCCTCTCTACTTAAGAAGCTGCCTCTTAAACTTCTGTTTCAGCCCTAAATTGCCTCCATACATAGTGTGAAGGAATGTACCATAAATGTATTTATTCATGCCCAAGAAAAAATGTGGGCTCAAAAGCAGGGTGTGGTGGTGCACACCTTTAATCCAAGCACTTGGGAGGCAGAAGTAGGAGGATCACCATGAGTTCAAGGCCACCTTGAGACTACATAGTGAATTTCAGGTTAACCTAGGCTAGAGTGAGACCCTACCTTGAAAAAAAAAGAAGAAGAAAGAAAAAGAGAATGTGGGCTCAGTGTAACAAAATATAGAACATGATGCAGGTAGACATGTGAGACCCAGTTACTCAAGATGTTCCGTGTTTTCCTACGTGCACACTTATTCTTAAATATTCCTTACCTCTGATTAATCACACTCTCCATCACAGTTGCTCAAACAACATGCACTCTGATGATTCCAATCAATGACTTCCTGGTGCTGAAAATATGCAAAGAAGAAAATAAGAAGCCTTGTTGTGTCGTTTATTGCCTGTTTCCTTTAGATTCTTAAAATTATCCATAATTGTGACATCACGATTAACAATAAAATATGAAAAGTGATTTCTCAGCATCTGAAAGCTATGTTACAGAGAATTCATTAGAGCTAAAGACCGACAATAGCTCACAGAAATCACGCTGAAAAAGCACATTGAGTCACTCTGTCAAAATATCAGCCTTATTACTATAGATGGAATATTTATATAAGTGTAAACCTTACTAAAGCTGCTATTTAAATAATTTATTCAGGATGAGTTGGAAAGGTGAGCAGCAATTGGATAATAAATAGCTAGATGACTATATTGAGTTTTCTATAAAGATTATGTAGTATGTATTAATTTAATTGGATAAACCATAAATTAAGTCCATGTATACAGTTGATGAAAAAAATAATTCATTTCATTCCATCACTTTAATTAAGGTCATTATTATTCCCTTTTCTGGTTTGATTCCATCTCTCCTTCAGGAGGCAAAGTTGATTTTCACAGTTTATATTTCTATTGCTAAACAATAATATCATTTAATTTTCCTATGAAAGGAGTTTTAAAATATTTATTTATTTATTTGAGAGAGAGAGAGATACAGAAATAGGCAGGTAGAGATAGACAGAATGGGCGCGCCATGGCCTCCAGCCACTGCAAACGAACTCCAAATGCGTGCTCCCCCTTGTTCATCTGGCTTATGTGGGTTCTGGAGAATCAAGCCTTGAACCAGGGTCCTTAAGCTTCACAGGCAAGCGTTTAACTGCTAAGCCATCTCTCCAGCCCAGGAGTTTTTAGTCTCAGTATTTTCTGTGTGTTTATCTATGAACCAATAATTAATTTTCTTTACTGTTTGTTTTATTTCTTAAACAAAGCATAATTGAATCACCTTCTTATTTTTGTTTTTTTCTTCCTTCTAAATATATAGTACTGGAATGTTCTGGCATGTACAGGGTTACCCATGCTTCTATGTAAGATTAGCAAATTTCAAAGCTGTTTCCACCTTGAAAAGAAAATGGTGCGTTTGGAGTAGTTGGCAGGCTTTTCTTTATCACCTCATGATAAGGCCGTACCAAGTCAGATCCTGAGAGAATCGCAGAAGCGTCACCAAGTCTACCTGGTGATGAGAATCCCAGGAGCATCAATCTGCCACACTTGGCCCTCTCAGCATCCCCCCCAAACCCGACCCTTGGGATTTCAAGGTAGGGTCTCACCCTAGCCCAGGCTAACCTGGAGTTCACTCTGTAGTCTCAGGTGGCCTCCACTTCATACCCTCATTGTGACCCTCCTTCCTCTGCCTCCCAAGTGCTGGAACTTAAGGCTTGTGCCACCATGCCCATCTTTACTCAGTTTTCCTTCTTAACTGTTGCCATGACTGTGACTAATGAACCTTAATGTGACTTTAAATTGCCATTCCCTCAAACCACTTAGATAATACATCTAATGTATTAATAATAATAATAATATTAATAATTAATAATGATTAATAATTAATAATCTAATGTTCATAGGTATCTTCTTATGCAAACTGTGTTTTTAAAAAGATTCTACAATTTGCTGTTTTCATATTGATTTGTATGAATTCCTTGTTTTCTGTTTATCTCTAATAAAGTTCATTTTCTTTTTATATTTGTCTTTCTTTCAATGACGCAGTAACTTCTCACATTATATATATATTTTTTGTTTTCCACTGTAAGCCCATAAGGATTGTAGAAACTGGTTTTGAAAATTTCAGACAAGAAAAGGCTTTGATTTGAAGTAAGATATCATTATACATGTTAGTTTAGAAAAATGTGAATTATTTAAAATATTTAAGTATTAGTCATTAAGTCAATGGGCCTTTTGTGTGTGTGTGTCTTTTTACCCTGAACATTCTGGATTGGTGATTTGCAACTTCATCCATCAAGTCAAAGAACCAAGCCCTAGTGTTGATGATCATTGTGTTGTTGCATTCTTTTCTTTAAATTTCAAATCTTATCAGCACTATTCCCTCATTTCTGACAATTTTGAGTTTAAACCATTTTAATTGCCACTTTAAGGCATACACTTACATTAATTATATGAAGAACATAATCATTTCTAATAAAAGAGTTCAAGCTATGAAATTTCCTTTTAAGTAAGTACTTCTTTAGCTGACTTCTACACATTTTACCATTTCATATTTTAATTACCATGTTTTAGAAATTCCTTAAATTTTGATTTTTTTTCATTCTAATAAGTGATTTAGAAGTGTTTTGTTTACTTTTTGATTATTTGGCAACTTCCCAAATACAGTTATTCATTTTTAGCTGTTATATGAAGAGAATATACAAAGTATAGTCTTTTGAAAACATATCATATACCTAGCCTATCTTGGTAAATGTTCCTTTTGAAATTGAAGAAAAAAAAAAAAAAACATTTAGTCTGCTGTCTGAGGTGAATTTTCTCCAAATGTTTACCAGGACAAATTGATTGATATTCTCCAAAGGCTCTATACTCAATATCTTTTATCTACCACCTGTCAACCACAGAAAGAGAGAGAGAGACTGAAGTTTGAGTATTCTGTGTTCATCTTTTCTATTTTATTTTTTAAAACTGTTCCTTTAATTTTTATTTATTTTAATTTTGACAGAGAGAGGCAGGTGACACAGAGAGAGAGAGAATGAGCTCTCCAGGGCCTCCAGCCACTGCAAACAACTCCAGATGCATGTGCCAACTTGTGCATCTGGCTTACACATGTCCTGGGGTGCTTTGGCTTTCAAGGCAAGTGTCTTAACCACTAAGCCATCGCTCCATTCTGCAATGCATTTATTCCATCCTGATAATGTGTCTTATGGTGAAATTTCACTTGCTATTTGCTGGCACTTCTCACCTTTACTTTTATTAGCATTTTCTTAGCAATTTCATGTTTTAATAACTTTCCTTTTACATGGTTGACAGCATTAGTACATTATTGCTGTATTAAATACCTGAGAATATCTGGCTTGCATATGTGTGTGTGCAGTTTACCTTTGAGCGTGGGTGACTGATATAAATAGGTTAATCTACCATATGATTTCCTTTTCCCAACTGTTCTTTGTTCTTTTTTCCTCTTTTTGTGTCTAATTGGGTACTTAAAATAATTTGATCTCCAGTATTGATTCATTCCCATACTATTTTATTTTTAGTGTTTTTAACTCAGTAGAATTTTTCTAAGATCTATGTGTAAATGTTTTGATGAACTTTGCTTATTTTTAAAAATATTTTTTATATTTATTTATTTGACAGAGAATGAGGGAGGGAGGAAGAGAGAGAGAGAGACAGAGAGAGAGAGAGAATGGGCTCACCAGGACTTCCAGCAGCTGCAAACAAACTCCAGATACATGCACCCCCTTGAGCATCTGGCTAACGTGGGTCCTGAGGAATTGAACCGAGGTCCTTTGGCTTTGCAGGCAAATGCCTTAACTGCTAAGCCATCTCTCCAGCCCTTTACTTACTTTTAAATACCATTTCATGTATAATGAAAGAATCCTAAAACTTGCCCTTCAGTTTTTCTCTTCTCAGTCTTCATGTCACTTTAATCATGTTTTATTTCTACATTGGCAAATTGTTTTAAAAGATTTCAAAAATCGTATCCTTATCGTTATATATGTACCTCCTTTAGTGTTTGATACTCTTTGTATAATCAAAATTTCACCCTGATGTTATTATTCTTTGTGCCAGAAAGGTTTTCTTTAACACATATTTCAGCGGCAGTCTCTTAATAATGAATACTTTCAATTTTAGTTTATCTGGGAGAAAAAGAAGCAAACTTTTTTTCACTTTGAAAGTTGATTTTGTTGGTCAATGATTGACTGACGTACACATTTTATTATTCTGGCCCAAGCTGACCCGGAATTCACTATGTAGTCTCAGGGTGGCCTAGAACTCATGGTGATGCTCCTACTTCTGCCTCCCAAGTGCTGGGATTAAAGGCATGCACCACCACACCTGGCACCACATTTTATTCTTTTATCACTGCAATTTCACTCCAAATCCTTTTTAAAAGTATATTTTATTTATTCATTTGAGAGAGAGAAAGAGGCAGAGAAAGAGAGAGAATGGGTGCACCAGGGCCTCCAGCTACTACAAACGAACTCCAGCCCCTAGTGCATCTGGCTTACGTGGGTCCTGAAGAATTGAACCTGGATCCTTTGGCTTTGCAGGCAAATGCCTTAACTGCTAAGCCATCTCTCCAGCCCTCACTCAAACTCTTAAAATTTGGTAACTTACAAAAAATTATTTACAATAAAACATAGAATAATGACAAGTAACATGTGAAAATGTATATATTTATATTTTCTGGGAAAGTTTTTAAATGTTTTTTTTATTATTTATTGATTTTTTTTTAAATATAAAGGTTGTATTCTTAGACCCCTTTACCCCCACCTCAATTCTGCTGAGGGTCTTCTTGGGGGGAGGTTATAGATATTCATTGTGGGAACCAAGAGACCTCAGTCAGTCTCTGCAGGGGGCAGGGGTCCATGGTGCCTCAGGCTATCCCCCACCCTGAGGCCCTCACAATCTTTCCGCCCACTCTTCTACTGTGTTCCCCAATCTTTAGCTTACAGGATGGGGATCTGATTTAGTGTTTCACTCTCTGCAGACCCTGGATCTCTGTTTGGATGAGGCTTGAGTGTCCACAATGTCTGTTACCATCTCCCTGGAACAGGTTTTCAGGCTAGTTGTACTCGTGTCACTGCTCCTTCTGCACTGACTTCTGGGCCCTGCCAGATGAGGTGGAGGTGACCATCTCATGGTAGACAGTGGGTTCTCTCCTCTTGATGTACTGATGCATCCTCGTTCTCCCAGTGTTCTCCACCATCTGTCCCACATGCACTGGGCAGGAACCAGGGTCTACTTGCCCCACAAAGTGCAGGGCCTGAATCAGGGTCTCTGAGAAAATTTAAAAGTTAAATTTTGTTTCCTCTTTATAGTTTAGGAAACTTAATGAAATGATCTGAAATGACTGATATCTCTCTCTACAGATTTTAATCTGTTATTTTTAACAAATTAAATTGTTTGACCAAGGTGAAAAGATATATTCTGGATACTTCCTGCACATCTGGCACCATCCTAAGTACCATCATAGGTGGTGGGTATGCACCAGAATTTGAAGTAAAATACCTTTTCCTGAAGAATTTCTATTTCAGAGGCTGGGCAGGTGGCTCAGGAGTTCAAGGAGTTAGCTTTGCAAACCCTGTTATCTAGGGTACCAGGGTTTCTTGCTTCTACCAAAGAACACCCATCTGGCTTTACATGGGTGGTTGGAAAATTGAGCCTGGGCCAGCAGGCTTTGCAAGCAGGCACCTTTAAACATTCTGCCATCTTCCCAGCCCCCAGAACAAATCTTTTCACAAACTCCCTGACTGGAATTACCAATGTCAAAAAGGATTTGAGTATACTGCAATTTTAAAAAAATTATTACGTTTAAAGAATAGATGAATAAACAGACTAGTGGAATAAAAATAGAGAAACAAAATCTAGTTAGGAAAAATAATATGTTAGTACAAAATAAATTTTAGAAGTGGATCACTTCACTCACAAAAATGTTTACAATGAATACATGAAAGGGCATGGCTGGGTAATTGCTTTCTATATGGAAAGCTGGGAGCAAAGCAACAGTAATTTGAAATATTTTTGCATGTTGAAACATTTTTTTAGGAATACTGTGATTTAAAATTGCATAATTATAAAGGTATGTGGATGTAAATGTTTGAATAGAAGTTATCATTTTAATGCAAGGATATCTGAATGATTTTTTTTTTTTCTGTCACCTAAACCTAAGGAAAACCTTTACAGAGGAAAAATTCTCCATGATGACATTTCTCTGGTCAAAACCTTTCAACTTGAGAAAATGTTCCTGCCAAAATTAAATCAACTTTCAGCATTTTATGAAATGTCAGACATTCACTTAATAGTACTAAAGAATTGTGTGCCCCAGAGATGTCAACTTTTGTCATATGATACTACTTTCCTTTTTTGCTTCAAAATTTATACATACACATTAAATTGTACTTGCTAATTACTTTCTACTTAATGAAAAAAATAATTATGAGAACCCTTTCTGAAAGTCATTAGGACAGTTAAACTTGATAATTCCATTGAAATGAAACCTAATTTCAAGCAGCTAGGGAGTTCTGCACTAAACAATATTTAATAAATAGGGTTCCCAGGTAAGTTCTCTAAAATCAAATTTGAACGTACTGGTCTAACTATCAGATTTCTATAAGTGGTATACATTCCAATAAGGAAAAATAAAGACAAATTCCTTTTTGACATCATTCACAGAAGGTCAGAAAGCAAAACATATAGATGATCTGACATTTCCTTAATTATCAGCTACAGATGGAATAGTACACTTTTATAACTTTGACATTCTGTGGAAATAGAAGAAGTATGGTAAATTTTCACCAAGAATTGCTTTCTGTTTATATATTCTTTGCAAAATTTTCATATTTATTCTGTATTTCTGGCTGTTGGTTCTTAAGGTCTAATTTTTATACAACTGTTTTGTGGATTTTACATGATGTTTTTAGGTTCACTGGCCATTTTCAATCTGACTTTGAAAGACTGATCCTTCAAAACACTGAAAGAATAACTATGCAGGGATTGACATGTAAACAGAGGACCACCAAAGAGTTGCAGAGATGAAAAAGGGTGCTGCTCCTGTGGCTAGACTGTCAACCTGCACCAGGGTGACTGAGACAAGCACTGAGGATACTTGAAATGCACCAAAGCAGAAATCCAGAACCTACTGAGAGCATAACATTAAAACACACCCACCACAGCTCAGGCAAGAGGAGGCAGAAAGAATATAAGATCCACAGAGTAGAAGGAAACGTTCAGAGGCAGGTTCCCCACCTCTTTACAATGATTGAATGATGATGTCACATCTGTACCTGGCAAACCTAGGGGGAATACCAGCAATCCCCACTGCGGAGGGCCCTCAGCGGAATGGATCAGGGAGGAGGGAGATGATGGTACTAATATATGATGTGTTCATATAAGTGTTTACTTAAAAAAAAAACAAAAGAGGACTTGAACCATAGCATACCTCAGCTCTACCTGAGAAAAGACCCTCCACAATAGAGTTCACCTATTCCCACAAATATGCCGCACACATTCTCCAGATCAGACCACTGTAAGTGAATGATAAATCCTGGTCACTGATGCGTTGAAGAAAAATTCAAGAAAGCAAGTGTGCTGGCTCTTGTCCATAATTCCAGCAATCAGGAGGCTGGTAAGGTAAGGTAAGAGGATTTTGTGAGGTTAGATGACCAGCTTGAACAACAGAGTGAGTTCCAGGTCAGCCTGAGCTAGGAATGAGACCCTGCCTCAAAAATAAAAGGAGAGAGAAAGAAAAAAATTAGAAAACATTGTGATATGGATGTTAAAGAAAGCATAACTCAAAACTCATGTTATGAATCTAAACAGGTACTTAGAAATTTTAGAGTACTCAATGCTATATTTTTTTTTTTTTTTTGGAGAGAGACAGAGAGAGAGGGAGAGGAAGACAGATAGAGATGGGCGCACCAGCAGCCTCTCAGCTGCTGTGAATGAAATCCAGATGCGTGCGCCCCCTTGTGGTCAAGTGTGGCATTGAGCCCTTGCATCACTTTGCATCTGGCTAAATGTGGGACCTGGAGATTGGAACTGCTGGAGATTGGAACCGGCATTCTTAGGCTTAGGGGAAGCAGGCGCCTTAACCGCTAAGCCATCTCTCCAGCCCTCAATGCTATTTTTTTTAATTTTATTTTTATTTATTTTTGGAGAGAGACAGAGAGAGGACAGAGAGGGAGAAGGAGACAGACAGAGAATGGGCACTCCAGCAGTCTCTCAGCTGCTGTGAACGAAATCCAGATGTGCTCACCCCCTTGTGGGCAAGTGCGGCATTGCGCCCTTGCGTCACTTTGCATCTGGCTAAACGTGGGACCTGGAGATTGGAACCGGGTTCTTTAGGCTTAGCAGGCAGGTGCCTTAAGAGCTAAGCCATCTCTCCAGCCCCCTCAATGCTATTTTTAAAACAACAAAATACTAAGATTAATTATTAAGTTTTCTAATATAAGGAAATAAAAACCAATGCAAACCAAACTCAAGCAAAATCAGTAAGAATCTACAAAGTGAAAAAATAAAAAAAAAAAAAAAAAACAGATTTTTAGGGGAAAATTCAATGTAATTGATAAACCTTTAGCTAAAGACAGAGAGAGATGAGAGAGAGGTGGAGAAGGAGGAGACTTAGAAGGGAAGGAACAAGGGAGATAATGAGTGAATTCAATTTACTAATATTAGGAATCAACATTATCGATTGTAAAGTTGTGAAAAACTATATGGTAACAAATAAGTTGGATACAATAGGAAACTTCCTGTAAAGTCACAGACTAATGAAGATACAGATATGTCAATAGCTGCATTTTCATAATAGTCCAAACTAGAGACACGACACAAATGACCCAGTGGATGGAGTAAAACACAGTGATTTGTCCCTCAGAATGATATTCAGTACCCAAAGCTTTAGTGCTGATACGTTACACTATGCAGAAGCCCTGAAAACATGCAAAATGAAAGGCTTGATGATGTAATATTTTTTTGCAAGAACCCTCCGCCTTTCTTTCAGGGAGAAAACAATCCTGTCTCCAAACTGCAAGCCCCACCCCTCCTTCTCCACCCACTAAAAGCCTAAGACCTGCACGCCACACAGGACAGCAGGGGCACCCCAGGGGAAATTAAGGGCGCTGAAAGTCGGTGGAGCCGCTTTACTCCTGCTAAGGCCTGGGGTGCTAGCAGAAAGGCAGCCTGAGAGTCGGTTTAGATGAGAATGTCCAGCCCCAAAGCTGACTGTGAGCATGAGCGAGGCTTCCTGGGCATTGGAACACTCTGGAGAAAGAGGGACCCCCTCCTCCCCAGCACAGGTGACAGGCAGAGATGGTAGATGGGAAGTATTCCGAATCCCGAGTCCCGGGCCAAAGGCTGAGAAACTCCCAAGGGAGGGCTGGGGGCTGACCCCTGCTGATGTCTGGGCACAAATTTAACCCCACAGGCAACTCGTGCGAGCTCCACTAAGATCAACACAGACACACCAGTCTGGCCATCAGGCTTGACCTGCGTAGGCACAGTGAAATCTCCTAGGACAGCTGGGGGAGGAAGTGGGGAGGAAAATCCCTGAGTGTCATTGTCAGCTGGGAAGAGGCATTGACTGATATGTTTTTAATTTTGCCCTTGTTCAATATTATTTATTATTTTTGTTTCAGTTCTTCCCTCTTGCAAAAATTATGTTGTTTTAGTTTTATTTTATTTTACTTTTATATTGCTTTGGATTTTATGATTGTTCTGGGTTTTTTTTATATTGTATTTTATTTATTTGTTAGAGAGAGAGAGAGAAAAAGAGACAGATGGAGGGAGAATGGGCACATCAGGGCCTCTAGCCCCTGCAAATGAACTGTAGACACATGTGTCTCCTTGTGCAGCTGGCTTATGTGGGTACTGGGGAATTGAACCTGGGTCCTTAGGCTTCACTGGCAAGCACCTTAACCACTAAGCCATCTCTCCAGCCTGATTGTTCTGTTGTGTGTGTGTGTGTGTTCTCTCTATTGCTCTTACCTATGACCCAAATAATTTTCCTTTTACTCATATTCATTTCTTTTTCTTTCTGCACAACACTTCTTCTATATGTTATTAATTTATAATTTTATGTTGCTTTAATAGTCTTTAAATTCCATTTAACCTGATACTATCCCAATTGCCCTCTTCTATTTACTTTTCCTTCTATTTTTTTCTCTTTTGCTCTTACACTAATTTTGAATCTTACTTTGTGGTACAGTCAATTTCATAAAGCAAACAGTAGTGAATATGAAGGCACACGGTGACCTCAACAAAATAATAATGAGTAATTTCAACCACCTACTCTCACCACAAGACAGGTCATTCAGACAAAAAAAATAAACAAAGAAACATCACAGTTAAGTGACATTATAGATCAAATGGAATTAGCAGGTAGTTACAAAATATTCTACACAAATGCTGCAGAAAGCACATTCTTCTCAGTAGCCCATGAACTTTTGTTTAAATAGAACCTATTTTAGAACACAAAGCAAATCTTAACAAGTGTAATAAAATGAAATAATTTCATGTATTCTATCTGATTACAATGGATGGAAGTGGAAGTAAACATGAAGAGAAATTTTAAAAAATTATACAAGCTCGTGAAGAATAGACAACACAGTATTGAATAGATCACTGACAAAATCAGGACAGAAATTGAAAAGTCCCTACAACCAAATGAACATGAAAATACAAAATAGACAAGTATCTATGAAATACAATGAAAGCAGTACTAAAAGGAATGTTAATAATCAAATTTTCTACATTTAAAAACAAAATAGAGTGCTGAAGAGATGACTTAGCAATTAAGGCGTTTGTCTGCAAAGCCAAAGAATCAGGTTCAATTCCCCAGGACCTATGTAAGCCAAATACATAAGGTAGCACATGCATCTGGAGTTTGTTTCCAGAGTCTGAAGGCCCTGGAGCACCCATTCTCTCTTTCTTTCTCTACTGCCTCTCTGGCTCTCTCAAATAAATGAAAATAAAATAGAGAATAAGACAAGATTACCAGCTTTCCTCTCTCCTATTCAGTGTGTTGCTTGATGTCTTCACAGGAACAATAAAGAGAAGAAATATAAGGGCATGAGTAGGAAAGGAAGCTATCAAAATTTCCCTCTATGCCCATGATATGATTCTATATGTAAGAGACAGAAATATCTAGAAATATCTTGCAACATGTTCAGCATATAACAGTATACAAAACCAACATACAAAATTATGGTATTTTACCAGTATAATAGCAACAAACATTCTGAGAAAGAAATTAAGAAAGCAATTCCAATCCCAAAAGTTTTACCAACAAAAATCCCTTGGTATAAACCTAACTAATGAAATGAAAGACCTCTACAATTAAAAAAAAAATTAAATCTGAACGAAGAAATTGAAAAAGACCCTAGAAGATAGAAGGACTTCGGGATACTCATGAGTTGACAAAATTAATATTGTGAAAATCACTATCTTACCAAAATCAATGTACAGATTTAATAATAGTCTTTGAAGAAATAGAAAAAAACTTCATCTTGAAGCATAAACAAGCAACCACTAATAGTCAAAGCAATCCTGAGCTAACTAAATAAATAAATAAAATAACCATGTTGAAACTATCATAGCATCTGATTTCAAGTTATACTATAGAGCTATGGGTATAAAAACAGCACAGTATTGGCACAAAACAGACCTGTAAATCAATGGAATAAAATAATTGAGGACCCACAGTCACAGCTACCTGGTTTTGCATAAGATGCCAAAAAAAAAAAAATTCACTGGGGGGAAATAAAGCATCTTCAACAAATGATGCTGATATAATTGGAAGAACAAAACTAAACCCCTCTCACTCTGGGCATGGCAGTGCACACCTTTAATTCCAGCACTCTGGAGGCAGAATAGGAGGATTATTGTGAGCTCAAGAACCAGCCTGAGATTGCATATAGTGAATTCCAGGTCAGCCTGGGCTACAGCAAGACCTTACCTCAAAAACTCTGAAAAAAAAAAAAAGGAAAAGAGAAAGGAAAGAAATAGACACCAATAGCTAGGAAATAAAACTAACAATTCACAAATGAGATCACATGAAATAAAACAGCCGTACAGTAAAGGAAATAATCTGTAAAGAATGAACCTACCGTGTAGGGGAAAATCTTTGCTAGCTGTACACATTACAGAGGATTAATGTCCAGGATATGTAAAGAAAGAAAAGAGAATTAAATATCATAAAATCCAAACAATTCAATCAATAAATGAGCTAATGAACTGCATAGATAGTTCTCCAAAGATGAGAAGCCAATATGCAATAAACATTAAAAAAAATTGACAGACTGCTTCTCTCACAACTCATAACCCACAACTTCATGGTGAATACCAGCAATTCCACTAAAGAGGGCCCTCAGTGGAGTGGAGTGGCGGGGATGATGGTATCAACATATGATGTGGCTGTACATGATTTCTACTTAGTAAAATCTAAAACTGAATAAATAATAAATAAAATGTTTAAAATCTTTAATCATCAGGAACATTCAAATTAAAACTGCACTGGGGCAGGGTGACTGTTACAGTCATAGCTGTTGCTCTCTTAGAAGTACTCTAAACATACATATTTATCTCAAAAAAAAATTAAACCACACTGAGTTTCCATCTCACTTCAGTCACAATGGCTATCATTAAGAAAACATGAAGAGACAATTCACAAAACAATCAAAGTGACTATGGATTTGCAAGTGAAACCATTATCAGGCTCAAATTTCATAAAAATATAATAACACAAATATTTCCATTTAATTTTGGGTCAGTTTTACTGACTTGACTTTTAAAGTGAGATTTTAAATCTAAGTTATTTTTATTGCTATGAAGTTATTAAAAATGTAGACTTTCAAGCCGGGTGTGGTGGCACACGCCTTTAATCCCCAGCACTCGGGAGGCAGAGGTAGGAGGATCACCGTGAGTTCAAGGCCACCCTGAGACTACATAGTTAATTCCAGGTCAGCCTGGGCCAGAGTGAGACCCTACCTCGAAAAAAAAAAAAAAAATGTAGACTTTCCTCAGCATATTGGTTCTGGGACCATAGTTGACCTTCCATGGATACAAAATCCTGGACCCTCATATCTGTATGTAAAATGTTATCACTGGGCTTAAGAGATGGCTCAACACTTAAGGTACTTGCCTGCAAAGCCTAACAAGCCAGGTTCAATTCCCCAGTACATACGTAAAGCCAGATGCACAGAGTGATGCATGCATATGGAGTTTTCAATGGCTAGAGGCCCTGGTGTACCCATTCTCTCCCCTCCCCTCTCTCTCTTTCCCTCTCTCCCTCTTTAATCCCCTCCCTCCATGAAAATAAATGAAATATTTTTTATAATGTCATCACTTTTGTATGTAAACTATGTACATCCTCCCACATACTTAAAATCATACAATGCCATACCATCTAAAGATATTATTTAGGATATAATAACAAAAATGTCCATGTATCATATACATGGATTTCCCAATATTTCTTACTCATTGTTGTTTGAGCCCACTGGTGTCAAATCATCTCTACATACAAATATCTCTATATATTGTCTATTTTGATGAACTCCACTTTACTCATTAATCTTATCCTTTTCCAAATATTTCTTGGATTTGGAATTTTTCCAAGTATCCCTCTTTCACATATTCATTAACTTGTATTTTAGTCACCACAGAATGCTATTTTTAAATTTTTGTATATTTAATCCTGTCCAAATTCTCTATTTTCCGTGGTTCTTCCTTTGACTCTGCATGTAGTTGGGAGGAGCAACTGGGCTCATTTAGAATATTTGTCTAATTTCTGAGGTATTATGCCATTAGCCTTTCATTCAAACTTAGTGCAATTATAAAGGTTATAATCCTGTATAATTTGTATTCCTATTTTTGGTTCCTCAGAAATATTTCAGCTTTAATGTTGGAGGATATTTTCCATGGCTATGGAATTCTAGGTTGAAACTTATTTTTATCATTTTAAAGTTGTTTTTTTATTGGATTTATATTTATATTTATTTATTTATTTGAGAGAGAGAGAAAAGGGGTGCACCAGGGCCTCTAGCTACTGCAATAAACTCTAGACAGGTGTGCCCCCTTGTGCATCTGCTTTATGTGGGTACTAGGGAATCAAACTGGGGTCCTTAGTGCCTTAGCTGCTGAGCCATCTCTCCAGTCCTCATTGTATTTATTTAGTTTCTCTGTAGCCAGTGACCACATTAATCACAGGTGTTTTAAAGCCCCTGTAATGTGTTTTGTAACTGGGTCATCTAAGGGTATGCTCATCTTGTCTGTTCTCCCCTTATTTTCTGATAGTAAGCTGTTTTACTTGGCTATTGTTGCATGGCATGTAACTCCCAAGCCGAGTGCCTACTGCTCTAGGGTCCACCATCTATCTCACTTGCAGCTTCTATCTAAAGGGCCCCCACTAAAGGGTCAGTGGACAGCTGCCGAAGGTTGGCTTCTGTTGGTCATGGCCTGACTCTTCCATATGCTTTGTAGAAAAACGCCACACTGCCTCTACTTGAGACAAAAAGGCTCTCTTCCATGCAGTTGATTATTCTCTAATGTGGTAGTTCAGGCTCTTAATGTGATGGTAATTGAGGGTGGAAAGAGGAAGGAACAAAAGGAGGTGGAGAAGGAGAGAGAGAGAGAGAGGAGGGAAAGAGAGAAAGAGAAACAGAAAAATATTACAATATCACTTCCAACATAACTGTGTCAACTCTAGCTTATTTCCCCAGCTACAGTAATCAGTGCAGAAATCTACATCACTTCTGATGAATCCGAGACAGCCTATCACAGGCAACCTGAATTCAAGTAGAAATTTAACTGGGGTAATTTGTTAAGTCATCAATTCACAATCTTGACAGTTTTTAATTGCTAACTGCCCACTGTGGGATATAAAACACTAAGTGCCGTGGGCTACCTCCTGCAGAGAGGCTTGCCCTGTCCTCTAGATGGCAGCAGAGCAGCAGAGTCGCTCGTTGCTAAGGTGCGCTCAGTCCTCCAAGGCTGCTGTTCTGTTAACTCCTTCTGGAGTGTGACCTTGCAGGAGGCCACTTTGATAACTTGGAACAGTTCATAGGAACCCTTATTTTTGCAGAATTCAAATATTTGTGCAATAGGAAAGTACTAGAATTTCTTTCTATTTTATCATTATTATTATTATTATTATTATTATTATTATTATTTGCAGCTGCTTTCTATTTGGTTACTTAGCTTCTCATCTCTTGAATCGTAATTGCAAATGTCTAGAGATGAAAACTGTGTTCAGAATCAGTCTCACTTTTCCGCAATTGCTTTTTCTTTCAGATCTCAGCCTACTCCATCTGGATTATCTGGGCAGCCCCAGAATGTAATTTTGGTCTCACAATACCTTAAAATAATTCTCAAAATGGTGTTTGCTCCTCTACCCAGTGTCCTCTGCCTAACTCCCAACCAGAATATCAAGACTTGGAAAGTTTATTGAGGGCTGTAGGGAGCTGCATCTCTTCATTGTGCTTTCTCCAGGACAGAGCCACTCAAGTCCAGGCTATCTTGTCGGCTCAGAGCTCAAATGTATTATTAAGAGCAAACAAACACATGAAACCTATTTATACCACTTTTCTATCCATCTTCAGTGGGAGCATTGGTCTCTTCAAATATAACATATTATGATTAGAATGACAGAACATTTCTACAGAATACAATTATATAGTGAGAAGCTATATTGGTTGTATTATCATATAGTAATTAACCAATGTGGGCTCAGCAGTTAAAGGTGCAAGCTTGCAAAACCTGCTGACCTGGGTTTAGTTGCCAAGCCACCTACATAAGCCAAAGGCAAAAAGTGGCACAAGATTTTGGTATATATTTGCACTAACAAGAGGCCTTGGCAACACACACACACACACGCACGCACACAGAAAATTTTAGCAGAATAATATATTTTATCAGTATTCTGAATGAAAGCATTAGATAGAACACTGACAAAAGATACTAATAATGAATTTACCTGCATATTTCTTTTCTTGAGGTTGTCCTGTATGAATTTATATTCAAAACTGAGGGCAAAGAGATACATTTGATTATTATACACAGGTTTTTAATCCAAAAATAGAATTTTGAAGGCAAGATTTCACATCAAGGCATTACTGGTGTAAATCTAATATAATAAATATAAAATATACATTTTCTGAAAGTGTTGTTTCCTTAATTGTCAATGAAGAATCTTCTTACAAAGCAGATGGCTTCCATTATTTACCCATTGATTAAATTATTTAATTATTAATTTTGCCTTCAATTATTGCTGTCCTATTTCTCTGAACAGCTATTATGGCTTCATTAATACATTGAAGACATAACACATAAAATCAGGCCTGGTATTGACTCAGGCCAATTCAGTTCATCTTCAGCTTGGAATTAGCACATTCTGATTTATTATATCCATTCACAGGCTTAATAGGCATGTTTCTTTTCACAAAGAATTTTTAAACCAATTAATTTGATCTTATGTTTCTTAATGTTTGAATAAGTATTAATTACAGACATAATATCATAATATTAATAATAAAATGAGAAAACTCCATATGGCCCTCCCCCAAACAGATTTTCATATCTTTACTTAAGCTTCAGTATGGGGGGGGGTCTTCAAAATATTCACTATTTATTGATACACAGAATCTGATCATGTTGTTGTTCAACGGTTTCCTTAACAACTACCATGGCTGGGCATTAGGCTAACTTACAACGTTGAGCAATCATAAATATTACTTCACTGATTTCAATGCAACTTCCATGAATAAAATATAATCTCCAGTCTTTATAAATGTGCATCATCGAGAAAAGGAAAGCATTCTTTTTCCTGAATTACTTTTATTCTTAGAATACAGAAATGATGCATTGATACTTTCATTCCACCTCAGAAGCATTCTCAGCATGCAAAAGGCAGCACACCAGCATCCGTACAAGCCACTAGTCTTATCACTTGGCTGACAAAAATGTGTTGGATTTGCTGGGCGTGGTGGTGCACACCTTTAATCCCAGCACTTGGGAGGCAGAGGTAGGAGGATTGCCATGAGTTCAAGGCCACCCTGAGACTACACAGTGAGTTCCAGGTCAGCCTGAGCTAGAGTGAGACCCTACCTCGAAAAAAAAAAAATGTGTTGGATTTTATGCAACTGAGATGTAACTTAACACATAAAATTATAAATACATATGCAATCTTGCATATTTCATATTTATTCAGTGTTGCCTTTTGTTTCTTTTTCTTGCAGGAAACATGTAAATAACAGTAAATTTCCATTCTTGACATTTTATAAGGTATATTTCACAGTGTTGCACACACAACCCCACAGCTTCTGTTTACAACTTTTTCAGCATCCCAAACAAAAATTGCACCAGTCGCAAAAATCACCATGCTGTCTTCTGTCTTGTTAGATTTGCCTATTCTAAGCAGCTAGTGTAAGCTGAGTCGTGTACTGTTTGTTCTGTGCATGGCTTCTTTCAGGCTGTGCATTCATTTCAGGGCACATCCATGCTGTAGCAAGTATCAGAACCTATTCACTTCTTTTCAGGTAAGGAGAAAGCTACATTGTATGAATATGGTGTATTTTGCTTATCCAGTCATGTACCCATGGACACTTGGGTTGTTTCTGTCTCTGAATATTGCAGGTAATGTTCTTAAGAGCACTGCTCCACAATGGTCTCTTTGGATCCACGCTTTCATTTCATTTGGAAATACACCTAACAGTGAAATAGCTGGTCATATGTGGGTTCTATCTTCAATTTTTCTTTTTTTTTCTTGAGAGAGAAAGGAAGTGTCAGAGAGAGAGAGAAAGAATGGGCTCCCCAGGGCCATTTCAGCCACTGTGAATAAATTCCAGATGCATGTGCCCCCTTGTGGGCAAGCACAGAATTGCGTGCTTGCGTCACTTGTGTCTGGTTAAGCGTGGGACCTGGAGAATCAAGAGGGCGTTCATAGGCTTGGCAGGCAGGCGCCTTAACCACCAAGCCTTCTCTCCCGCCCTATATTCAACTTTTTAAACTTGTGTGTGAGTCTCTGTGTATAATGTGGTATATGATGTGGTGTGTGCACATGTATGGATCCATGGAGCACCCCATGCACTTGCCTGCAGTGGGATGTGTTCTTTGTGGTGACTAGAGCAGAACATACATGTCCAACTCAATTCCTCTTCTTCCAGTTCTTATTTGAGCATACCATTCTTTTCCACACTCTGACAATTATCAGCTCTTGGTTCCCCTACAGGACTGGGGTTACAGACATATGTAGCCACACTCAGCTGTTTATGTGGGTCCTGGGATTTAACTTGGATGGTCTATCTGGCATTCCCAAGCTTTCTTTCTTGTTAGAAGTTCTCCTAGCTGCTGAGCCATCTCTCCAGCCACTGGGTTTAACTTTTTGAGGAAGTGCTAAAAGGCTTTGGTAATATTGAACTATTTTACATACAATGGAAAGGGATTCTAATCCCTCCACATCCGTATACAATCTTATTATATCCCAGGTTTAAAAATGATCTTATTTTCAATTCTGATTTGCACTTCTCTAACTAGCAAAGCTGAGCATCGTTTGATGTAGTCCTTAATCTTTTGTGTGTTCACATTGGAGAGATATCTAGTAAAATACCTTGGATGTCTAGTATTTTTTAAATCACTCAATGTGCTTCTGGCACTTACAGCAACATTAGCATATAGCACAGTTCCATATTTCTGCTAAATGAGCCTATGAACAATGAAAGATTGTCCCAATTCCCTTAAAAGCCAGACAATGAATTTGCACACATATACACAACTAGATGTCATTTAAGACTCAGACTGAAGAGTAATCAGAACATGGATGGTCAGATAAAGGAGAGGAGTATGTGAGAAGGGACTACACATATAAGGACTCAGATATACTAAAAGTCTTTGCCCTAGCTCTGTGATGTGGTCATACATTACACAATGCTGGGAGATAAAGAGTTTCACATAGGAGACCAGCAGGAGACAGACCATGCCAGGCCCCCCATCCAGAATGTGATATTTGAATTTTCTTCCATGGTAATGGTGAGCAAACCGAGATGCTCAGTCTGCAGAAGGAATGGACAGAATTACATCTGGAAACTCACAATTTTTAACACCTGATGAGTACAAACATTGTTTTGGGGGATGTGAAGCAGTTTAGTTTGGTAAAAGTATCCCAGTGGTCCTTCATAAACACATCAGAGCCTATTCCTAAGTGACTGGGTGTGTGACTCTCAGAATAGCTCCAAACTGGAAACTCACCATCTCTCCAAATTCTGTGTCTGTGTGTATTTTGGCTTCACAAACCTGGAAGAATAATTGATACTACCTATATTTCTACCACTACCACTACCACTGTTTTGTCAGGTTTCTTCAGAGGAAATAATTGGAAAGAATGCATTACATTAAAAGGGGAATTTATTGGATTATTTTACGGGAGTCCAACAATAGCAGCCTGCAGGCTTGAGAGTCAAGGAACCTGGTAGTTGCTCAGTTCATGTGGCTGGATGCCTCAGCAGTCCCAATCCAGCACTGAAGGCCTGAAGGTGTCCTGGAGAGATGCTGCTCTTCGGTCCATGCTGGAAGGCTGAGGAAACTTGGTTCAAATGCTGAGGAAGGATGGAGGAACAGGGCAGATGCACATACAGGTGAGGGCACTCACTCACCAGCAAGGAGCACAGGTAGCCTGGTGGGAGTAAAGAAGGCTCCTTTCTGTCAGGGCTTCCTTATTTAAAGCCCACCTCCCGGAGGGCTGCCCTCTCCTCGGGAAGGGCTAACCCTGGAGGAAGGATCTCCTCCTTCAGTCAGTCCTTCCTGGAAACAACCTCAGAGACCCATCCAAGAAGATTGCCTGTGGCTTCCTAATCAGATCAAGTTGACAGCAGAACTGAACCATCACAACCACCCCATGCCAGCTTTTCATCTTCCCCTCTCTCTATAGGAATCCTTAAGCAAGGCATATGTAATCACACACATGCCTTCAGTTGCTTTCAAGTGCTGGTTGAGGATCCCATGCTTCACAGATACCTGCACCCATTTCTCCCCTATCTGAGCCTCTTCTACTGGCCTCATGATGATTTCTTACAACTCCTGGCTTGATGTTACTTCCTGGGTTTCTGGCTCAATTATGGAAAGAAACTTCCCTCTCTGAGGAGGCCCTAAACCTAAATTAATACTCAGGAATAAGTGGCCTCAAAGGAAATAGCTAGAAAATGATCTACTAGACAGATCTCCTTTATAATACCCATGAGCTCCAGAAATCTATAAGAATGACCCCTATCCAGCCAACAGCGTTTCCTTATAAGAATGCATGCCATTTCCACATGACACAAAGATTTGCTGGTATCCCTAGACTTCTTGAAGTCTGGATTGGACACCTTGAGGCAAAATAATAATAATAATAATAATAATAATAATAATAATACATTTTCAATTTAGGTTTATATCCTGATGTGAATAAACCATTTTTTATAATTTATTGTTTATTTTTATAAACAGATTGCACACATAGACCCCTCTCCCCAACCCCAGTTTTGCTGAGGGTCTTCAGTAGGGTTATTGGTATTTTAAAAGTAAAATAAGGGCTGGAGAGATGGCTTAGCAGTTAAGGTGCCTGCCTCCTAAGCCTAAAGGATGCTGGTTCCAATCTCCAGTGGTTCCAATCTCCAGGTCCCACCTTTAGCCATATGCAAAGTGACGCAAGGGCGCAATGCCGCACTTGACCACAAGGGGTGCACGCATCTAGATTTCATTCGCAGCAGCTGAGAAACTGCTGGCGCACCCATCTCTGTCTGTCTCCCTCTCCCTCTCTCTCTCTGTCTCTCTGTCTTTTTCCAAAAATAAAAAATAAGTAAATAAATTTTTTTAAAGTAAAATAATAGATAAATTTGAAACTTGTTGTTACACTTTCTGACTAAGAAATTATGATTTACTTATATATGGATAGTGTTATTTTATTGTATTGGCAAAGATTGCCTTCTAGTAGTGTGTATTAAAATATTTTGATGAGATCATAGGACATTTGAGGATAACATTGCAAAATACCAACCAAGAGTGGAAAAGGATGAGTCAGCATGCACATACCTGAAAATACATTGGTGAATGTTGGTAATGTTTGGACCTAAAGAAAGGGCTTATGGGGACTTATTCTATCAATATTTTCCCAACTTTCCACTATGAAATGATTCCTTGAATCACTTTCATCTCATTCCAGTGCTCTTTGGCACACATAACAATATCTACTTCTTTCCAAATGAATTGGCTATAGATATACTCAGAAGAAAAACACCTCCACGGTGCATGTGAACCTAATATCTGGAGTTAAACAACCTGCTTTTAAATTTTGTTTCCACCATTAGCCAAGAACTTTGAAAAGTTACCAGATTGCTCATGTTTAAAAAGGAAAGTTAAGTAAGAGGAACCATGTTCTACAGCTGTTGTCAAAGTAATCGAGCCAATTAATATTCATAAGGTTCTTTGTATAATATCTGAACTGCAACAAATTGTAAACAAATGTCAAAAGCAAAGTTGAACTAAAAACCAATAACAGTAAGTTGATCACTCCATCTTAGATAGCAAGTTTGAAATCTCAGCACCCCAGTACAGGAAAATCTCTCTAAATCCTGTTCATTTCCTTGAAGAATGGAACTATCTCACTAAAATATAAAAGACATTGCTGTTCTTCCTTCCTGCAAACTTTATGTTTCTCAGGGTTTGATTTCTGATGTGTCTGGAATGAGAACAAAGATATAAACATTGAAGAGGAATAGATGCAGGTCAGACCCAGATTAAATGGTGCTTACCCTCAAAGCATTTCCCCAAATAAAAGATAGTGGGAAGGGAATCAAGATTGTGTACTGTCATATGTAATTAGGTCTCACACATTTCATTGAAAGTTAAGGGATTTTTGCTTTATTTTTTCAAAAAATACTACCTATCTAGGTAACTTTTTAGGAGAATCAAGTAGCTCACCATAATAAGGGTATTTTATTTAATATACACTAAAGAATATGAAGTTACACTTTATAGGTTTTCTGTAATTCTTATTTGACTTTAAAGGTCTTAGTATCATATTTTAACTAAGGCTGCAGCTCGAGTTTTTTTTTTATTTCTTCAGTTACACACCATGAGCTCCTTATAAAGGTCATTAACTCAGGGATCATGCCACTGGAGACATATTTTCCCTGAACTTTTCTTTTACTGCCTTTCCAAATTCTCTAGTTATCATCATTATTCATTATTCATCATTATTCCTTATACATATATATATAATTGTAAATTAGATATAGGAGTAGGTACAGGTATATTATAAAACATATGTTATAAGAAGTTATAAGCAATGAAACAGGTATGCATTGGGAACTCAAGAACATTTAATATTAAGAATACATTATTTACTCCTATATTAGCTGTCAAATCAAATTTTATCACTAACTATTACTAAATTTTTAACACTTCAATGCAGTACCATTCTACTCTCTTGGGAAATATAAATCTAATTATAGATATCATTTTTACTTTGAATGCTTGTAGAGTCAATGTCTCAATTCTGTGAAAAAAAAGCTGTCATCTCTCAAAAGAATGCATCACATATTGCTAAGGAAGAAATCACTCCATGACAGAGCAATGAGCTAAAATGTGATGCTATTAAGAAGCTTCAAAAAAGCTTTAAACTTTGCCTGTCGAGACTGATAATCACAACTGAGGGAGCATAGGACTGTTGTGCATAGACTGTAGCAAACATCAGCCAGTGGTCTGCAAGTTGGCTGAAAACATGTCATATATCTTGGTCAAGAATATAATTTTATTTGACATGTTGGTACATAATTCATATCACAGTCATCTGTAGAGCCTTTATTTTAAACAAATTTTAACACCTTGAAATTACTAATGGAGAAATATTGTTTAGTTACGGCTTTGAGAATAGGAAATTTTAGAAAAATACATAAAATGTAATGCTTCAGTTTTAAATAAAAGATTTGTCATAACTCATGATTTGCCTTATTACTGTAAACATTGCAATGAAACAAACTAATTTATGAATTCGTTATTTAAAACCCTGAAATATATAAACAAATGGCAACTGTTTTGAACAGGTAATGGCCCACAGACAGCTAAGACAAGTAGACACGAAAGAAGAAAGAGGGAGGATTTCTCTCATCAGATGTTATAAAAAGATACAGACCTTGATCTGAACCCCTCTCCAAATGTGTCTCTGTCTCTCATAGGTACATGGAATAAGTCAGTGTGGCAGAGAAGACGGTCCAGTGAAACACTGACATCATCTCAACCCTGGTCCTGTGATAGAAGTGATTAACACAAGCTACTGAGGTGATGCTAAGTTTTTTGATAACTCTTTAAAATTTGGAATATAAGTAAAATATGGCTAGAACGCTAATGCCATATTTGGGGAGGGTGGGGAATGAACCTACAACTACAAATGTAATGGGAGAAAAACTAGGATAACAGTTTACAACCAGAGGAAAAAGAATGGTATTTGTAACCGAGTAGAGAGATGAATTTAACTCCATCTGCTATGCATCATGTAATTTAACAACAATGAACATAGGCACAATTAAATAAAGAATGACAAATTTAGAGAAAACATAATAGTGATAGAAACTAATATGGAATAAAAGGGCACTATTTAGTAATACTTTATAAAACAGGTAAATATAAATTCAATACTGTGGTAGTTTGAATAGATGACCTCCAATATATTCAGTGTTTTATTAGTTTGTAGTTTGCATCTGCAGCCACTTGGCTGGAGGCAGTGTCACTGGGCAGATCTTAAGGTGTGGTGGTGGGTTTAGGATTTCAATCTAAAGATATGCAAAGTGTGCCTAAATTGGAGTTCCTGAGGCATGCTGTGCTTTTGGCTTGTGGCTCTCTCTCTCTCTTGTCTGGTCCTGTATAAAGACAGGCCAGCTTCTTCTGCCATTATGGAACTTCCCCTGTGTGGTAGTTTGAATACATGTCCCCCAATATATTCAATGTTTTATTACTTTATAGTTTGCATCTGCAATCACCTTGCTAGAGGCAAGGTCACTGGGGGCCGGTCTTAAGGTGTGGTGATGGTTTGAGATTCCATTGTAAAGATATGCAAATGTGCCTAGCAGGAGTTCCTGAAGTGTGCTGTGTGACCTTTTGGCTGTAGTTTTGCTCTGTGTGCTATGGTGGCTGGTTGGCTTTTGTTCTCTCTGCCTGGCCTTGTGAGAGCAGGCCGCTACTTCTGCCGTTATGGAACTTACCCTGGATCTGTAAGCTTCAATAAATAATATCCCTTCCTCCATAACTGTGCCTGGTCTGCAAGTTCATCTCAGCGAACCCGAAGCTGTCTGCTACACCCTGCATCTGTAAGTTTTAATAAATATCTCTTCCTCCATAACTTTCCCAGTCTGGAAGTTCATCTCAGCAAACCTGAAGCTGCCTGCTACAAATACAAATGAAAAAAAGAATAAAACTCCAAGATGAATAAGTTCAAAGGTAATAACCACATGGGTGTTTCACCTTTATTAAAATTATGATAAATGTAAAATAAAACATGAATAAGAATTTATAAACTTGAAAGTAATTAAAATTAAAATATAATAGCATAATATAGAAGACAATACCTGGGCATGGTGGTACATGCCTTTAATCCCAGCACTTGGGAGGCCAAAGTAGGAGGATTACTGTGAGTTCGAGATCAGTCTAAGACTGCATAGTCAATTCTAAATCAGCCTCCAAAAAAACCAAAATAATAATAATAAAAAATAAAAAGATAATAGTGTCCAATTTATTGGTCTACATCTTCTCTTGAATTTCCATAAAGCCTATGGGTAAAGAATTGGTCTGTAGCTTAGTGCTATTGGAAATGAAACCTGGTAAAAAGTTTTCTAAATTTTGGGACGTGTCCTCACGGAATCCAAATCCCATTTTCATCCCTCTATTTCCTAGCCAGCCAGTGCATGATTTTGCCTCACTCCATACTCCACACTTGATGTGCTAACTCAACACAGCCCCAGAGCAACTTGGTCAACAAAAGTGGAGTGAATCATCTCTCACTATGAACCAAAATAAACGTGTTCTCTTTATCAGTTAATTATCTCTGTATTTATCATAGTAGCAGAAGACTAACAAACACAATTTGCTGATCACAATGTAAGGAACAAGACTTCCTCTTTGCTTTGGTAACAGCACAAACTGACACCGAGGAGACAAATCAGAACTTAATAATGACAGCTCTTCTCACGCCAATCTAGGAATCCTGTCAGCTCTGAGAAACTCTCCCAAGAAGCAATAAAGGGAAATGCAGAAGGAGATGGGTAGAATGAGGATGTATCTAAAAATGTGGCCTGTTTGTTCTCTATTAAACCACAGCGTCTAGAGTGGATGAGCACAGGTGTTTAAAAGTTAAAGTTGAGTTTAAACAGTAAACAAAGGAAACTATATCTTTAGAAACATGACTTGTGACATTGAACACTCATGGATACATAAGGGCAACACTACAAAAATTAGATTGAATGCAAGTAAAAGAAAGAAATAATCAACATGAGATAAATATGAAGAAAATTGAGGCTGGAGAGATGGCTCAGTGGTTAAGGCATTTGCCTGCAAAACCTGATGACCAGGATTTGATTCCCCAAGACCCACGTAAAGCCAGACCCTCAAAGCAGTGCATATACCTGGAGTTTGTGTGCAGTGGCTAGAGACCCTGCTGTGTTCATTCTCTCTCTCTTTCTCTCTCTCTCTCTCAATCCTTCCATCTTTGTTTGTAAATAAAATAAAATAAATAAAATATATTAAAATGAAGAAAATCAGCCAGGCATGGTGGCACATGCCTTTAATCCCAGCACTTGGGAGGCAGATGTAGGAGGATTGCTGTGAATTCAAGGCCACCCTGATACTACATAGTGAATTCCAGGTCAGCCTGAGCTAGAGTGAGACCCTACCTCAAAAAAACAAAAAGAAAAAAAAAAAATGAAGAAAATCAGCAAGGACAAAAGTTGGCTCATATAAAGCCAGGCGTGGTGGCGCACGCCTTTAATCCCAGCACTCGGGAGGCAGAGGTAGGAGGACCGCCATGAGTTCAAGGCCACCCTGAGACTACATAGCTAATTCCAGGTCAGCCTGGACCAGAGTGAGACCGTACCCCGAAAAAAAAAAAAAAAAAAAAAAAAAAGAAAGAAAGAAAAGAAAACTTGGCTCATATAAAAGAGCAACAATAGGGCTGGAGAGATGGCTTAGCGGTTAAGGAGCCTGCCTGCTAAGCCTAAGATCCCGGTTCCAATCTCCAGGTCCCACGTTTAGCCAGATGCAAAGTGACACAAGGGCGCAATGCCGCACTTGACCACAAGGGGGCGCACGCATCTGGATTTCATTCTCAGCAGCTGAGACACTGCTGGCGCGTCCATCTCTATCTGTCTCCCTCTCCCTCTCTCTCTGTCTGTCTCTCTCTGTGTCTCTCTCTAAAAATAAAAATAAATAAAAATAGAAGTATTTTAAAAGAGCAACAATAGGACAACCTTTAGTTAAACTGGCAAATAAGAAGGATGAAAATGACTAACAAAATAAATCAAAGGTGAATTATTAGCACAATTCTAATGAAAAGTAAAACATACGGAGGGAATTCTATGAACAACGTTTTTGCTAAAAATGGACTAATGTGAATGTGACATAGGTAACCTGAATACTGCAAACTGAGTCACCTGAGTTCTACATGAATTGCCCTTAGCATCCTTAGGGGACTCTTGGAAAGGCACATGTACCTGGAATAATATAAGCCATCAACACAGACTCAGGACAAAACAGAAAACATGAACATAATAAAATGAAACAAAATTCAGCCAAAGGGATGTCTAGAGCTAAGTGGTAGCAGTGCTGAGTTCTATCAAATATACAAAAAAATTAACAATAGTTCACTATATATTGCAAAATATACAAGAGGAGAAAAACTTCCCAATTCATTTAGACAGAGAGCTATAAAGGAAGAAAACTGTAGAAAAACATGTGGTATGAATATAGATGCGAATTTTCTCAATAAAATATTAGCAAATGAAATCTGGCAGCTTTCAAAAGGATTATACTCTATGAGCAAGAGAAA